>OZ057407.1:43078195-43100175 GCA_964056735.1 Allodiplogaster pararmata | reverse complement strand
CAGCCTTGTGCCCTTAAGACTCCGTTCGAAAAAATTAAGCATGATGTGTAACTGGTAATTATGTATGTGAAACTTGCACTTTTGGTGAGAAATGAAATGTTAACTGGTTTTAGAAAGGTTTTAGAAAGTTACAGAAAGTATCGTGATACATACAGTTCATGTATGTATCACGTACGTGAATAAATCGGACGGTTCAGAAATTTCGGTATTGCTTCAACGTTTTCAATTTTCATCCTGCTGCAGACACTACGCTTTCAGAGCAGCCACTGGTTCATCATTCCCTGGTGAACCAGGGGCTGCTCTGATGAACCAGGGACTGCCCTGATGAACCAGGGAATGATATGATGAACCAGGGACTGCTCTGATAAACCAGGGACTGCTCTGATGAACCAGGGACTGCTCTGAAAAACCAGGGACTGCTATGATAGACCAGGGACTGCTCTGGAAAACCAGGGAATGCTCTGAAAAACCAGGGACTGCTCTGATGAACCAGGGACTGATTGGAAAACCAGAGACTGCTCTGATAAACCAGGGACTGCTCTGATAAACCAAGAACTGCTCTGGAAAATCAGGGACTGCTCTGATAAACCAGGGACTGCTCTGATAAAACATGAACTGCCCTGATGAACCAGGGAATGATATGATGAACCAGGGACTGCTCTGATAAACCAGGGACTGCTCTGATGAACCAGGGACTGCTCTGAAAAACCAGGGATTGCTATGATAGACCAGGGACTGATCTGGAAAACCAGGGAATGCTCTGACAAACCAAGGACTGCTCTGATGAACCAGGGACTGCTCTGAAAAACCAGGGACTGCTCTGATGAACCAGGGACTGCTCTGATAAACCAGGGACTGCTCTGATAAACCAGGGACTGCTCTGATAAACCAGGGACTGCTCTGATAAACCAGGGACTGCTCTGATAAACAAGGGACTGCTCTGATAAACCAGGGAATGCTGTGATGAACCAGGGACTGCTCTGTAAAACCAGCGACTGCTCTGATAAACCAGGGACTGCTCTGATAAACCAGGACTGCTCTGGAAAATCAGGGACTGCTCTGATAAACCAGGGACTGCTCTGATAAACAAAGGACTGCTCTGATAAACCAGGGACTGCTCTGATGAACCAGGGACTGCTCTGAAAAACCAGGGACTATTCTGATAAACCAGGGACTGCTCTGATAAACCAAGGACTGCTCTGATAAACCAGGGACTGCTCTGATAAACCAGAGACTGCTCTGATAAACCAGGGACTGCTCTGATAAACAAGGGACTGCTCTGAGAAACCAGGGACTGCTCTGAAGTTGTTGTTGTTGTCTTGCCCATAGGTCCTGTCGAGGGGAGTCCTTTTGGGATAGGTTGGTGGTGAGGATCCTTTTGAGTCCGGAGAGATTTTCTCCGTCTACACTCGCACCGCAGTCGGCGATCCTCTTGGCGAGACCCATTCGTTAACCGGAGAAGGGCAAGAGGTTATTTTGTTGGCACCTCGACTCGCCATTGAAAAGTATAGCGGAGTATCGGCTGATGTTTTGTCCGGTGGCATGCCCAGGCCGGTCCGGCATCGCCCTCCTTTGACGAGCTATACTACCCAGTTTTGGTCCGCGGCGGGATTTCTCCCGCTACCTCCCAGCACGAATTCTTCGTAGGGAGGCGTCCCTCTATCCGCCACCTGAGGTCGCGCTCGATTCTGGACTGGATGATCCGGCTCCATCCGTGACAGGCTCTTAAGGCTGGCGAGTCACGAATGGCCACTGTTGCCAGTGTGTTTCGAGTGCCAGTGTGTTTCGAGTGCCAGTGTGTTTCGAGACTAAATAAACTGCTCTGATGAACCAGGGACTGCTCTGGAAAACCAGCGACTGCTCTGATAAACCAGGGACTGCTCTGGAAAGATCAGGGACTGCTCTGATAAACCAGGGACAGCTCTGATGAACCAGGGACTGCTCTGTTGAACCAGGAACTGCTCTGATGAACCAGAGACTGCTCTGAAAAACCAGGGACTGCTCTGATCAACCAGGGACTGCTATGATTAATCAGGGACTGCTCTAATGAACCAGGGACTGTTCTGATAAACCAGAGACTGCTCTGATGAACCAGGGACTGCTCTGATAAACCAGGCACTGCTCTGATAAACCAGAGACTGCTCTGATAAACCAGGGACTGCTCTAATAAACAAGGGACTGCTCTGATAAACCAGGGACTGCTCTGATGAACCAGGGACTGCTCTGGAAAACCAGAGACTGCTCTGATAAACCAGGGAGTGCTCTGATAAACCAGGAACTGCTCTGGAAAATCAGGGACTGCTCTGATAAACCAGGGACTGCTCTGATAAACGAGGGACTGCTCTGATAAACCAGGGACTGCTCTGATGAACCAGGGACTGCTCTGAAAAGGCAGGGACTGCCCTGATAAACCAGGGACTGCTCTGATAAACCAGGGACTGCTCTGATAAACCAGGGACTGCTCTGATAAACCAGAAACTTCTCTGATAAACCAAGGACTGCTCTGATAAACAAGGGACTGCTCTGATAAACCAGGGACTGCTCTGGTGAACCATGGACTTTTGGTGAGAAATGAAATGTTAGCTGGTTTTAGAAAGGTTTTAGAAAGTTTTAGAAAGTATCGTGATACATACAGTTCATGTATGTATCACGTACGTGAATAAACCGGACGGTTCAGAAATTTCGGTATTGCTTCAACGTTTTCAATTTTCATCCTGCTGCAGACACTACGCTTTCAGAGCAGCCACTGGTTCATCATTCCCTGGTGAACCAGGGGCTGCTCTGATGAACCAATGACTGCTCTGATGAACCAGGGACTGCTCTGATAAAACATGGACTGCCCTGATGAACCAGGGACTGCTCTGATGAACCAGGGACTGCTCTGGAAAATCAGGGACTGCTCTGATAAAACAGGGACTGCTCTGATAAACCAGGGAATGCTCTGATGAACCAGAGACTGCTCTGATTAACCAGGGACTGCTCTGATAAACCAGGAACTGCTCTGATGATTCAGAGACTGCTCTGAAAAACCAGGGACTGCTCTGATGAACCAGGGACTGCTATGATAAATCAGGGACTGCTCTGATGAACCAGGGACTGCTCTGAAAAACCAGGGGCTGCTCTGATGAAGCAGGGACTGCTCTGATAAACCAGGGACTGCTCTGATGAACCAGGGACTGCTCTGATAAACCAGGAACTGCTCTGATGAACCAGGGACTGCTCTGAAAAACCAGGGACTGCTCTGATAAACGAGGGACTGTTATGATAAATCAGGGACTGCTCTGATGAACCAGGGACTGTTCTGATAAACCAGGGACTGCTCTGATAAACCAGGGGCTTCTCTTATGAAGCAGGGACTGCTCTTATAAACCATGGACTGCTCTGATAAACCAGGGACTGCTCTAAGTTCTTTATATCTGAATGTACAGGACGTACCCAGCAGCCTCACGCAAAATAAGTGGGCGTTGAACAAAAATTTTGAAGCAAGCACGAATAGTTCAAATAAATTTAAAATGATATGCTTTTCGTAAATATACCTTTTCTCCCATTCGCGCCTCCATGGAGTCGATTTGTTGATCCGTTAGTAAAATGTCCCCCTGTGTATTAGAGCATCAATGTATGATTTTTCAAAGTTCGCTGACAATTTGTCTAGGAGAGAAAAAGGAAAGTCTTAAAACTGGGATCGGAATAAATAACCTAAACTTGTAGACAATGGGATAATTATAGTAGTAGACAGAGAATTTGAACGACATTGATAAGTTTTTTGTTGACTGAGGGCTTCAAGTGTTTCTTTTAAAAAGGCTTCTCCAAGAATGTTGAATAACCTCGTATAGATAGGGAGCCATCTCTTCGTTAAGTTCAGTTATGCTCATCGGTTGATCTAACTTCACTTCGGTTCCTTCGATGTTTACCTGTGAAACACAGAAGCATATTCTTTTGGAAGAATAGTTTTGAAATGATTTTCATAGAACGAGTTTTTAATCGGTGTTTTTGAGATATTAACTGTAATAAACAAGTCCATAGTGATAAAAATTCATCAATAATCGCTCTTCAGTTCGCCAAGTTCTCGAATTCAAGTTTCAGTTCAATCGACGCCGAATGCATTCAATATCACGTCAAGTGCCATCTAAACAAAGAAAATAATAATTGATACTTTTTTTTCTAAACGAATGTCTGTTTACCCAAAAAAGAAGTTCATCAGAATCAGTAAATTGTTTCCCAAAAGATTTCCAAAAGGCGGAGGTTCGGCGAAAAGTGAGAGCAGGAACTATCTTCAGGGATTGACAAGCATTTAGAAATCAGCTTATCATTTTCATTTGATTTGTGAACGAAAAAATCGCTAAAGTAGAAGTTAATCAAATAAAACCTGGGCTTATAATCCGGTAACAAAATAACCAGTACAATTATCGGCGGATGTGGCTCCCAGACGCGTTTCTCTACATTCTGCTTGCGGTCGTCGTTCTAAAAACAAGAAACGAATCATCTATCATTCGTGGGCCTCCCAAACCGATTCTTATAATAGAAAAAAAAATGTTTTGGCATATCAAATTTTCAGAAGAAAAAATTAGTTTTATTTAATAATTTCTTAATGATTCAATTCTATGAAGCAATACTTGTTCTGAATTAAACTAAATGTATACATGGATATTAAAGCAATATGTGTTTTATAATATTTTTTATAATTGATAAAGTGTACTTCAAAAAAAAAAGTTTAAGGTTCTCTTTAGTAAGTTTTGTTGAGTAACCACAGTCGAATTCCCTGAAAAATATTTATGTTCTAAACTCATCAGTGACTGACGACGTAAGGAAGTTCAGCTACTGCCTCTGCGTTTAAAGTTGCAAGAAACTGGCGAACTCTCTCCATCCGAGTTGGCGACATGGACGGAAGATTAACGACCTGCAATTACATTTTCACTATCAAACAAGCCAACAGAGAGAAATGAAACAAGCAGAGACTGAGTTCTAGCCTGTGTGGTCCACAGCAATGGAAAAGGGAGGATGATATTTATGTGAATATAATTATGTACGAGAACGCATTCCAGGTAGGAAGGGGAGTTAGGAAGAGGAGGCTGGGTTCGATCCCACCCTGAGGACTCGCTTTTGTCCGTGTGGTAGTATATTTCTAGGTCGTCTCAACCATGCATATCGGTCTTGTGAAACTTTTGTTGGGTTCGAGAAGCAAATGTAAATCGAACCAAATTTCTTTCACTTTTTACAGTATACTTGGACACAGAGAAAGGCTTGCAAAACACAGATTTTAAAACGAAAATAAATCATTCATTGGAACTTTTTTATATCTTTTGATAGAGATTTGATGAAAGTGCTGTTAACCATTACCTCCTGTTTTTCGTACGCAAAAGCAACGCCGAGAATCAAGAAGAAACCTGCTGTTGGAAAAGTCATCTGAAACAATTCACCTGATCATCTTGAGAAGCCCAAGCTAAATTGAAACTTCGACGCTTTGCCTAAGCTTAACGGGATAACTCAGAGTTGGTGCAGGGGGCGATAACTCAGTGTGGCTGTCACATCATTGAATTTCCGTCAATGCTCTTTTGAAAGCTTAACTCAAGGTCTTATTTTTAGTTTTATCTATTAGGCCGATTCAGGACCGATAATTTCTTGAGTCCAATTCGAGGCTTCTATGATAGGATCAGACCTAAACACAAGGTGCGGCTCAGATACAAACGTGATCGAGGATCGGTCCTATATAAAACGACGAGTTACTCAAAAGCCTAAATTTTGGATTTTTTTCTCGAAATTCAAATGATTTTTCAATGAAATTTATTAGTCAAAAGTTAATCTGAATTCAACTAACCATTAGTGGCAGAAGAGACAGGGAGTGAAAACTCAGTGTGATTGTTATTCATGACATTCGCTTTTATACTAGGTTTCAGAAGATTTTTTTGAGTAAAAGAACGGCGGAAATGTGGAGAAAAAGAGAGAGATAGAGAAAGAAAGAGAGAAGAAGGAAATAGAAAAGAGATAGATAGAGAGAGAAGAAGAAAGAGAGAAGAAGGAAATAGAAAAGAGATAGATAGAGAGAGAAGAAGAAAGAGAGAAGAAGGAAATAGAAAAGAGAGAGAGAGAGTAAGAGAGGAAAATGTTATATTGAATAATTTTTCAGTCAGAAAAATTCATCATCTAATTCAGCTTTTCGATATTCATAATGCCTGCAATAATATGACCGCTTAGAGTAGTCTGTTTTGTTAGTCTTCTCATTGTTTCTTTACAGTATTTGCGTTTTTTTTTTGTTTACTCTAGGGCGGTTATGGAGAATGATCATGATTTTAATGGTTATAAACGTAGAGAACTCTGAATAAACTGCTTTCAAAAGTTATTCATTGCAACTTTATGAGCCTCCTATCTCTAAATACTTTTTTCTCAATTTTCTTTTTCGGATGTTATGTGATGCTCTAGCTATTCACTATTCAGAAAAAAATGCGGAAGACTATTCCGACCAATAAGACATCAAGGTGTTCAGCAGCTACTGAAGACAGCCTTCATTTCCGCTGATGACTATAAAAGCACAATGGAGAATGGAAGTTTTTTAAGAAGTTAGAGAACCACTTATCGGTACACAGTTCAGCCTCTGAAAATTCGGGGTTTTTTTTTAAGATAAAGAAACCGTGCGGAACCGTAAGCAAGAAGAATATTGATGATAAATAGAAGTTTGTAGTTAAGAACTTTAAATTCTTCAAACTGATATGTTCAATTCACCAATATTGTGAAAGCTAATAGGAATCGATACCATTGTCAAGGTTGATAGAAATATCATATGATGGGGTATAATAAGACCTCTTTATCGACATGTGTTTCCCGTCAAATGTCTGTTTGGAACTCTCTTCCATTTGATGTTATCAACGAAGCTAGTAGCCTTAAATTTAGAAAGCAACTTCTTTCGTTGCCTGTGAATGTGATTGTGCCAGTTAGTCTTGTTTCTCATACTTAATTAAGAATGTGATTTTTCATCAGTATCACAGCCCCCTTTTTTCCCCCTTTACACACCGCCACTAAACTTTATGTGTAATGTAGTCCATGCATACCTTTTTTTATATGTAATTTGCTTTTTTCTTAAAAACCTACATGCTAGGAATAAAGAACGAATGAATGATTGAATGAATGTCGACAACTCCAAAAGTTAGGCAAAAATCCTTTTTCCAAAAAATTACTTTTGAAATACTGAATACCTGCTTATCCGTATGAACTATGAAGCTTTCAAGCCATAGCTAGAGCTTATCATTTGTCAAATCAGGGTCCGTAAGCAGAGTCATGGACCAAGTTATAGGGTAAATCATAGTCTACAAAACAGTGTGATAAACAAGAAAAAAAAGAATCGAGCTTCTTGCATTGATTCGAGTCTCTCGCCTTGTTCTCTCCTCCAACTCACTATTTTGTAGACTATATTTTATCCTATATTTTGATACACGACTCTGCATACGGGCCCAGAACTCTATTGTACGGGTGATAGAAAGCATCAAACTGATTTTTGAATTCCTTAATTGCAAACTGTTCCTACTCAATTATTTAATTCGAATGATACGGGTTATAGAAAGTGATATATAGATTTCTCTCGACGATGGACTGTCTCCCCCACTACTCGGTCCTTCCATTCAACAACAAGTAAGTGACTTTATTTGTTTTCCATCTACTGTAGCTCGGTTTTTATCAAAATTGAAAGGTACTTGCAGCACTGGTGCTGATGGGATTCCGTAAATAGTTTTCAAAAAATTCTCAAAATCTCTCGCTCTTCCATTAGCACATATTTATAACTTCTCTTTTTCTCTCGGTGTTGTACCTGAAATTTGGAAGCATTCTTTGATCACTGCCATTCCTAAATCTGGTAAAGACCCTTCTCTTTCATCGTCTTACAGACCCATTTCTATTCTTTCTCCAGCTTCAAAGGTTATGGAACGGGTTATCAGGTCTATTATAATAGAGCACGTTTCTCATTTTGAGATACTCCCCTCAAGTCAGCATGGTTTCCGGGCGGGCGCTTCCATAGTTACAAATTTACTCTCATGTGAAAATGATTGGACGAAGGCTCTAAGTGCAGGACTCTCCACCGATGTGATTTATATAGATTTCTCTCGTGCATTTGACACAGTATGTATAAACAAATTGTTAAGAAAATGTACTCATTTCGGTATACCGAGTTTAGTTATAACTTGGTTGAAGTCGTTCCTAACAGATAGAGAATTTTCCGTTCGTATGAGCGACACCTTATCAACTCCACATCCTGTTACATCCGGTGTCCCACAAGGGTCTGTATTGGGACCCTTGCTCTTTGTCTTTTACATATCCGATTTGAATCAAGTTCTTTCTTCATTCACTAACGTTCGATATCAAGCATATGCTGATGACATAAAGTTGTATCTGTCTTACAACAAGAATAACATGACAGAACGTTGTCTTGAACTTCAAGCTTCTCTAGATGAAGTATCATTCTGGTGTACTTCCAACCAATTATCTCTCTCTACCTCTAAAACAGTTCATTTACATATCGGGTCTACGGCACTTACTCCTACCTATTACATAGACAATACTGCTTTGGTGTGTGAGTCGAGTTCGTGATCTAGGTGTACAAATAATCCCTTCTCTTCGGCGTAATATCACTATATCTGACCGAGTATCTAGAGCTAATTCTGCTCTATATTCAATGTTAAGAGCCGTGAACATCAATGATGCCTCTATCTTGGTGAAATGCTTCAAAATTTATTTCATGCCTCATTTAGAATTTGCTTCAAGTTTCTGGAATCCGCACTTCAAAAAAGACGTCGAAGAAATAGAGAAAGTTCTCAGGTCTTTCACGAGAATCGTATTCGCTCGCTGCTTTCCTAACTGTAGCTATCCTCACGGAAATACATCTTATAAAAGTAGACTCTCTAAGCTAGGTCTCATGTCTTTAGAAGAGAGACGAGTATATATGGATTTGACCATGGCATGGAAAATAATCAATGACAAAACCATCATTAAGAAACAACATTTTTTCCAAAGAACCAAAGAAACGCGAACTAATTTTCACGGAGTTTCAATAGAAGTAACGAAGAACAGTGCTAGGTACAATTCATTTAGTCTGAGAGTAGCCCGTTGGTTTTCTCGTGTACCAGAAATGCTTGACATAACTTCTTTCAAAATGTTCGTAGAACTGCTTAAAAATAATAATGTGATGAAAAACCTTGCCATTACGAACAAAGTTGACTGATTACAGCCTTTTGCGATTTTTGAACAACAGACGACGCAACAGCAACAGTTTTCACTCTTGAAACGAAATCGCGATTCTGTTCATCATACGTTTATCCAAAGTCGAGATCTCGAAGTTCTTCACGGAGACATATATTTCCAATCATCAACGAAGATACCCTTGTTCATCCTACCCAAAAAGTCCAAACCATCAATTATTAATTCTTTGCCAAGGGCAGCCGATGGGAACCGGGGGACTTGGTCGGTGAGGAGCAGCTCCTCCACTGCTGATGCCTACTCAGTCAAACCAAGTACCGCTCAAGGTAGCCGCTCTCAAATCACTCGCCAAAGCTATCCTTCTGTACTCCTCCCGATCCAATCACGGCCTGGTCCACCGCTATCAAAAAACTCAAACACGTGGATTCGTCACCCGCATGTTCTCTCATCGATCTTGAACTCTGGAAACCGTTGGGCACCCAAGGCTCCCTAGCTCCCAAACTACCCTACAATTGCATTTTTCGAAATGTAGATAAAATATATATATATTCATTAGAATAATTTAACTACCAAACTTTAATTTAGCAAGAATCATCAATTCAGATTAGTATTACTCATGGCCCTTTTCAAAGTGTTATGTAAAACGGATGTTTGCTGAAAGGTACAAGAACAGAACCCCCGGGTTAGAGAATACTGCTGTTACGTAAAGGGTTAAGCAGATTTATTGCAATTTTAATTTACCTATTAACCGATTTCACATACGAAAAGGAAACTTCTCGTCTCATTTTAACCAATTTTTTTCTTCTTAACAAGTACATCCAGTCAAAAGTACTTCAGAAATGGGCTTCTTGTTCACGAATTATGGTCTCCAGACGTTTCGGATGTCTGACTATCACGGCAGAAAGTTACTCTGGGGAAAGAGTGTTCCAAGCTTACTTCAGAAACGATTCCATGATATGGAAACAGTGGCGTACTATTATAGCACAGAATTTTGCCTGTATGTGTCTTCAGATGGCGTAGTCGAGGAGGTAAAGTCGGAAGGGCAGGCCCTTATATCCACGGCTGACGCTACTTCTTGGCTGCTACCATGCTTCTCAAAATGAAATAAACTCCACGAAACTCTTAGAGAGTGTTGAAAAAAAAACAACTAAAAATTCAAAATTTCTGCAAAATTTGCAACATAATCAAAGGTTTTTTTCCGTCCAACTGTGGCGCCCATTAGGTTTAACATTTATTGCAATAATAAGGTTTAACATTTATTTGCAATAATAGGTTTAACATTTACTTAACCTTTTTCATATCTCTATGTACCGAAGCCATTTGCTCAAGGATAAAGTCATGTCATTCCAAGTTTCTTCGTCCAACAACAATTTACTTGTTTTTTCAGCATATGCACCCCAACAAGGATGTAGTGACGCTGATTAGTAAGACTTCCACGACTCTCTTGAGGAAGTTCTCAAACTACAAGAGTCTCATGAAGATTTCTTGATCGGCGGGGATTCCAACGCTCACATCGGTTCAGATCGACAAGGTCGTGAGAGAGAACATGGAGGAAATGGAATTGGAACGATAAATACTGATGGTCAACGGCTACTCGACTTCTGTCGTCGATGCGGCAGTAGTAAACTCCTTTTCTGAAAAGAGGCGATCTCACGGACTGACATACGAGAGCGGAAGAAATCAGTGTCAACTTGACTTTTGGTTAATCCTGCGAGCAAAGCTCCGAAATGCAAAGGTCATTCCATCAGACCATGTTGCATCTCAGCAACACCTCACTTCATGAACTATAGCGTATTGAAGTGGAAGAAACAGCCTTCTCGTAATCCAGAATGCACACGTGCCAAATGATCGCACTCAACCGGCAAAGCAGAACGTATCTCTTTCATGCACATCATTCATCGCAAATTGCTCCCTCCTTCACTCTAAAAGCAGTTTACAGTGGATATGAATCAACACTGGACGCTCCTTGAAGACAGCATAAGAGCGACCGCAGCAAGCAGCTCGGAAAGACAAAACCAGGAAAATCAGGAATCTAGAAAGAGAACTATTTTTTCCTGCGTGATCATCTGATTTCTGAAGAGTACATTTGATAGAAAATGACGATGTACGATGACTCATCCACAACTGTTTGAACTCCGGTCGGCATCACAGAAATGTTAACAGTAAACGTATAGAGAGTGCTCTGTCTCCCCTTCTCTTTATTTTGATTTTCTTCTCTCCTCTTCAGATCTAGCTCGCTTCTCATGCTCGACTTCCCCTTAAAAAACGGTATTTAAAAAAACTAATTTAAGATACCTGTGTCAAATTATGCTGTTACTTCAAAAATTCCCGGACTCTTCATGACATGAAGTTCATTGCATAAAACGTCACTCATTCAAAAATTTGTAGAACCTTTCTTTTATGTTTAGTTTGCGTTTTTTTCCTGAAATCACAAAGCTCGTATTTCTCAATGTCTTCTACACTTAAGCGATGAGCGACAGAAGAGGAAGAGTAGCACTTCGATCGCTACTGCTTGCCTCGCTCAAACTTCACTCAACGCTCAGATCCCATAATCGATGATGTTTTATTTCCGATGTGGCTTGTTGATCTTGAAAAAGCGATTAAATTGAAATTGAATTGAATTCTACACTTAAATATCATCTTACGGTTGAGCTTTTTTCGAAAATTTTCTCTTACTTTTTCTCTTACTTTTTCTCTTGCTGCTGCAAAATTGAGAAGACTTAGGCCGTCGCCATTCCGAAAATTGTTTTCATATTCTTCTGTTAATGATGCTTCGCATTCTTTTGATTTTCCAAGTCATTTTGTTTCAATACAATAGGCATTATGTAAAAGGCATACTACATACTATAGGCATTATGAAAAAATCAGCAAAAAACTTTGAAAATTTTATCTTTTATTACTAAATATATATATATATATATATATATATATATATATATATATATATATATATATATATATATATATATATATATATATATATAACTGGATTTGATAATGATAGTCTTCATCGCCAAAGGACAACTGGTTCAGGGTCATCGCTAACATGGTTGTCAATGAGAAAAAGAAAAGGTAGAAAATCTTCGGAAGAGGAATAAGCAACTGTGGCGTTGCACTGAAGAGTCTTGGTAGACCACTTAGCGTTTCAACCTCATAACGAAGAGATTCACGAAGTCTTGAGTCCCAAGAAGACGAAGACAGAAGAGAAATCTCGTAATTCAATGAAGTAGAGACGAGTCAGTGTGAAGAGGAAATGATAGACCCGACCATCTCCGGGGTTTGAAAAAGAAAAGAATGTTCGTTTTTGTTTTTGTTTTTGTTCGTTCAAAAAAGTTGTTTTATTTGATTTTTCCCAAAACATCATTTCAAAAAATACTTTTCATACTTTTTTGTTTCAAAAACATCATGAAACGAGCTTGGAATAGTGAATGGGGGGAGGGAAAATTTTCATCCAGGAAAAACGCTTTTTATTCGGGTTTTTTCGTTTTTTCGACTTTTGAAAGAAAATTTTTTTGAAATTTGAAACTTTTTGACGTTTTTTATCGAGCAGCATTCGATTCAATTCTTTATTCCACTTGAAACAAAAATCATGTTGAGTGACGAAACAGATGACACTGTCACAAAAAAAGTGAATTCAGTGAAGGTGATGGAAAGAGAGTTGGTCTAAATATGACAATAACAATCATGAACATTTCATTTTAGGAAAATCGGAAAGAACACAAAAAAGCAAAGAAAGCAAAGCTTGTATCTTCAGTTAAGAACTATTCATCCGCAATTAAGAACTCCGCAATAATTTCGTCAGCGAACTGCAACCACATATCCTCGTTCGAGAAGACAGCGAACTGCTCACTCTTGTCTTGTGTGCTCGTTGAGTGAGGTGACCTATCGATTCTTCTCTCTAATGGCTATCAGAAGAGCCCATAAGCGACAAAGTTCAGTACAAGTCCTTCCTAAACCCACTTCAAATGGAAGTTTCAACGAACATACCAACTATCGTTGCTGAAACTCTTTCCTTCGCGAATATTTATCCTCCGCCTGGAGTACCTAAGGGAATCTGGGACACAATCTCTCGTCTTTTAATCACTCTATCTACCACAATCGTACAACTATCTTCCACTGCCTCGTCTTGCAAATGCTCTTCGGATTTGGTGAGTAAAAACTTGGAGACCACGCTTCCATTTTCCGAGTCAGAATCACTGATTGAAAAGCATAACCGCATGAGGTCCTTAGTTATCTATGGCGTACCTAAAAGTTCCAACCCCAGTTCCGCCTACCGTATGCAGCATGACGAACAAAACGTTGCCCAAATTCTCGACGCTCTCCAAATCGATGCTCGTGCCCAATCTGTTTATCGACTAGGCAAAGAAACATATCGCCCTCGAATTCTTAAAGCGCTTCTTCCAACAAGAAGGCATCTTTTGAAAGCACTGAATAACGGACTAACTTTGAGAGAAAACGTCGTTTGGAGTAGAACTTATGTCCGCAAAAGTATGACGAACGAGGAAAGAGACGAATGGAGGAAATTGAGAGCTCAACTTGCCCTATTGAAGAAAACTCATCCGGCCGACGGCTGGGTGATTTACCGCGATCAATTATGGAAGAAATGTGAAATTTCCTCGAAGAATAGAACGTTTGTTCCACCTCCGATGGCCACTACTACACCTACGCGTTCCAGCCCGACTACACCGCTTCCGTCAAACTCCAGCTGCTAGGCTGCTCCACCGGTTTGAAATGTGTTTTGATCAATGCACGCTCTATTGTTAATAAGTTGAGTGAGCTGCACACCTTTCTTTGTGTTTATAGACCTGATATTCTTCTTGTTTGTGAGTCATGGCTTAATTCTAAGATCGTTGATTCTGAGCTCGTTGCTAGGTTACCGTATGTTGTTTTTCGTTCTGATCGTTTGAGAAGAAAAAGGGGTGGTGTATTATTATAGAAAAAGGTAAAAGAGTTGATAAAATTTAATTTATTTACATTTAAGATATCACTGCTGAAAATATAATGTAGCAGTAGTTGCAATTTGCCGTGACTTTCTTTCCGTGTCCTCTATTAAAACTCTGCACGATGTTTCTAGTGAATTAATTGCACTAGATATTAATTCACCTTGTTCGATAAATACTCTTCGGATTATACTCGTTTATAGACCTCCTAATACGAATCCTGATCAAAATAACCAGTTATTCGAACTTGTTAGTGATTTACTTTGTGTGCTTCATACAGCTGTACTTTGTGGCGACTTAAATCTTGCACTTGACTGGTCTAATCCATCTTGCGCTACTGGCCAGCACAAAGTATTGAGTGACTTATGCAGTGTTTTTATTTGCGAAAACATAATGAAACATAACGACATCCCGTTTTTTTTTCCATGTTATGTTAACAACTAAAATTTGTATAAATAAGGCGTTCCTGTACTCTTTCGCGGCCTTCTCGAACGTTCTTTCTTCTCTATCTGTCTGCATCTCACCGCTTCTAGTTCACTTTTCCTTGTCTAGCAGTCTGTGCCTATCTGCTCTTTCACGCTCTCTCGTTTTTCTGCTCAACTCGCGCTCTTTAGTTGTTAATTTTAGTTGTTAACATAACATGGAAAAAAAAACGGGATGTCGTTATGTTTCATTATGTTTTTCGTAAATAAAAACACTGCATTAGTTTCTGATCTTTCTTTCACGCAGTTTGTTGAGGAACCTACTCATTTGAGCAACACTCTCGATTTGGTTATTGGGCCTCCTGGATCGATATCGAATTGCTATGTAACATCGCCTTTCTCTCTATCATGTGACCACAATTCCGTTTGTTTCACTATCCTCCATGATAGCTCTGCTAGCCTTTTTGAGCCTAGCCTTAATTATAGACATTGCGACTATGTTTCTCTGTCTGCTGCGTTATCTAGTACTTCATGGACCACTTTGTTCGATAATTTCATCGATATAAATGATTTATATTCTCGCTTCTTAAACACTCTACTTCCTCTTATCACTGATCACACTCTTTTTTACAGACGTAAACTACCTTTCGACTCTTACCCACCTCATATAAAGAAAATGATCATGTACAAGTTTAGTCTTTTTCGCAAACTGAACTGTGCTTCAGTTGTGACCGAATACAATAGAATATGTTTGAAAATAAAATCTGAGATTGAGAAACTGAATAGAAATCGCGAACTCGGACTTTTAAATTCCACAAAGAACCTATACAGTTTTGTGAATAGCAGATTAAAACAAACTACTCGTATTGGTTGTATAACTGTCGATGGATCATCCAAGTTGACTGACAAGGCAAAGGCCAACAATGCATTAGCCTCTTACTTCTCCTCTGTCTTTACTCAAGATAATGGAAACTTGCCTATTCTCAGTTCTCGGAATATTTATTCCATGTCAGACTGTATTATAATGCCTCAACAAGTATTACATCATTTGAAGAAGCTGAAATCATCTTGTTTTGCGCCATCTGACTCTATTCCGTCTATTGTATATAAAAAATGTGCAGAAGTACTTGCCGAGCCCCTTTCGTTTCTGTTCAACTTTTCCTTAATACTGGGTAAGGTTCCTGACATCTGGGAACAAGGCATTGTCGTACCGATTAATAAAGTTGCTTCCAAAAGTTCTCCCGAACACTTTCGGCCATTTACAATATATCCTGTTGCTTCTAAAGTTCTAGAACGTTGTCTTAAGCCTGAAATAAATCATTGGTGCAATGTCTTCAATCTCATTCCAAACTGTCAACACGGGTTTCGCTCTTGTAAATCGGTTGAAACAAATCTCCTAGAATGTACTCAATCATAGCAGCGTGCACTAGACTGTGATAATGTTGTAGACATACTATATTACGATTTAGCGAAAGCTTTTGATACAGTTTCACATGATAAGCTGTTACATATTCTTGAAAGTGTATGTTTTCGAGTCAATTTGTTTTGCTGGTTCGAGTGTTTTCTGAAAGGCCGTACTTCGCGTGTTCGTGTTAACAACACCCTTTATGATAGTTTTCCAATAAGTTCAGGTGTGCCCCAGGGCTTTGTCTTAGGCCCGATTCTATTCTCTCTATATATCGCTAGCCTGTCATATAGGCTCGAAAATTTCCATCTCGTTTCTGTCAACTTGATCGCGGATGACATCAAAGTATTTGCCAATTTCTCTCCTAAAGACTCTACTCTTGCCCACTTACAATTGAAATCCGCTGCTCTAGAAATACAGACTTTTTGTGATGAATGGCAGTTCACGATCGCGAATAACAAATGCAATGTTTTACATTTGGGTAAATCTAATCCTGGTCTACCTTATTTTGTAAAAATCATAGTGACATTCCATTCAAAGTTGCAGAATCACCAATAAGAGACTTGGGAGTTTTCATTGATGTCGATTTGTCTTACGAATATCATATTGAACATGTTACAAGACGATCAATGAGATTAGTCTACGCTTTATTTCGGTCATTATGCATCAAAAGTCCATTAGCATATATTCGTTGCTACAAATCTTTCATTGTTCCTTTACTAGACTTCGGCTCTGTCATTTGGTCTCCGTACAAAAAGAATCTCATCAGAAAAATTGAGCATGTCCAGCATATTTTCACACGATTACTATGCATTCGATGCTCTTACAATCGAGAATCTCTGCAAACCCGACCTTCCTACAAGTATAGACTTAAAAGCTTCTAATTAGATACTTTATTGTCGCGTAGAACTAAGACATATATCATCTTCTCTTATAAAATACTGAATGGATTAATTGATATTCCAATTAGTAAAATGCATAGGCTTAAGCCTTGTAATGGTCGTACTTCTAAGTATTCATTTCACATTTCTCGTACGCGTAGACTACCATTATTCAATTCTTTCGCCTTTCGTTCCGCTAGATATTATTGTAAGCTTGCCTTCGATATTGTTTCTGCTCCCACTGTACTTGCTCTGAAAGCAAGATTAAGTTCTCTCGATGTATTAGAACTACTCAATCTGCAGTTACCTAACCTGTAGAGAATTTATCATGTGTTCACCATGTTCCGAGTGTTGTCGCATTTTTGTTTCAAAAATGTATCTGAAGAAATAAATAAATAAATAAATAAATAAATAAATAAATAAATAAATAAATAAATAAATAAATAATAACTTGAAATTCCAAATATTCAACTCACTCTTTATCATTCGAGAGCTAACCGAGAACACAAAGATCATGGAAAAAAAGAGAAGAAACAAAACATTTGAAGAAACAAAGCATTTGAATTAAAAATGTATTCTAGAGTTCGTGACAATGGTCTCACAATCAAGCTTGATAAGTTCATTTCTAAAAATGCTAGAAGAGCTTATAGAAACCAAAGAGCAAGGTAACTTATTCCAGACATTAATCATTCTTGATTTTTTTTGGGTTGGTGTATTGGTTAACTTTTTTTTCGGTTCGTGTACTGGTTAACTCTCTACAAGCCCCGGTTAGGCAGCGGAGGTTCGGTCCCAGCCGAGTGCCAGATTTTCGCCCGTGCGATGGATTCATTATAGTCTCAGCCCATCGTTGCTTTAAACGATCAACAAAGATAAAAAAGATCTTCTCTCTACCATCATCTTTCTGTCTAGTGAGAGTCCGCGGGTTTTGGTGTGGTGTCCCCTGTCTTGCGACCCCAAACACGAACATGAAGGTTGACTAGTTTATTGGGTTAAGAAATGATACATGGCGATAACATTATAGAGCATCAGAAGCGACTACGATTGGACGATAGAATTTACATTACTATAGAACAATTGCGGTGAGGGCGATGATCACGTTACACATTATTCAAGTGAATTACTTAGCATCAATACTACGAAACAGGAGCACAGATAATATGGGGTGGGGGTGAGCGACCGGGCCCGGTCTCCCCTCTCTTTGACGAGCGAAGGGGCGTATTTATAGTGCCCCATGCGAAAGCATTCTCTGGCTTATAACATGTGATGCAGAGATAGGAATATGGAGCTAGGACCCATAGCCGAGTGATAATAGAGAAGATCGATTTGCTACAAAGACCTATCAGATATTCACAGTCTTTATCATGGATTGTGGAGTTACACTCCTTTCATGACGCAATTGCTTCATCAGCATGCGTGACTAGAAAGAACGGCCATCGTACCTTTGACATAGCAAGAAATCGCACGGGACAATGTGTGCTCGGTTGGTGTATTGGTTAACTCTCTACAAGCCCCGGTTAGGCAGCGGAGGTTCGGTCCCAGCCGAGTGCCAGATTTTTGCCCGTGCGATGGATTCATTATAGTCTCAGCCCATCGTTGCTTTAAACGATCAACAAAGATAAAAAAAATTGATCTTCTCTCTACCATCATCTTTCTGTCTTTATCATGGATTGTGGAGTTACACTCCTTTCATGACGCAATTGCTTCATCAGCATGCGTGACTAGAAATAACTGCCATCGTGCCTTTTACATAGCAAGAAATCGCACGGGACAATGTGTGCTCGGTTGGTGTATTGGTTAACTCTCTACAAGCCCCGGTTAGGCAGCGGAGGTTCGGTCCCAGCCGAGTGCCAGATTTTTGCCCGTGCGATGGCATCATTATAGTCTCAGCCCATTGTTGCTTTAAACGATCAACAAAGATAAAAAAGATATTCTCTCTACCATCATCTTTCTGTCTTTATCATGGATTGTGGAGTTACACTCCTTTCATGACGCAATTGCTTCATCAGCATGCGTGACTAGAAATAACTGCCATCGTGCCTTTGACATAGCAAGAAATCGCATGGGACAATGTGTGCTCGGTTGGTGTATTGGTTAACTCTCTACAAGCCCCGGTTAGGCAGCGGAGGTTCGGTCCCAGCCGAGTGCCAGATTTTTGCCCGTGCGATGGATTGATTATAGTCTCAGCCCATCGTTGCTTTAAACGATCAACAAAGATAAAAAAAATTGATCTTCTCTCTACCATCATCTTTCTGTCTTTATCATGGATTGTGGAGTTACACTCCTTTCATGACGCAATTGCTTCATCAGCATGCGTGACTAGAAATAACTGCCATCGTGCCTTTGACATAGCAAGAAATCGCACGGGACAATGTGATCTCGGTTGGTGTATTGGTTAACTCTCTACAAGCCCCGGTTAGGCAGCGGAGGTTCGGTCCCAGCCGAGTGCCAGATTTTCGCCCGTGCGATGGATTCATTATAGTCTCAGCCCATCGTTGCTTTAAACGATCAACAAAGATAAAAAATTGATCTTCTCTCTACCATCATCTTTCTGTCTTTATCATGGATTGTGGAGTTACACTCCTTTAATGACGCAATTGCTTCATCAGCATGCGTGACTAGAAATAACTGCCATCGTGCCTTTGACATAGCAAGAAATCGCACGGGACAATGTGATCTCGGTTGGTGTATTGGTTAACTCTCTACAAGCCCCGGTTAGGCAGCGGAGGTTCGGTCCCAGCCGAGTGCCAGATTTTTGCCCGTGCGATGGATTCATTATAGTCTCAGCCCATCGTTGCTTTAAACGATCAACAAAGATAAAAAAATTGATCTTCTCTCTACCATCATCTTTCTGTCTTTATCATGGATTGTGGAGTTACACTCCTTTCATGACGCAATTGCTTCATCAGCATGCGTGACTAGAAATAACTGCCATCGTGCCTTTGACATAGCAAGAAATCGCACGGGACAATGTGATCTCGGTTGGTGTATTGGTTAACTCTCTACAAGCCCCGGTTAGGCAGCGGAGGTTCGGTCCCAGCCGAGTGCCAGATTTTTGCCCGTGCGATGGATTCATTATAGTCTCAGCCCATCGTTGCTTTAAACGATCAACAAAGATAAAAAAATTGATCTTCTCTCTACCATCATCTTTCTGTCTTTATCATGGATTGTGGAGTTACACTCCTTTCATGACGCAATTGCTTCATCAGCATGCGTGACTAGAAATAACTGCCATCGTGCCTTTGACATAGCAAGAAATCGCACGGGACAATGTATGCTCGGTTGGTGTATTGGTTAACTCTCTACAAGCCCCGGTTAGGCAGCGGAGGTTCGGTCCCAGCCGAGTGCCAGATTTTTGCCCGTGCGATGGATTCATCATAGTCTCAGCCCATTGTTGCTTTAAACGATCAACAAAGATAAAAAAGATCTTCTCTCTACCATCATCTTTCTGTCTTTATCATGGATTGTGGAGTTACACTCCTTTCATGACGCAATTGCTTCATCAGCATTCAATTCAATTCTTTATTCCGCTTGAAACAAAACATAATGTTAAGTGACGAAACAGATGACACTGTCACAAGAAAAGTGAATTCAGTGAAGGTTATGAAAAGTGGGATCTAAATATGACAAGAACAATCAGGAACATTTCATTTTAGGAAAAGAGGAAAGCACACAAAAAAAAGCAAAGAAAGCAAAGCTTGTATCTTCAGTTATGAACTATTCATCAGCAATTAAGAACTATTCATCCGCAATAATAACTTGAAATTCCAAAAATTCAACTCACTCTTTATCATTCGAGAGCTAACCGAGAACACAAATAAAATTGAAAAAAAGAGGAGAAACAGAAACAAAACATTTGAAGAAACAAAGCACTTGAATTAAAAATGTATTCTAGAGTTGGTGACAATGGTCTCACAATCAAGCTTGATAAGTTCATTTCTAAAAATGCTAAAAGAGCTTGTAGAAACCAAAGAACAAGGTAACTTATTCCAGACATTAATCATTCTTGAGGCACAAGTGCTTGTTCTGCTTTGATATTTACACGGCAAGCATATTCTGTAGTTATTCGATTCTCTCAACGAATAAGGCGATGGGCAAAGTTTAAACATATTTGAGTAATCTATTTGAATATTTCCGTGCAGACATTTATGGATTAACACAAGATCGGCCACATTTCTTCTATATTCAAGCGAAGAGATGGAAAGAAAATTCAGTCTAGCAACATAACTCATTTTGGGTAATCCCGCCCTTTGTAGTAACCTTCGTGTAAATGATCTTTGCACTTTTTCTATGCAGTTAACGAGACCGATAGTTACTGATGACCATATCTCACTCCCATATTCAATAAGGGGTCTTATGTATGTGGTGTATATTCTGAGCAGAACATTAATTGATTTGGTTTTAAAAGCTCTAAAGATCATGTTTATACATTCTTGGGACTTTAGGGAGGTTAGTTTAATATTTTTAGAGAATGTGATATCTTCCTGAAATGTAATGCCAAGATCTTTCACTAATGAAGTAGTTGGTATAATATTGTCTTCTAGGTGATATGTTACTTTTGGATTCCTAGGACCACAGTGCATGATAAAGCATTTTGGAGTTTATATCACAAGTCCCCAGGTTAGTGAGTAATCGGAAATGGAATCCAGACTTTTCTGAAGAGATTCTCTGTTTTTGGAAGAAATTTTGAGGTCATTGGCATATAGAAAACCATGGACATCTGGGTCTATGTGCTCCATGATATCATTTATAAATATTGAGAAGAGGAGGGGTCCAAGGCAACTCTCCTGGGGAACGCCACTGTTGTATACTTTAGAGCCTGATAATGTATCTCCGATTGAGACTTTCGAGGACCTGCTCGTGAGAAAAGAACGGATAAGATAGAGGAGGTTGCCCGTTATTCCCACTTTTTCAAGTTTGTGAACAAAAAATCTTATGTTTACAGAGTCGAAAGCCCGTGAAAAGTCGACTAGACAGATGTCAAAGTCTATTTTTTTTATTCTGAAGCGTAAGGTAAATGGAATGAGCCTCTACCAGGGATGTTACCGTGGACCGTCTCCGACGGAAACCATGTTGTTTGGGATGTAGTATGCCATTGGTTTCCAGATATTGATGAGTTATATTGAAGATCAGTCTCTCGAATACCTTTGACATAGAG
>OZ057407.1:42997609-43077995 GCA_964056735.1 Allodiplogaster pararmata | reverse complement strand
AATGTACTTATTCGACGTCTAGATCCAATTGTTTCGGTTTACGTGTTTCAAGAATGTTTTACGTAATCCCGAGTGAAATACTGAATTCAAGAACAGTAGAGCAGTTTATAAATCGTCTCCGTAACGAGAATGTGATATGTGACCTGGAGAATAACTAGTAGCATTTAGATATTTGCCTTACTTTTAGATACTTGCCTTACTTTTAGATATTTGCCTTACTTTAGATATTTGCCTTACTTTTAGATATTTGCCTTACTTTAGATATTTGCCTTACTTTAGATATTTGCCTTACTTTTAGATATTTGCCTTACTTTAGATATTTGCCTTACTTGTCGCCATACTTGAATATTATTTACAATGTCTCTCACCATAACTTTGCATTGCAAAATGTCGATAAAATATATATATATATATATATATATATATATATAGAATCAACCACAGTACAACCAGTAGCAGTTTTCAAACAGCGTGGGGAGCTGATTTAGGTTTAGTGAGGGAAGCAATATGGCGATAGAGGTCAGCTGCTCTCTTCAGTTTTTTCCTCTCACAATACTTATTCCATTTCTTAACTTGTTTGAGAAGGTCTGAACTAGCTTTCATATAAATAGTGCGAATGAAGGGTATTGTAATATCAAGAAAAAGTGAAGTTCTGTATTTGATGAGTCTATGTATATAGGAAGGGTAAGAGGCAAATGGAGAACGAGGGAGTCGTCTCGGAACATGTAATTCTATCGCATCATGCACTATTCTATCGCATCATGCACTATTTACTATTTTACAGTTTTACATCATTCACTCTTGAAACGATTACGGATGAAATGATCTTAAAAGCTCTTAACTCTCTAACAAATGAAGTCAATACCACTCCCGATAATATTCCCAACTTAGTTTTGAAGAAATGTTAATTCGCTCTCATTAAGGCACTCAAAATTCTATTTCACAACAGCCATTTAACAGGAATTGTACCAAATACCTGGCGTACGGCGATCGTAAAACCAATTCATAAAAGCAAATCAACTTCATCGGTCCTTAAACTATCGTCTCATTTCTTTAACTTCTTCCGTTTCGAAAGTGATTCTTATGATTCTCTTACAAAAATACTTATGATTCTCTTACATCCTATTTAGAACAAAATAATATTCTCTCACCATTTCAAACTGGTTTTCGCCGTGCCCGTTCTATGTACTATAACTGCCCTTGCTGATTCTCATTCCTACATTTTCAATGCTCTTAGTAATGGTTTTTTGGTTGATGCTATTTTTCTGGACATTTCGAAAGCTTTCGACAGCGTTGATCATAGATTACTAATTGTAAAATTAGAAGCGATTGGGATTACCGGTTAAGTTTTAGCTTGGTTTATAAATTATTTAAAAGACAGATCTCAGCAAGTTATTGTGGATGATGTTATAACCCCCTGTTCCTGTGGTAAGCGGGGTTCCTCTGGGATCAACACTAGGTCCCCTTTTGTTTCTTATTTTCATTGATGACATTAAGTTGATTATTCCTTCTACTATACGCTTCTGCATGTTTGCTGATGATATAAAACTATTTGCTGTAGTCCATAACCTTTCGTCTGACCTTCAAGGGGCCTTAGTTGTAATATCTTCTTGGTTTGATAAATGGAACCTCAAGTTATCTATTACCAAATCTACTGTAGTCCATTTTGGTAAACAACATTCTCCCACTAGCTACTTCTTAAACAATCAAATCCTTCCAGTTTCTGATGTTATCAAAGACCTAGGAGTTGTGACCGATAATGAACATTATTATCATGAGCACATTTCCCTAAAACGAAAAAAATGCTGAGTTATTAGTCAATCGTTTCCTTAAAGCGTTCAAAACTACTTCTTTACCAGTCCTTACTCGCGCATTCACTGTTTATATTAGACCCATTTTAGAAATGGTAGTGAAATTTTTTCGCCTATTTTGATTGGCCAAATTAATGATATCGAGCATGTTCAAATATATTTTTCAAGAAGAGTTTTACAAAGAAATGGTCAATCAAACATGACTCATTCTCAACGTCTTTCAATTTTAGGATTAAAATCACTTGAATACAGGCGAATAGTACATGACGTTGTTTTTTTTACATAAATGTGTGCATTCCAATATAAAAATATAATGCTTATCTCTTTTCAAATTATCATCTCTTTCTATGAGCTTGAAAAAAACTCATTGTTTGAGATTATCACTTCCTAAAATCAAAAACATGTCTAATAAATCAACCTTTGCCTCTATAGCCATTAATGTATGGAACAACCTATCTTATGAAACAGTTTCATTAACTAATAGTGACGCGTTTGCCGTTAGCCTTAGTAAGCTTCCCTTCAGTTCACTTCTTCCGAAACCGTTTGTGAAAGACTAATAGTTTTTTGTCTTATTATTGCAACAAAAACAGTTCCTAAATTGACTTTTAATTAAATATTTTAATGTAAAGTACCCCTGCACCACTGCCCAACAGCCTTTCAGATGCCGACTTTTACCAAGCAAATCCAGTCCGTGCTTCGCTGCCTCTTATTCTTCTTTTCCCTTTACCCCCACCCTTTTTTGCGCACGGAATAAAGAATTGAATTGAATTGAATAAGTAATTCAGAATTGAGTAATTTATTCATCACAAAACAGAAATAAATGAAGGAGAGAAATAGAGAGATCTAGAAATTGAGAAAAGTAGAGAGAAAAAGAAAAGGATAGAGTAAACAAAAGAGAGAAAAGAGAGTTAAATTTTTTTGATCTTTAGTTTCAGCATTAGAAGAAGACAATTACATAGATAGATAGATTTTATTCCTTGCAATATATATCTTGAATACTTACAAAGGAGGACTGTCGCAAGTTGCGAGTTCAGTTAGAACACATAAAAAAGGACGGTGTTTTCTCTGACGATCAGGAGTTGATTTGATGCGGGAACTTGGGAGCCGACTCGAGTTTTTAAGAAATTGAAGTAGAATGAGCAGAAGGACGAGGAGTCGAAAACTTGAGTAGAGTGAAGTGAAGTCATGATGTGGAGGAGAGGGGAACGATGGTTTCACGGGGAAATGAAGAGAAGAGGGGAGCAGATGCGACCATCTCGAGGGCAGGGAAAGAGAAAGAATGAAAGAACATAAAGTAGAGATAATAATAATTATCTTCCTCGCGCATGTTCCCGCTTCGCGGCAGGGTACGCGCTCCCTGGGATGCGGGACAGATCTATCCTGGTGAAACCAGTGGTTGCCCGCCAGATCACTGCTAGTGTGCGTAGCAGCAGTGGGGAAAGTCCGATTCGTGCCAGAGCACTACCAACATTTCTTAACCCCCTTGGTTTAGGTGAATCTTTCCGGGGTGAGAGTCGAACTTGGGACTCTTCGCACAATAGTCGAACATACTACCATTATTTCCGGGCGTGGCATAGTGGTAGTGTGATAGACCATTGTGCGAAGAGTCCCGAGTTCGACTCCCACCCCGGACAGATCCATCGAAACCAAGGGGGTTAAGAAATGTTGGTAGTGCTCATGCACGAACCTGACACTCCCCACTGCTGCTAATCACACTAGCAGTGATCTAGCAGGCAGCCACTGGTTCTACCAGGATAGGTCTGTCCTGCATCTCAGGGGAGCGCGTACCCTGCCGCGAGGCGGGAACAAGCGCGAGGAAGAAGAAGAAGACTACCATTATGCCTTTACCGCACAAAACCATTATGCCTTTACCGCACAAAAAAGTAGACTAAAGGGAAAAAATTAAGGAACATAATTTGGCCTATTTGTATGTATTTTACCCCAATGAGCTGATTGAGAATAGCCAAACTGGTCTAAGCAGCAATTTTCTAGATTTTGAGTGACCTTCTTGAAAAACCTACTTAAGCATTAAATGAAAATCACTAAGAAAAACCAATCAATAAGTATATTGAACAGAGTTTTCGGGTTTCCATTCAGGTTTTGCTGTCAAGAAGATGTCGGACTAAACTTTGTGTCTAAAAGCAACAAAGTCGGAGTCAAGTTTTACAGCAAACCAGGTTGGCGGTTTCATAACTTTGGATGTTTGGCAAGATTTTGGAGCAATGGAGCATTAAAATTAGAAGAGAAAAAAGGTTTTTTTTAAAACAAGATTGGTATAGGAGGACTTTTGAGCGTTCATACTTCTCACCACGAATAGCCACGAAATTCGATAAAAAAAAATTTTCATTGATTGTTTTTAAATTTCCAACAAGAAGTAGCAATAAAACACGTTAGTTTATGTGCTTTTGACGGCAATTCGGGTTGAGCCTACAAAATTCCTGCTATTCCAATCTCACACAGAAAATTCTTTTTTGAAATTTGAACGCTCCACAAACCAGTCTTTTAATGGTCATGACTCTATGTCTTCTAATTTTCTGTGCTAGTAACACCGAACTTGCAATGAGCTTTGCGTTCCGGATGCAACTCCTATTTGAGTTGAGCGACCGTTCGTGTCAGACAGTTTAGATAGAATTGCGTTCCGGATGCAACTCCTATTTGAGTTGAGCGACCGTTCGTGTCAGACAGTTTAGATAGAATTGCGTTCCGGATGCAACTCCTATTTGAGTTGAGCGACCGTTCGTGTCAGACAGTTTAGATAGAATTGCGTTCCGGATGCAACTCCTATTTGAGTTGAGCGACCGTTCGTGTCAGACAGTTTAGATAGAATTGCGTTCCGGATGCAACTCCTATTTGAGTTGAGCGACCGTTCGTGTCAGACAGTTTAGATAGAATTGCGTTCCGGATGCAACTCCTATTTGAGTTGAGCGACCGTTCGTGTCAGACAGTTTAGATAGAATTGCGTTCCGGATGCAACTCCTATTTGAGTTGAGCGACCGTTCGTGTCAGACAGTTTAGATAGAATTGCGTTCCGGATGCAACTCCTATTTGAGTTGAGCGACCGTTCGTGTCAGACAGTTTAGATAGAATTGCGTTCCGGATGCAACTCCTATTTGAGTTGAGCGACCGTTCGTGTCAGACAGTTTAGATAGAATTGCGTTCCGGATGCAACTCCTATTTGAGTTGAGCGACCGTTCGTGTCAGACAGTTTAGATAGAATTGCGTTCCGGATGCAACTCCTATTTGAGTTGAGCGACCGTTCGTGTCAGACAGTTTAGATAGAATTGCGTTCCGGATGCAACTCCTATTTGAGTTGAGCGACCGTTCGTGTCAGACAGTTTAGATAGAATTGCGTTCCGGATGCAACTCCTATTTGAGTTGAGCGACCGTTTGTGTCAGACAGTTTAGATAGAATTGCGTTCCGGATGCAACTCCTATTTGAGTTGAGCGACCGTTCGTGTCAGACAGTTTAGATAGAATTGCGTTCCGGATGCAACTCCTATTTGAGTTGAGCGACCGTTCGTGTCAGACAGTTTAGATAGAATTGCGTTCCGGATGCAACTCCTATTTGAGTTGAGCGACCGTTCGTGTCAGACAGTTTAGATAGAATTGCGTTCCGGATGCAACTCCTATTTGAGTTGAGCGACCGTTCGTGTCAGACAGTTTAGATAGAATTGCGTTCCGGATGCAACTCCTATTTGAGTTGAGCGACCGTTCGTGTCAGACAGTTTAGATAGAATTGCGTTCCGGATGCAACTCCTATTTGAGTTGAGCGACCGTTCGTGTCAGACAGTTTAGATAGAATTGCGTTCCGGATGCAACTCCTATTTGAGTTGAGCGACCGTTCGTGTCAGACAGTTTAGATAGAATTGCAACTCCTATTTGAGTTGAGCGACCGTTCGTGTCAGACAGTTTAGATAGAATTGCGTTCCGGATGCAACTCCTATTTGAGTTGAGCGACCGTTCGTGTCAGACAGTTTAGATAGAATTCACATGTAATTTTGTTGACAGGTATCGTCGTATCTCTTAACGTCACAGTGGAAGTTGCCTGAAGCTTCTCCAAAGATAAATGACAAGAAATCGAAATAAATAATTGTGTTGTGGTGTTGTGCATACGCAAAGGCAAAAACAGGAAAGAACAAGTCTTCACTCAAGAAATATCTCACTCAGTCACAAAAAAAAACAAAGCGTATACATGTGTATTTATGACAATTTATATGTATAAAGTGTGAAAGTAAATAGGAATAGGCATATATATTATATAAGTATAAATAGTGATAAGATCGATTTCATACGTGTCTCTTTTCATATTCTGTTTTTTTTTGTGTGTGCGCGAGTTAGCTAGGAAAGACAATTTTTTAAAAGTTATCGTTAACGTGGTTCGAAGAGATCAGTTAAAAAAACTAAGTCTTCAACGTTAACTAATTTTAGTTTAGTGTCATCGCTATTATACTCAGTTTTCCAACCTCATGGTTCCAAACATGCGCTTCCATAATACAATCGATAAATGAAAAAGAGGCAGTTGGGAATTTTTATTGTTTTGTCAAACAAATAGTCTTTTTAAAACATCCTTTAATAAGCATAGGATAATAACTTGATCATAACAGTGTGAACGAAATCCGTTTCAAACCTCATCGTTTAATTTTGTTAAGGAGGGGACAAAAAATTAGGGAACAGAACCCTTTATCGCTTTAGTTGTTTTTTTTTAATCGAAAACTTAACTTTAAAACTTTTAGCATGAAGTTTTAAGAGGTGAAAGTCTTGCGGAGATTACTATTGAAACTTTTTATGTAAAATTCACAAAGAACGAGAGAATGGGCAGGAGAGAAAGTAAGATGATAGTTGGATTTTAGGTAGCTAATCCAGAAGAGAATGGGCAGGAGAGAAAGTAAGATGATAGTTGGATTTTAGGTAGCTAATCCAGAAGAGAATGGGCAGGAGAGAAAGTAAGATGATAGTTGGATTTTAGGTAGCTAATCCAGAAGAGAATGGGCAGGAGAGAAAGTAAGATGATAGTTGGATTTTAGGTAGCTAATCCAGAAGAGAATGGGCAGGAGAGAAAGTAAGATGATAGTTGGATTTTAGGTAGCTAATCCAGAAGAGAATGGGCAGGAGAGAAAGTAAGATGATAGTTGGATTTTAGGTAGCTAATCCAGAAGAGAATGGGCAGGAGAGAAAGTAAGATGATAGTTGGATTTTAGGTAGCTAATCCAGAAGAGAATGGGCAGGAGAGAAAGTAAGATGATAGTTGGATTTTAGGTAGCTAATCCAGAAGAGAATGGGCAGGAGAGAAAGTAAGATGATAGTTGGATTTTAGGTAGCTAATCCAGAAGAGAATGGGCAGGAGAGAAAGTAAGATGATAGTTGGATTTTAGGTAGCTAATCCAGAAGAGAATGGGCAGGAGAGAAAGTAAGATGATAGTTGGATTTTAGGTAGCTAATCCAGAAGAGAATGGGCAGGAGAGAAAGTAAGATGATAGTTGGATTTTAGGTAGCTAATCCAGAAGAGAATGGGCAGGAGAGAAAGTAAGATGATAGTTGGATTTTAGGTAGCTAATCCAGAAGAGAATGGGCAGGAGAGAAAGTAAGATGATAGTTGGATTTTAGGTAGCTAATCCAGAAGAGAATGGGCAGGAGAGAAAGTAAGATGATAGTTGGATTTTAGGTAGCTAATCCAGAAGAGAATGGGCAGGAGAGAAAGTAAGATGATAGTTGGATTTTAGGTAGCTAATCCAGAAGAGAATGGGCAGGAGAGAAAGTAAGATGATAGTTGGATTTTAGGTAGCTAATCCAGAAGAACTCAAAAGGTTGTTTAAGTGACGATATGTGAGAGAAACTACCATGCAAACCTTTGAGGGAAATAATGTCCTCTATTGGACGGAAGTTGGAAGAAGAGTCGCTCGGAAGCAACTCAATTATGAAGTGTTTAATGAGAGGCTTAGCAGTCTTTTTTGCAGAATGAAGAGTAAAAGTCGCTGAGTAGTATCTTTCTTGTGAGATTGAGAACTGCTCCGTAGCAGCCATCTCGGAGAGGCTGCAAATAGAAAAGAACGATGAGTCAAGTTATAAAAATCACAGAAACATCAAAGATTTAAACCTAAAAAGTAGACTCTTGCACACATAATTAGTTCACGGTACCGTTAGGCAATTCAAAAAACTAGAAATTCCGAGGGAAAGATAAAGCTAAAAATCCCATGTGTATGAGTAAGAAAGATGGCTAGATTCTGTCCATCACAAAAAGAAAAGGGTTAGAGATTCTTCTAGATTCTAGATTATTTCCTTGAAATCAAAGAGTTAACATAATCGGATTCATATCAAGTTTATAGACCTCACACAATCGATTTTTCAAAAGTCAACTGAAAGAAAATCAGTATTCGACGTAATCGGGTTTTTTCACTTCCCTTAAACTCTTACTAAATTTGTTAATCCAAATGGAAATAAGCTTATGAATGTTGAACTGATCTTATTTCATACTCAAGATTATTAATGTGTTTCTAAATGAAAGGTTTGTTGTACGGGCGTTGCATTATGGTATTGTGCTCGACTATTGAGCGAAGACTAACAAGGTCGGCTCCCAGCCCAAGCAGATCCTTCAAACAAAAAAAAAAGAATTTTGGTGCTCTGGCACAAATCTGCCTATCTTTACTGCCTTTTGCACAGCAACTGGTTCAACCAGGGTAGGTCTGACCCGCATCTCAGAGAAGCGCGTACCCTGTCGCGAGGCGGAAACAAAATGCTATCAATATTATATTAAATATAGGTTTCTAGATGACTCATATCTATTACACTTCCACGCATGCTCTAAAATGAGGTCATTCAAAGCAGAAATCGTTCCCAGAACTTCGTTGAACGTTCTCATTCAGGACGAAAACTTCTTCCCTTAAAAGATCCATTGTCGGAAATGTGCAAATGAGTGATAGTTTTGTTCTAGGACAACTATCGCAACGTTCAGACAAGCGTAGGATATAAGACAAAGTTTTATACCATATGCGATGTGACAGTGATCTAATAAAAATGACTCTCCCAAGTGTAATTGCCAATGAAAAGCAAAATATAGAGTAAACATTTAATCCAAAATACATAGAAAGAAACTTTTAATTTTATTTATCTAAATTCACAACTGTTTTTAGGAAGCCGAAATTGAGCAATAAAAATTCCATTCGTAAAGATCGTGAATTTTTAAAAAAACTTTCACAATCAAGGCTTTCGGTGAATGAAAATTTTTTAAAAATCTTTTTAAAATAATAATTCGATGAAATAGATAGATGTAAAATGACTAAGAATCTTTCAAAAAATTAAAAAAATTTTTAAACGAGTTTCCGTTCCTCTGAAACCATTAAAGTACAGTATGACTTTGAATGACCCCATTCTGAACATTCAACAGCGATCACTTTTAAAAATGCATTATGAAGGCGAAAAAAGGATTCAATTACTTTGAACGATCATGACATTGCAGAGAAACTCGTCTATCATCTGAACAAGATGAAGCTTCTGATGTCTCTTTTCTAAGCATCTTGCCAACAACTCTCTATTTTTACTGTATCTCTCTCATTTCTTTCTTTTCTTGTCCTCCATCTATCATCTATCTATCTCCATCACTCTAAATATCTATCTCTCTTATGATATCTTGTTCTGAATAATAGCCTCCGGCAATCTAGTATAAATTCGGATGTTCTGAAAGCTTTATCCACTGTCGCTAACTGTTCTCTTCGCCTCGGAGTGTCAGTTGAATTCAGACTTTAATCATAAGTAACTTCATATGTTTTTTCACAAAACCAAAAATGAAAAGCTTGGAAATTTTTTCGCGATTCGTAGACGAGTTGGAAATTGATTTCAAATATATATATTTTATCTAAATCTTTCGATGCAATAAGAAAAATCGATTTGATATAACAGGATTTGGCATATATCTATATTCTATAAAATTGAAAACTTAGCTGCGCTTCTAATTAACCTACAACTAAGCATTTGATTATGTTGTATAAATAGGCGTTCAGATCATCCGGGTCTTACCTGACGCTAATGATATAAAAGTACATGAATTCAAAATTTTTTTATAGTTCATAGGAGGGTATTATATTATTAAATTATTACACGCATCGTGGAGAAGTTCCAGATATTCAGAATCATATTTTACGATGCGGTGTGAATTTTTATAAAAGTTTCACTCTAACAAAGCGAAACGTCCGTGTTTCTGCTATTGAGGTTATCCTCGGAATATACTTATCTAATGAAGCTCTTTCTTCTCTTAAGGTATAACGCTAATGATGTTTTATTTTTCATGTCTTTTCCATCAAAAATCACACCACCAACAACTTAGCCCGAAAAAATTTCTGAATACATATAATATTAACATTATTGAAGAGTGAAAACATGTATCTTGAGCGGGTGAATAGCGAAAAAAAACGAGTTTTTCAACCTCAATTTGATTGTTTTATTTATCAGGTTTTTATAAAGAAAAAAGATTTTATTAGCCAAGCTCTTATAAAGTTTTTTTTTTAAAATCATATATCTTTATCACTGTCTGTGTACTGTCTGCTGGATATCTCATACAATGCGTTTAACTCAGCATAAACTCTTCATCTATATCTTTATCACCTCTTGAACACAGAAATGAGCATATGAGTTCAAGTAAGAGTTCAGTTAAAGGCACTCCGAAATGTTTTGTTTTGTTGAAAAAAATTCAAAAAGTAGCACAAAATCGAGTTTTGATCTGGCTGGGCCTGTATGCACTAAAGCATTGATCAGGTTCTTCCGGTTAGAGCTATTAAAAAATCATCGATATCCTGAACCTAATATTGAAGCTTTGGTATGCCATGATTGAGCCTTATTAACAGATTGATCTTGATGAGTGGTTACAGATGAACCTCTCAACAGCAATGTTCCTCTCTTTCCTCAACTTTGCTTTCGCGAACGGAAACCTGGAGGTTTGCGTTAACTTAATTTGCCTATAATTTCACTCTTAGTACCAGCCCAGTCTTCGGAATATATAGTGTGATTCATCTCCTACGACAATGCGTAATTACATAGACATATTCACTATTCTACTGAAATATAATCTATTCGATAACAACAGCAAGATCAATCCTGGTTTGTATACTTTGAAACGTTTTCTTCTCTAACTTTTCGCAAAACGAATGAACTAAAGCTTGTTAGACTGTTCCAAAAAAGCCGAAAATGCAGATGTTCGACCATCCCTCCTTGTCTCCAGCTCGAATGGAGAGAGTTCGTCAGTTCCTCACAATCTCGAATGCCAAGGCAGTCGCTGAGCTTCTACATCTAATAAGAAAACTTGAATTTTTTAGGAAGAAAAAATTTGTTTTCGGCGAAACATTCGATCATCTTAACCAGGTGGCAGTGTCTTTGAACTGGGTATCCACCCTCAACATCTCATAATATTCTTATTTATTGTTCTGTCACTAACTTGAAATCATGACGTAAAAACTCTCTGGCTTTTCCCAGTCTCTCTCGTTCTCCCTCTTTCTCTCTCTTTAGTTGTTGGGAAGGCATGGTTTTTTCTTCTTTCAGTACAAGAACGGCCAGCTGAATGCAGATAAGCGTGAACATGAGCTCCATCCGCCCGTAATTGTGTCTTTATTTAGTCAATATTTCTTTTGGAAAACAATTGTCAATCCTATGTTTGAGACACATGTTTTTGGGAAACAACTTCTAATCGAGCGTTAGAATTCAACTTTTCACTTTGCAAAGCAATTTTCTGCAAAGTGATCCCGTTGAACGCTCCAATGTCTCACCACGAACTACCTTGAAAAGAAAATGGACTACGGTATTAATTTTACTATTGGACGTAATTTTTTATGAATTTTACAGAAAAAAATCATCGCTTTGTCTCAGAATGCATGTGTTCTTTCTTTTTTATCGTAGTTCATGTTTCTTTTCACGGTAATTCGTGGTGAGACATTGGAGCGTTCAACGGGATCACTTTGCAGAAAATTACTTTGCAAAGGGAAAAGTTTAATTCTAACGCTCCATAAGTAACAAAAAAACTGCATTCGGGACCGAACAAAATTTTAACTCACGACTTTGGCTCAATATGCGTGGACTGTTATCACTGGGGAGCAGGCGCTAACACTACTTCACGTACTTTTATGACCCTCTTCATATGTAGTTCAATTCCATTAAATGCAAAACTTTATTCTCGATGTCATGGGAAATGAAGCATATTTGATTTGAACAACTCCAGCTTCTTATCAGTTTCTTAATGTTGAACACGAGAATTTAGACTGGAGTGTCGATTATGATATGTAGTGTCTTTTTCAAGTTCACGCTATAACTCAAAAAAAATATATGTACATATATAAACGAAATATAATTTTCCCGAAGTGCCAACACTGATTTGATTCAAGATATAATGCGTAGAAAAATCAATGCTTGATTTTTTTGATATTCAGTCAAAAAAATATTCCCGGAAAATGAACAAGTAATAAACAAATAAACATATAAACAAGTACTTATCTCAACTTACTCTTTAACAAAGTTTTTGTTTCTTTATGGTCTCTTTTATGTTTATTATTTGTTTCATTTGTATCACAGGCTAATATCGGAGAAATCAAAGTGAAGATAGAGCACCCACCGAGCATTGCTGAGCTGAATAAAGAGAGTTCTTCCGATCTATATGAGGTTTAAAAAAATCGTAATTACAACTATTTGTAACTGTTTTTCAAATTATTTTTAATGGTTGTAATTTAAAGCAAATAATTCCGGGGAAGTAAATTACAAGCTTCAAAATCATTGGCCATCGAATTTCGAAATTTGGTAATGACATCTTGTAATGATCTCAACCTCCTCACTTCTGCTCAATCCTCCGGTAAAAGTCTCACGAAAAATATCTTTAGTAAGATCATATTGGTCACTCACAAAAAATTTTTACATGAAAAGTCATGCCAGCAAAGCATGGGAAGCGTAACGATATGTTTGAAAGTATTCCGAGGAATAATTACTCAAAGTATTGTCTTTCATACCGCGAAAACATGGTTTTTCATGAAATCAAAGTATTCTAGGCATGCCACTGTTTGTCGGGTTACTACGCAAAAGTATTCTTTTTCATACCTCGAAAGTTTTTTTTCCTCATGAAATCAAAGTATTGCAGGCCATACTTTGAAGTATGCCGTTTCTTTTTTTTGCTTGATTTTTGTGTCGAGATTCTTTTTTGTTTGTTTTTTTCTGCAGTCAAATTTTTTATGATTGAATCAATAAATTTTTATTCAATAACAGCAAACAATGTTATAATCACAATCAACCAGCAAAAAATTGTAATATATTACAATTTTTTTGTTGTATAATAACAAAATTAGAGTCAGCACAACAAATACATTTTTACCTTCTACCAAGCATGAAGTTTTTCGAAAAACTACTTCGTCATAAATTAAAAAGGAACTTGTGAAATAATTTTGAGAGCGATCCTTTCTTTTTTGAGGGCGATCTTTTGAGGCCGATCCTTACAAACCAAACGTGTTTACGTAAAAGAAGAGAAAACAAGATGATCAAGGGATCAAGTTCTTAACTTAATTTCTTAAACTAATGGTCTCCTGAGTTTTTGTTTACAACAGCAAGAACGAATTTAAACGGTTTAAAATTTTTTATATACTAGTTCGCAGAACATTAACTGTGACTAATTGTTTTATACGGTCTCATTACTAAGCCGTACGGCCTCGTTAGCTTGAAATTTTACCAAGCTAAGCAAACTGCACTGTTAAAATACTTTTTTTGATATTAAAAAAGCAAAATATTTAAAGTAAAATTGGCACTTTTGCACTTTAGGTCCCCCCCTCCAAGAGGTTCCATGGGTCATACTTCTGACTCATTTAAATTTTCAAAAAAGTTATTTTTACATTAAAAAAACTATTTTTACATTAAAAAAACGCTTAGGCTTAGTAAAAGTTTACGCTAACGAGGCCGTCCGGCTTAGGCTAACGAGACCGTATCAAGAAACTTACCCAAAAACTGACTCATGGAACCTCTGGGAGGAGGGGGGCCCTAACGTGCAAAAGTTCTGTAAAATTCCAGCATAAAAGCATGAGTGTGACCCCATGCAAGAAACAGGTTAAAGTTCAACGGTGTCAACTTTGAAAAAGAAGAATTTTTTGATACATTACTTGAGTTTTAACGTTACTTCGGGTAACGCTTTTGATTTTTGATGAGGCATACTTCGTCAAGTATTGCATTAAAAAATTCAAAGTATGCCTCTTTAGCATACTTTGATATTGTTGAAGGGATATCGCATTGGCGCTGCCAGGAATACTTTCGAAGTATTTTTATTCATGAAATGCCTTTATCCTTTTTAGCATACTTCCCAATAGTTATGCTCTTTTTTTGTGAGCACTCTCCTTCAAAATGTGTCAATGAATGATAATCATCCTTCGAGAAGTTTTGCATTGAGTATAGTATAGTCAAGCTTGATGATTGATGCTCCTATTCGCAGGGGGATATTCTACTCAGTGATGAACAGCTCGAGTCCATGGAAACAGGAACAGGAGCAAAGGTATCGTCACTAATTTGGATTGAGAGGTTCTTTGTTGAAAGATTACTCGCTCAGAGCCGTCTCAGACTGTCTGTGTGTGACATAGTTCTGAAATGAGAAATCTCCAATAGAGAAAGGAACAACTGCGAAGTTGCACAAAGAGTCTTGTTAGATCAGCGTTTTTACCTAACAGCTTCTAACAATTCGAGAAAAAAAGGAAGAGTGATACTAAACAAGAAAAAACACAATTGAAAAAGATCTACCGTGCCTTCAATCTATATCGTTGCTAGGTGACCGGTCAACGACCTCGCACCTTGCAAAGTAATATTTTCCATTGCGAGGTGCGATGTCGTTGACCGGTCACCTCACGACATCAAAAAGACGAGCGAGAGGGCGAAAAATATAACTTAAAGTTGGAGTAGCAGAGATTTCATATGCCAGCGTTGTTTCTCTTGGCGTTTAACAAAGTGTGCGCATGGTTCGCTTTCCCCATTCGCCACGCAACGCGGTCATTCGCCACGCAACTCGTTTCAGACTTTCTCAATTAATTACGTTCATCACTGCTATTGTGTAATTGCTATGCTTGCTTTCATTGCTATGAGGCCATCTAGTTTAGGGGTTAGTGTGCTTGTATGTGAGTAGCTCGGTGAGAGTTCGGATTCGCTCTGATGAGCAATTTTTGTCAAATTTTATTTTCACATCAGAACATTATTTTTGCATTAAAAAACGCTTAGGCTTAGTAAAAGTTGGCTTTAATCTACTTAAGCCGTCCAAAGATTTTTTTCTCAGAAAGAGATTTTATTCATGCCAGCGTTGTTTGATTATGACTAGCGAGCAAGCACTGTTTTGTTTTTTTTTTGTTGTTTGTTTTCTCGTTTGTTTTCGATTAAGTTCTCTTTCGATATTCGCTTTCTGTTTACGCAAAGCATACATCCTAAGGACATTTTTTCGTTGGCACAATGTTACTTAGGGGGCCGCACTTACTTAGAGGGTGTTTTTTTAAAAAAACTTTTTGACAAATTTAGTCATTAAATTAACAAAAATTGAGAACATGAGAAATTTTCTCATGCGGTCTCGTTATCCTAAGCCGTACGGCCTCTTTAGCGTAACCTTCGACTAAGCCTAGGCGAAAAAACAGTGAATAATAGCTGAAAACTGCTAAGTCAATTTCCTCAATTAGACTCGGTAAAACTAAAAAATTGTGGCTAATTGTTCTATACTGTCACGTTCCTATGCCTTACGGCTTCGTTAGCATGTAATTTATCTAAGCGAAAAAAAATCGGGGACGTGAAACAAAGCTAGTGAAGAGCTAGTGAAAAGCTGAGGAAGTTTTTTTTCAAAAAAAAAAGTTTGAAACATCGCCGTGATGTGCTTTTCGAAGATTTTCCTAAGTAGCCATCAAGGAACTTTTATCAAGCAGGCGTCACTGCCTTTAAACGGTGTGAATGCGCAAATTCATAGTTATGTCGTATGGGCCTCAAAATATGCATTATATTGTGTGGATATTTAGCTCAGTGGCTAAGAGCATCGCCGGAAAAGCGAAAGTCGCGGGTTTGGTTCCCGTCACGCCAAACGATGTTTGCACAAGCTTCTGCGAACAATCCATTCTTCTGCTCGTTGTAAAAAAAAGTTGCTTGAGATCATCGAGGAGTAGGGTATACTCTTATTTACAGTTATCATCATATCGTCAACAAAAGCTTTTGATACTTCTGCCTTATTGTTTGGAATAGTTGAAACTTTCCAACTTTCAGACTTAATTTCTCCACTGCTTGTTTTACTTTAGTTCTAAGTATCATTTGTTAAAATCCACCGAATGATTCCAAAATATCTATTGAAAAACTCTTCAGGGAACCAGGCAGAAACGAACTGCTTACGTTAACGCGGTGCGCAAATGGGACGTGGACGAGCCAATTCCTTATCGCTTCCATTCCAACTTGAGTGTGTTGCCATGTTTCTAAACTTCTCAGGTGAAGGTGAAAAATCTTTCTGAACTGAATTCATAACGCTCAAAATGAAACAGGGTCGAGGACCTTCGAGAAGGGTCGGGGACCTTCGAGAAGGGTTGGGGACCTTCGAAAAGGGTCGGGGACCTTCGAGAAGGGTCGGGGACCTTCGAGAAGGGTCGGGGACCTTCGAGAAGAGTCGGGAACCCCCGAGAAGGGTCGGGGACCCCCGAGAATGGTCGGGGACCCCCGAAAAGGGTCGGACACCCTCGAGAAAAGTCGGGGACCCCCGAGATGGGTCGGGGACTCCCGAGAAGGGTCGGGGACTCCCGAGAAGGGTTGGGGACTCCCGAGAAACGTCGGGAATCCCCGAGAAGATCCGGGGACCCCCGAGAAAAGTCGGAGACCCCCGATAAGAGTCGGGAGCTCCCGAGAAGAGTCGGAGACCCCCGAGAAGAGTTGGGGACCCCCGAGAAGGGTCGGGGACCCCCGAGAAAGGTCGGGGACCTCCGAGAAGGGTCGGGGACCCCCGAGAAGGGTCGGGGACTTCCGAGAATAGTCGGGGACCCCCGAGAATAGTCGGAGGACCCCCGAGAATAGTCGGGGACCCCTAAGAACGGTCGGGGACTTCCGAGAATAGTCGGGGGACCCCCGAGAATAGTCGGGGACCCCCAAAAACGCTCGGGGACCCCCGAGAACGGTCGGGGACTCCCGAGAAGGGTCGCGGACTCCCGAGAAGGTTCGGGGATCCCCGAGAAGAGTCGGGGACCCCCGAGAAGAGTCGGGGACCCCGAGAAGAGTCGGGGACTCCCGAGAAGAGTCGGGGACCCCCGAGAAGAGTCGGAGACCCCCGAGAAGAGTCGAGGACCCCCGAGAAGAGTCGGGGACCCCCAAGAACGGTCGGGGACCCCCGAGAACGGTCGGGGACTCCCGAGAAGGGTCGCGGACTCCCGAGAAGGGTCGGGGATCCCCGAGAAGAGTCGGGGACCCCCGAGAAGAGTCGGGGACCCCCGAGAAGAGTCGAGGACCCCCGAGAAGAGTCGGGGACCCCCGAGAAGGGTCTGGGACCCCCGAGAAGAGTCGGGGACGAGTCGGGGAGAAGAGTCGGGGACCCCCGAGAAGAGTCGGGGACTCCCGAGAAGAGTCGGGGACCCCCGAGAAGAGTCGGGGACCCCCGAGAAGAGTCGAGGACCCCCGAGAAGAGTCGGGGACCCCCGAGAAGAGTCTGGGACCCCCGAGAAGAGTCGGGGACGAGTCGAGGAGAAGAGTCGGGGACGCCCGAGAAGAGTCGGGGACCCCCGAGAAGAGTCAGGGACGAGTCGGGGAGAAGAATCGGGGACACCCGAGAAGAGTCGGGGACCCCCGAGAAGAGTCGGGGACGAGTCAGGGAGAAGAGTCGGGGATCCCCGAGAAGAGTCGGGGACGAGTCGGGGAGAAGAAAAGGGGACCCCCGAGAAGAGTCGGGGACGAGTCGGGGAGAAGAGTCGGGGACGCCCGAGAAGAGTCGGGGACCCCCGAGAAGTGGCTTCTATAGTCTTTCGCTCAACTAGAAGCTTCATGGAAAGACCAGTAAAGAAAAAGACAGATGAAGACAGATAATTGTTCATAAGGTTCATGTAACAACAATGGATCCAATAGGAGACATGGAAAAGAAAAGAAGAGCCAAAACAAGTGACAACTTAAAGGGAGTAGGAGAGAAAAGGAATGTGGTTTTTAAGATTTTTAACACCAAGATATTCAAACATGAGGTAATCCAAATTACAGTAATCGAGTTGACTGTGACAGGTGCCATCTCCCAAAAAGCCGCCCTGTATGCAATGGATGAGATCACAAAGAAGACCTGTCTCACATTTCTGGAAAGTCTCAACGGAACTTATGGAGTAAGAATTTCGTATAAATAATTAGAAGAAACCTTTCGGTTAAAGAAGGATTGCTTAGGAAACGAGACAAAAGTATTGATTAGGAAACGAGACAAAATTTAGAAAGAAAAACGGAAGATGTTTTGAGAAAACTTCACTTACTTGCCGTTGAGTGTATCAACACTTATTAGACCGAAGGATAACTGGTAAGGTCATCACTGGCATGGCTGACAAACAGATTTTAAGAAATCGGGGAGCAACTAAGACAGAGGAATAGAGTTGGCAACTGTGGCGCTGCTATGAACAATAGTAATGGTGGGCATTGCCCGCGAGTGTTCCTTCCCTCCCCTGCCCCTGTATTGTGTCCCCAACAACCAAACACGGAGTTATTAGATATATATTTATCAGGGACGCAAAATATCAAAGGGGTCTGTGGTCGGGGCTTGGGGTTCGTCCCCCTCTCTCTCCTCGATCGCTCTCTGTGGCCTCTTTTATCCTCCTGGCTCTTGGCTCCTCCTTCTTAGCAAGCTCCGCCTCCGGCTCTGGAATCATAATGATTAGTACAGGCTTTGAATTGCACAATGATTTATGATGTTGCTTACACCTTCCACCTTACCATCAAAGACTGTCCTCAGTCTTCATAGAAAATAGCTAAAATTTAGTTACTAGGGTCTATTACATATTAAATATTAAACACTATTATTGACCTCGTGTTAAAGTGAAAGGTAAAAAGACCCAAAAAGGTAAAGAACCTGAAGGGCAAAACGCCCAAAGGCATTTTCGAATTTTGTTTCGGTGCTTCTGCACTTAGAGTTTGAGAAGATATTAAAACATTAACCTTCTTTTCTTCGGAACGCCTCGAAGTCCAGCAGTTCCCCCCTTACTTCTGCGTTTCGTTCGCGGAAGTGACTGTCGAGCGCCTTCCAGTTTGGTGACGATAGCGCCTCTTCGTGCGCTATAACGAATAGTGCTGCTCTAGGTCTCGATGTCGCCACATTTATTCTTCGGAAGTCGTCATAGAAGTGATGATCTTTGGGGGGTTGTGAGCGGGTGGTATGGACAATGGTCACCTCTACTTCTTTTCCTTGGGCCGAATCGATGGTGCAGACTGTTGCGCCGTAGTTTTCCAATCTTTCTTTTGCTCTTGTTACTTGGTAGGCATAGGGCCCCACCACTAAAATTTCTGATGGTGGCACTCGCGCCAGGATTAGGGTCTTTATGATTTTTTCCGTCAAGTCGATCTCCTCTTTATTCCAGATTGTCCCCGGACCTTCTAGCGTTTCTTTTCCGGTGTGTCTAATTAGGATTCCTGGCAGCCCGCTGTTTGGGAATGCGAGCTGTTGTAGTAGGTTGTTCCTTTCGGTTGGGCCAATTCCTGACGTCAATCTGTTGTTATAAAAAAGTTTTGACGTGAGTTCTAACAGGGCCGGATGTGCTCTGTAGGAGAGTCGTAGCTCTGCTTTTGGCACTCCTTCTGCTTGGCTGAGGATTGTCGCAACTCCTCTGGCTGTGGTTTTGGCCGGGGGTCGCTCTCTGTCCATTTTGCAAAAGGGTTCTAGCTGCTGCGGGTCCCCAATAAACCGCATCTTGGCTTGCGGTAGGAGACTCCCCAGGGTCGTGATAACTGGTTCGGGCATTTGCGATGCTTCGTCTCCTATTATAGTGACTTTGTCTTCCTTCAACAGATGCCGTATGCACCCTTCACTCCCGGCGTGGTTTAAGATGGCACTTACTGTTGCTGTGATGATTGTAGGCTTATAAAATTTGATGAATTCCTTGATAGCCGCGGGTGTTTTTTTTTCTACTATGTTGCTCAGTTTGCGATATACTTCTATCTCTTCATCGGTGCAGTCTCGTAGGGCTGCTCTTGTTGGTGCTATCTGCAGCATTTCCCGTCTTGCTAGTACTATTTGTACTATGGGTTCCCACTCTTCGGGTACTTCCACTTGTGAAGTCTCGCTTGAGTCTTCGTCCTCTTCTGTCATGTTCTTGACAAACTGTTCGATTAATCCGTACAGATCTGAGTTGGTTGTCGTCTCCAGCTCTGTGCTTCGTGCTAGTCGTAGAACCTTGATTTCTTCTCCTTCTGCCGACTTTTCTACTGCCGTCGTTGCCTGAGCGATGGCATTGTTTGTCATCGATATTACCAGCACCGTGTGTCCTTTCTTCACCAGTCTTTTGGCTGCCTCGGCTGCCAAGACTGTTTTTCCTGCTCCAGCGGGTGCCTTAATCATTACAATTTGTTCTTCCGATGTCATCAGCTTGATTGCGAAGCTCTGGTAACTGTCGAGGACTACTTCTTTTCCTTCGACGGAGATCATTTCTGGGGTTGCAGTCGGAATTCCTTCTTCGCCTTGTCTTTTGGAGTCACCCTTGCTCCTTGGCGTGTAGATTTTCTGGAATATCTGTCGTATCATGCAGCCTTTAGGGAATTTAGGAGCTGGAAGTGATGATAAAATGCTGAAGATGGGGTCTGCCTCTTCTGCAGTTGGACATAGCCGCATTGTTCCGGTGACCACTTCTCTGTCTCCTATGGCTTGGAAGATTGCTTTTGATGACCACGTTCCGGATAGCAGTTCGATTTCCAGTGACTGCTCTTCTATATTCAGATTGGAGCTCTCGACTGTTACTCGTTGGTGACTTATGAGGTTTGGTAGGGCTATGCTTACTGCTGCTCCTGCGATCCATCCCTTCTGGTTCTTCATGTTCAAAATCTTAGTCTTGAGGATTACCAGGTGTTCATTTCTCTTGTCTACTATGAAATTCACTTGTTTCCGTTTGCTGTCGAAGTCTGCTGATGCTGCGAAAGCTAAAGCTGCTGCGTCCGTGGCCTGTAGCTCGGACATTCGTAGTAGGCACTTCGGGTCTTCGATATCGAATTTCAGGAAATCTTCTTGTCTCTCCTCGATCCACTCTTTTTCTTCTTCAGAGAGTATTCTTGCTGACATTGGTAGAGGTGCTTCCCTCACGAAAGGCGGTTGTAGCGAGGCAACTAATTCTTTGATTTTTCTGGCCGCTGCTCGGCTCGCTGGCCATGCGCTAAATCGAACTGCCGAGGAGCAGATTGCTCTTGTTGTCGTCCTGATGTATGAGTCTGCTTGGATCTTGGCTCTTTCCTCTCTCGGGAATAGGGTGGGTGTTATGAAAACCATTTCTTTGGATCCTTTTGCGGATACCTTCTTCCTTGTTGTGCTCTTTCTTCTCTTTGATGTTCCTTGATCTTGCTGGTATCTAGGACGGCGAAGTTAATGAAGGCTAATACTTCATTTGGTTCTGCGTGCGGCCTGATAAAAGAGAACTCCGCTACCCGGAAAATGAGAGTGGGGAACTCGATCATTCTATGCACTGAGTTTCTCGCTGCCTCTATTGCTTTCGTGTAGCCTTTGAGCGTGTTGGCTGCAAAAGTGGGTTTTATGGAGTATACCCATATTAAGTCCCCAATCGAGAACTTATTGGTGTCGAAGCCCCGTCTTTCCGTTGCGATGTTAATCGCGTATTGGTCGAACTTGAGTAGGTGTAAGTCCTCTCTTCCTGATAGGAAAAGGCAGTGGTCTTTAGCTTCGATGATTGCCCCTTGTGCCGGGTTTACCGCCATGCACTGGAATAGGACCGGATATGAGTGCTCTTCGTTGAAGCGTAAGGGTTTCACCTTCATTTGTTGCGGGTTTTGGTCATGTCCTTCGAATTTTTCTGCCTCCTTCTCATCGATGCTCAGCAGCGTCTTGCTTATGCTGCTCTCTTTTGTTTTTGAGGCTGCTTCTTTGAGCCGGTTCCTCCATGTCGTGGCTTCTTTCCTGATTCTACACGCGGCACCAAACGACATCATGTCGAAAGCGTTTGGGTTCGGCGTCTCCCTGGGGAATAACTTGTCTACCCGTGTGCTAACTGTGTATGCTGACGCTGTGAGCTTTGAGAGGTCAATTTCTGCTCGGCAGTCTTCCTCTCTTATTTTGAAGACGAAGTCCATTTCTTTTGGCTTGAAAAGCGCCCCGTTCGTGTGTGCCCCTATGTACTTGTGCTCGAACGCGTTTGGGGTGAATTCCGGTAAGGCTCTCATGATTTCTTTGACATCTAGGCGTCGGGCCCTCTTGACTGCTCCAGCGGTTCCCACTGTCTGGCTCACTGTTCTTTCTTTCTTTTGAATTACCGTGAAGAGGTCTTCGTCGTCCGTTTCTGAACTGAGGGTTTCTTCTTCCAAGTCTTGCTCGATCGTGACTTCTCTTCTCTGGGTTTTGAAAGCGGTTTTGTCCTTCTTCCGTTTCCGGCGCTGAATGTCCCTTTTGATGGGAAATGCCAGCAAGAACAAAGGAAGGGTGTTAGCTCCAAATCACAGATCTTTTTTTTTTTTTTTTAAACTTTGAGCATATATTCAACATGTCGCGGCGAAGGTTGAGAGATGCGTGCCCTCACGATATTCACAAAAAAAAGACGAAAGCAAAAAAATTAAGATTCTACAGTAATTGCTATGCGCATACGAAAGGAAACGCGTCTTCAGACCTTCTTGAACAACAATAATACCATTATGATGGGATTAGATTTAAAAGATGAATGAGTGGTGAAAAATTAATAGCGTGGAAGGAACAAGCAACATTTATTTTGAAAATTTTGGAAAAGAAATTGAGGAATGAGACGAGAACTAAAACCTTCAACACTGCGAGATCTCGCGTTTCATTTTTTTTTTTTTTTTTTTTTTTTTGGTTTCGGGGCGACTGCCCAACCATATTCACAGTAAAAAGCAATGCAAATAATGGCAAAACGAGAAAACGTAATTTCATCATTCAAAACATGCTCAATTATCAATTCGAGGTAATGAACAAGGTTTCAATTTGAGGCTGCGCGCATGAAAATTTCAAGAGATTGGGAAAACAAAAGTTAAAGAATTGAGTCCTGAAGGCAGAAAGCAAATCACGGATATATTACACAGATTATAGAAAATAGGACCTTTCAATATAAATTCAAATACTTTTGAATGGTAAGTACCAACGGTATTGTAAAAATAAACACGAAAATGTTAAAAGATCGTTACTTACCATTTTCTGCTCCTGGAGTCGTTTTGATTGGCCCTGCGGGTGATGAAGATACAATCGGACCTGTAACAAAATTGATATCAAACTCGAATAGAACCCCTTAGCATCGAATGAAGGTCGGACACAGAAGGAAAGAAAGGCTATTCTGACTGACGCGTAGAAACTCGCTTATCCTCTCTCTCTCTCTCTGTACTAAAAAATGCTTCTGTTGGTTTTTTTTATACATCCTTCTTCCTCTTTCGTTTTCTATTATTTTACTCAAAACCGTTTCTTTCCCTCTCACCATATTTTGAATCTCTTCCCTCTCCTCTCTCCATTTTCTTTTCTCTACGTCTCTGTACTGCTGCTGATTCACATGTCTTTCTTAACACTGAGATATAAACAAAGGTTGGCTGATCTGTCTAGGACAGAAAGGCAGCTTCCCTCCAACGCCTTTTGAATGTGGCTTCCTCGCTCCGGTCACTCATATCGCCTAACCTTTTCAAAGCGTAAACAAATTGGTTTATTTTTGGTTGTTCTTTCGGGGCTACAGCCCTTCGCACATATACACTGAAATACAGACAGACCATAACATTTGAAATCTCTGTCTTTTCCAAAAAGTACATAATCAGACTCAAGTGCTAAAGCTCTCTCATTCTCTCCACATTTTGCTTGTTAAGCTGAGAAGTTGAAATGCAAAGAAAAAAAATCCGTTAAAAATTCCAATTCAATTGACGGAAAAATTGCGTGATGATAAAGTGCTTAACATAACTGATATGAAAACTCTAAGGTAGAAAAAAGGAAAATCACAGGAAAATTTTACTGGCACAAAAAAATAAAAAAACTAACCTCTGTCAGCTGCTTCGCTCCGACTCTCGCGTGAACTCCATGGGTCTTACTTCCTGCCCATCTTCCGGGGACTCTCTAAAACACTATGGGTTTAACCTTTTTCCCATCTTCCGGGAACACTGAATCTATGGGTCTTACCTCTAGCCCATCTTCCGGGGATACACTGAAATACTATGGGTCTTACTTCTAGCCCATCTTCCGGGGATACACTGAAATACTATGGGTCTTACCTCTAGCCCATCTTCCGGGAACACTGAAACCTCATGTTCTTGAAAAGAACCATGAATGCTGTCGACAGCCTTCTTTTGTTTCGGGGCAACAGCCCCCCATGCATGAATTACTAAAACTAACACAGTGCAAAAAAATTTTTCTTCTTTTTTTTTTAAAAAAAAGGTGCAGTGGAGAGAGAGGTGTGATTTGCGCAACAAAGGGGAAGGGGGGGCCCATGGGAAAGAACCACTCGCTGCTACCAGTAATGGTGGGCATTGCCCGCGAGTGTTCCTTCCCTCCCCTGCCCCTGTATTGTGTCCCCAACAACCAAACACGGAGTTATTAGATATATATTTATCAGGGACGCAAAATATCAAAGGGGTCTGTGGTCGGGGCTTGGGGTTCGTCCCCCTCTCTCTCCTCGATCGCTCTCTGTGGCCTCTTTTATCCTCCTGGCTCTTGGCTCCTCCTTCTTAGCAAGCTCCGCCTCCGGCTCTGGAATCATAATGATTAGTACAGGCTTTGAGTTGCACAATGATTTATGATGTTGCTTACACAATCCTGGTAGATCATTTGGTGTCTCACCCCCCCCCCCCTTGCCGCAGGTTTAATCCGAGCGTTGCGAATGTAGGATTCAAGTGAAGAAGAGTAGTAGTCATTGAACATATAACAACAACAAAAAACTCGACCATCTTTGGTGAATGAAAACAGACAGAATGAAAATAGAATTTATGTTAAGTTGAGCGCATTGTAAGTGTATTTACAGGGTGGAACGTAAATTTAGCGCAAATGTTTCACCCAAATTTCGTTTATATGCGAAGCACTCGAACTGAAATGCACAAGTTTTATTCATAACACTTACATCATCAAGTGGTATCAAATTCATTCTATTCTGCTTCCCCGTTCTCGTACGACAGCGCGTAGGCTTTCAGGTTATTTGTTGATGACGGCACGAAGATATCCCGGTGATAGATTGTTTCAGTACTTCTTCAGGTCTGCTTTCAGAGATTTTAAGTTGTGGTGAGGAGAAGCACAGACTTTGGCCTGCATATCCCACAGACCGCATAGTCTAGGATTCAGATCGGGCGACGAGGTCGGCCATTCCTCTTTCGAGATGAATGCCGGGAAAGACGCCGCGCACCACTTTTGAACTGAATTGGCCGTATGATCAAGAGCTCCGTCCTGCTAGAAGACGTAAGGATTTCCGTTGAAATGCGCATCTGCCCAGGGCTTCAGAGCATCTTGTAAAACCGCTTTGAGGTAGAAATATCGATCTACCTTGACGTTAGGCTCAATGAAAACAAGCGGGCTCTTGCCGGTGGCACAGATCGCTTCCCAGACCCAGACATGAGCTCTATGTTAGGTTCTGTGGAAGATTCTGCCACCAACGTCTCCCAGAGTTGGTATTACATTTAAAACGCGTAAATTTTGAGAGTTGAATGCAGCTTCAACGGTGAAAAGCTTCTAATCACTGAATTTGGTACATCCAAGTTCGCCTATGCGTGCCCGTGCCAACAAGGAGCGCGCTTTTTTGTTTCTTGCTTCTTTATTCCACGTGTGAGCATCGCTCGCTTCCTACATCGATAAGAGGTCATTCCTAGAGCATCGTGAACAATCCTCCGTACCGACCTCGTTGAAACTTGGATATAAAGAGCTATTTTCCTCCTACTTCTTTTGGTATTTCGACGAATGCGTTCTCTGACATTTCTGATGACGTTCGACGAGGTAGCCGTCAAAGGTCGAACACTCCGGCGACTCTCTTGAGTTTCTCCAACTTTTTGCGAAACGTTTTAAGCTCGATTTAAGATTGAATGGTGCACTTCCAGCATGTAAGCGATGTTCACTGGTCGTTTACCTTGTGTTTGCATGCAGAGGATTACAGTGCGCATCGAACTGGCGGTGACCATTCTTTTCCAAATTAACCAAACATACTGAAATTTTCAAAAATAAGAGACAGAACTTTCATGAACAAAAAAAGAGAATTGTATGAGTTTGAAAACTGTTTAAATTGCGTCCCATTTTCGCGCTATAACTACGTCCCACCCTGTATAAAGCAATACTACATAATTATACTCTCGTGTCTTGCTGAACGCGCTGCTGGTGAACAAAAAGGGTCCAAACTCGGATGGCTTTAAAAAGCTAAGAAAGAAAAGTAAGGATGCTCTCATTAGACGAAGAGTGGAATCATGAGAAATTCTAATTCCGAAATTGTCACGTAAAAGACGATCACGTCAAAGGTGAGTTAAGTCTAAAAAAACATTTGTATTCACAGTGAGACCTTCTTTCGCTGCAATAGAAATCCTTAGGTTAGCAAGGTCTCCCTCCATTACACAAGCAGGAAAAAGGTATCATGCGATTGAAAAGAAATAATCCTTCACTAAAAGTAAGAGTGAATACAGGAGGGTCTTTCAAAAGATAATGTTATATTCTTCATGGAATCTCAAAAAATATATATAAAGGAACTATTATTTTTTAAAAAATCAGGTGGTTACGGCGTAACATTGGGTCCCACAGGGAAAGTGAGGGAAGTTTATAGAAAGGAAAATAAATAAAACTATACGTTTGTTTATTAACATATACATATTTATCATATAAAGAAAAATATATGTAATATATTCATTCATTCATTATTTATTCCTTGCACAGATTATAATCAACTTCGGTTCACAATGAACAATAACAATAGCGGATATGCATTGACTGTCTTTCTAGTGGCGGCGTGTGTAAGCAAAAGGTTTCTTAACTAGGGGAGGGGGGATATAAAATGCTATTAATAAAGAAACAAGCCTTTACATAGTTATCAGAAACAAAAGTATTTGGTAAAACTAGGTTTACAGGCAACTTAAGTAAATTGTTCTTAAATACCTTGCAATTAGGATCGTTTACGATTCCAAAATCCAATTAATTCCATACTGATAACTGACGAGAAACACATGTTGATATGAAAGACTGATTAATATTATTGGGCGGAATAAGACGCAAAGAATGAGAATGGCGAGAAAAACGTTCAACAGCTGATATTTTATATAAATGAATAGTATCTATGTCACATTTCTCATGGATACATTGGTGAATGAAAGCAAGGTCAGTAATGGCTCGACGGTATTCAAGAGTTTGAAGTTTTAACAACAATAGCCGCTCTATATCGGTAATAATAATAATAATATATAGCAGTAACAGGTAATAATAAAATAAATAGCAGTAATATATACGCCTGAAGAGCATATCCAACCAGAGCGATAAAATGTGAATGAATCTGAAGTAGAAATTTCAAGAAGTTGAATCCGGAATCTTCGATGTTTTCAAAAATTGATTACAAAGAAAAATTTTTCAGTTGGAATTCTTCAGTGGAGACGGTTGCTGGTCTACTCTTGGCCAAAATATTGATCAGAACCAGACAAGGTGGCAACCCTTGTCTTTGAAGGAAGAATGTGGAACAGTTCGTTTCTAATATTGAGAGTTATGAAAGACTAATGAAATTTCTTAACGCCCTTAGAATGGGTGAATCCGTCACAGGCAGAACTTGGGACTCTCCGCACGATGGTATCACAGATCACCATTATGCCAGATTCTGACTCTAATGCAGTATTTTTATTTGCGAAAACATTATGAAACATAACGACATCCCGTTTTTTTCGAATTGCGTGAAATTCTTGTTCTAACCTAAAATGTGAAAAATGTGTATAGTTAGTGAGAGAGGTATAACGTAAGACACATGAGCAGCGATGTCTTTTTTTTCTCGCGGCGAGAGAGTACAATTTTGTACAAATTTTATGTTAGAGCAAGACGTTCGCGCAATTCGAAAAAATTGGATGTCGTTATGTTAGATTATGTTTTCGCAAATAAAAACCCTGCATAACAGCACCGAGATAACCTCTTAAACCACTGGTCCTTTAAACAAACATTCATAATTTATCCGTTCATAATCGGAATCAAAAATAATTTTTTCGCCTACCAAAATTTTCGAATTCTTGAGTTTTTCCACATAATAAAAAAATCGAAAAGTCTATTCAAAAAATAGAGCTATCATTCGTATCTAGTAATGAGATTGAGAGTTTACTAAGAAGCAGAGCGGTTCAAATACCGTTTTTCAACTGACTATTTAGTTAATATTCTCAATTTATTCCTCTCAATGCTCCTCTTACGTGTTTTATAATAATTTTTTTCGCACACCCTTGATCGGAATCTTTCCAGGCTGCTATCGGCGTACACGAGATAACGCACGCGCTTGGCTCCCATCACACGCACACTCGCTTCGATCGTGACGAATACGTCACAGTTAAGACTGACAATATTGAAGAAGAGCGAGTTTATAACTTCATGAAGCTACAAGAGAAAGATAATACCAATCCAGTCCCGTACGACTACGGCAGCGTGATGCATTATTCACAGAGTCAGTTGGTCAAATCCGTCACAAAACTTTAAAAAATAGATCACCAAGAAATAACTCCTTAACGGCTATACTCACATGGTTGAGTAAGGTATTTTGAGGTAATGAATAACAATCCCTTGATGTTTAGACATATAAACATATATATATATATATATATATATATATATATATATATATATATATATATATATATATATATATATATAGAACCGGTCATAATTTTTGAGCTTTGTTAATCGTTTCAAGCAACGATGGGCTGAGACTATAATGGGATTTCATTCAAATTCAAACGGGCGAAAATGCGATGTCTTAGACATAGCAAGAAATCGCATGGGGCAATGTGTTCTCGGTTGGTGTATTGGTCAACGCTCTACCAGCCCCGGTTAGGCAGCAGAGGTTCGGTGCCAGCCAATTGCCAATTGAACCGGCCATAAGTTAAGCATATTCTGGTTCTTAATCATATCTTTTTCCATATTCACTTTTCTCGAAGTATTCAAAGCTTTTTCCGAAGTATTCAATATTCAAAACTCAAGTTTTCCGAAGTTTTGAACAAGCAAAAAATAGAGTTTTACTACATGTCCAATTGGAATGCTTTTGTTTAGAAAACGAAAAATTCTATTCTCATCATTCCCTCATTACCCGCGAAGATTGAGCATGAAAATGATGAAAATTTATGGCGAGGAAGGTTTTTATTACTTCGGCTTTCTCAGCCGACTTCGCGATTAACGAAACGATCCCCGCCCTTGCGCCAAACGACATGCAGTACATTCGTACCATGGGTCGCCATCACTTCGCCGTTGCTTTTTCCGACTGGAAAGCTCTTTGTGCCATCTACAACTGTTCAAGTACTGTTCTTCACTTTTCAAATATGCACAAAAAAGAGATTATTTTGGTTGATGCGAAATGAGCTTTCATATCCTAGAGATCTCATTGCAAGACTAGCGAGCTTCTTCGGTAGCGACCTACCTACAAGGTCAAGGCTTTGGTATATTGATTGGGAGTTGGAATTAATTGGAGTCGGAGTGGATTTCTCGCTCAAGGTAAACTTTTCGTCGCTGACACTCAAATGGTACGAAAAAGCAAAAAAAAATTGTACCAAGGGGAAAAGGTTTTTATCAATATCAATCCAGAATATTCGGAGGTTGGAAATATAAAAAACTATTTTGCAGCGCTTTATAAAACGGCGCTTGTCTAGCCTATGAGTTGCGGCTTCTGTTCGATGAACTGAAAAGTTCGGTAATTCCAACTAACAAATCCTGGTTTTTCATGAATCAGCGATTTTCGATTTTTTCGTGAAATTTTTTCTGTTCCTTTACATTCAAAAAAATTTCAAATGTGACAATTAAGAAAACTCTTTTTTTCACAACTTTTTGGTTGAAAACTGAAATTATTACTTATAATTAGTTCTTTCGTTAGCATCAAACAATTTCAATTTCAACTCCGTTAACACCGAATTTTTTAAAAATTAATTCTTACGAAAAAACACTTGTAACTATATAAGTCAATAGTGAGTAAAAACGGTAGAAAAATCATTAATGAAAATTCATACCATAACGTATTTAATTCTAACGTATTTATTCTTTATTCCAGTTGTAATGGTTCAGACATACAACGGATGGTGAGAGATTACAACATGGTAATCAATATTTTAAAACGAACAACAGCCAATAAATGATCAGGATTCTAATTTAAGTACTGGAATAGAAACTTCTTAGCTGACAATGCATTCATATTGAAAAAATGAGAAGGAAGAGAATTCCAATCATTCACAACTCCATTTGTGAAGAATTTCTTGTATCGGTTTGTGCGGCACAAAGGCAACAAAAGCTTCCAATGATGTCCTCTAGTCCTAGTGCAGTGAGACATTGGTAAGAAATCTGGGCAAGTGATATCTAATCTTTTAAACACTATTATATGCAAAGTGAACACATCGTTAATAAGTCTGCGTCTTTGAAGACTTTCACAGCCAAGCCAATTCAGTCTTTCTTCGTAAGATAAACTAATTCCTGCTCAATTAAAAATACGCTTAGTAAATCTTCTTTGGACAGACTCTACTTTCTTACTTAGCGTTAAGTCAATAGTATTCCAGACTTCACTGGAGTACTCCAGGATAGGTCTAACTTAAGTAAAATAGCTTCATGAGAATTGCAACATTTTTTGTACGAAAAGATCTCAGAATGAGATAAGAAATAGAAAAGCCCTTATTACAGATATGATTCACATGTTCCTTAAAATAGAGATCGTTGGAGATAGTTACTCCTAAATCACGAAATGATGAAGGGAACAAAATCGGTGAGGAATTGAGATTAAAGTTGACATCTGGATGATCCCTTCCTATTTGCGTAGCAATTGTCTTACTGCTCGATATAGTAAGTCCACATTCATCAGACCACTGAGATACTGAATGCAAAGCTGTCTGCAGTAGACCAGAATTGTTAAGTATGAAAAACTTAGCGTCGTCAGCATACAACGTGCAAAAACATCTTTCGGTAAAGCACTGGGTAAATCATTTATATAAAGCAAGAAAAGCAATGGACCCAACACAGATCCCTGCGGGACCCCACATCCAACTGAATAACTACTAGAGAATGAGAACAACTACACATTGATTCCTGTTAGAAAGATAAGAAAAAATGAATTTATAAAGACAACCAGATATACCATAGGCTGACAACTTCTGCATTAGACGGTTCAAGGGTACTGTATCAAACGCTTTGCTATAGTCGATAAAAACACAAGAAACATAGGCAGAAGAAGATACATCGAGTGCTTTGTACCAAACAGACAAGGAAGTCAAAAGAGCTGAAGAGCAGGACTTTCTAGAACGGAAACCATGTTGGTGAGGACTTAAGAGAGCATTGGCCTCGAGGTAAGTGTGCAGTGACGTGCTCAATATTCTCTCAAATACTTTGCTGCAGCAACAAGTCAACGAAATAGGTCTATAGTTAGCTGCATCATGTACGGAACCCTTACGTTTATACAACGGTTTCACGGAAGCCTGCCGCCAAATATCAGGAGAATTTCCGTGAAGAAGAAAACTATTGAAGAAAATTGAAAGAGGTGTAGCTATAGCTTGAGCCGATCCTTTCAAAAATGAGTACGAGAGATGGTCAGGGGACATAGAATTGACATTTTTGAGCTTAGACAAGACATGATAAACAATCGATGGAGTTATCTCTATATAATCAATAAAGGCGTCGGTGTAGGAGATGGGACTGTTCACTTCCCTATGCGGTTCCTCGGTGAAAGAGGATGTGAACATTCTAGCGAGTAATTCGGCATTTTCGAGGTCTGTCTCAACTATAAAGACCTCCATTAGTTAACATGGAGTCAAGTAATCTATCTGGGGAGCCCCAGCTCTCTTATACATAGGATGTCAACATTATGAGACTTTAAGAAAAAAGTGAGAATGTCTAACTTGAAAGGCAGTGAGCGAAAATTGACTAAATAACAATGAAGAGAATTCTTATCACAGCAACTCAAATTAACACAATTCAAACTAGATATAGAAATTGACCGTTGTTTGTCCCGTCAGTTGAATGAACGAGCTGCCTGGGAGAGCTGCTTCGATGAGATCGTCTTCGACATCTTCGCGTTCTTCCGAGAAGGCGTAGGCGGAGGAGCAGACACGATTGCCGGGCTGCTAGGCTGCTGCATCGTCACGTTCTGCAGCCCTTCATTGTTGCTCGAGTTGTAGAGAGGCCTGTGATAAGAGAAACGTATCAGCCTTGTCCCACGAACTCCCCACTCCATCGCACCAGCTTGCTCGTTCCGATCCTTGGCTACTTTCTTGCAGTCTCTCTCCAGCAAAAGCCCTTCTCTCGTGAGATCTTCTCTTCCATATGCATGAGGAAAATTGCGGAAGATGGCAGGACGACGAGCTCGTAGCGATCGAAGGACTTCTGTTCGAATCGAGGGAGAGGGAAAGTGGATTTTTAAAATCCTCTTCTTGGTATCTTTGTTCCCGAAACGACGATGAGTGATACAGTTCTGATTGAGTGCATCAGTGAGAGAAGGAATACTGAGCTCATTAACCAGAGAGTTTAATAACTGACCGTCTTGCTGATCAGTATCCTCTTCTCTCTCTTGTTCCGGAATGCCAACTATGACCAGGTTATGTGACTTCTCTTCTAGGAGTGTTCTGTCCTCCTGTATTACTCTTCTGACGGCAGCGTACGCAATCAATTATGGTTGCAGATTGGAAGAGTTGACTGTGCTGTAGGAAGGGGCCAGTGTTTGGGAAGTCATCTTAGAAAGTAATGGAATGATTGAAGAAAGAGAGTTCATCATGGAGCTGACAGCGGTCAACAACTGAGATTTCTGCTCACTTTGGCGATTGACGGCTTCAATCAGAGTTTTGACATCGGAGTTTGATTGGATAGATGGTCCAGGCATAATCGAACGTGATATGGGCAATGGAAATCGATATGGGAGCAGTATTTAACCTCACCGCTCAGTAAGTGAACAGAGAGTAAGAGTGATCATAATGACATACCGTTTTTTTTTTTGCAGGACGGTGCGATACTCCGGTCCAGTGCCAAAACGGTGGATACGTGGAACCCACACGACTGCAAACGGTGCGAGTGCCCTGAATTCTTCAATGGAACCTTCTGCGAAACTGTGGTCACTCCAGTCCGCGTCGAGAGCAAAGTGAATTTTTGTTCTGAAATGAGAAAAACATATCGATTTGTTAATCATGGAAACTTTTTCTGGCATTTTTCGATTTTGCCACTGCTTCGCGAGAAAGTTCATGACATAGACTCTTTTTTTGGAGAATTTTCAGGCATTAGTGCACAGGTAGAGGATAGAATGTATTCAAAAGAGCTTGGATGATAGAGCATCAAGGAACCGGCTAATGACAGTAATCAAGTTCACTGATTTTAAGTAAACGAGAAGATGGAAACAACTTATATGAAAAAGCTGACACTTTACCGAACAGACATATCGAACTGCTCTCAAAAAAGATCCTAAGACTTGTTTCAAAAAGGAAAGCTGTAAACAAAAGGGGTTCGAAACAAGAACCTTGCAAGAACCCCTTCCTGGCAAGAATAGCCTGATGTAAGGGGTATGCAGGCGTGAACTGTTAACTTGAAGACAATATGTAGTTTGTTTCCTGGTACGGGCATAAAAATTCTGAACATTCGCAAAAAACGCAGTCTTGTTTTTCATTTCGTCGGTACGTGCATACGGCCTAAAATCGTTAGCTCTTACACTTCAGAAGCTTCTGTGCTACAAACGATCCGCGAGGAGACGCTGTTCTAGCAGTTCCAGTGCCGCGTTTGAGAAATACGAATAGTCCTCGCCTTATTTAGTTACAGTATGTTCGCTCTATGTTGATTTAGTTACAGTAAGTTCTTTCACTCACAGAACATTTACAAAAAGTTCTTTGTCTTCTGACTATGTTATAAGTTCTCTTCCTACTAACAATTTTCCGCTCTGCTAACTTAGCGAATTTAAGTTTTTTTGTTATAGTTTAGTTTCAGTACCATTTTTCATTGAATCACAGTAAATTCAATAGCAGCTTATTGTTTTGAAACAGAATGTTAAATTTATCACTAATTACTGTGTAAAATCGCGTGAAAACAAGCGATAGGTTTTTCTGAAGTTCATAACCTAATTTTTTTATAATATGACTTAAATTAATTCATACTAAAAGGTTGCTACAAAAAGTAAAAAAAAATTTTCAGAGGGTAACATGCTCGCATCGAGTAAAAAAACAGCTGTTTTTGTTTTCCAAAAAAAAAAACCCCCAACCCCCCCCCCAACCCCCCCCCCCAACCCCCTTTCGCGAGGCGTACAATCTCAATATTACCAGGGTCCCAAAGGTTTGAAGCTCAAACTCACCTTCAGTGGCTACAGTAGTAGCCTGAAAAACTGCGAACAGGACTGCATCACTTCAGGCGCAGAGATCGTCGACGGAGACTGGACGATGGTCGGTAAAACGTGAGTCTCCATCAAAAACCGCATTTCTTACTCAATACTCCCTAATATACATATACCCATTGCTTCTGTTATCACATTCTCTTGTAAGAAGAAAAGTGGACTTCACAAAAGATTATATTTTCAGTCATGAATTATGAGGGTTTGGAAACAGTTTTATTTTATACAAATTTTGATATGAATGCTTATTTATGAACTTGTATGTCTAAAGTTTTTTCAATGACAAACTCTCAACGCTTATATCCATTTAGGTACTACATATAAGAAAACTAGTGCAGCGGAAGCTGGAGTAGAAAAGTAGGGGTGTATAACAGAAGCGCCGAAGACATAAGCGCCGTAATAATAAGCGCCGATACCATAAGCGCGATACCCATAAGCGCCATACCCATAAGCGCCGATACCCATAAGCACCACACCCATAAGCGCCGAAACCATAAGCGCGATACCCATATTCGCCGAAACCATAAGCGCCATACCCATAAGCGCCGGAACCATAAGCGCGATACCCATAATCGCCGAAACCATAAGCGCCATACCCATGAGCGCCGAAACCATAAGCGCCGACTCCCATAAACGCCATACCCATAAGCGCAGATACCCATAAGCGCCGACACCCATAATCACCGACACCCATAAGCGCCATACCCATAAGCGCCGAAACCTTGAGCGTAATACCCATAATCGCCGAAACCATAAGCGCCATACCCATAAGCGACGAAACCCATAAGCACCACACCCATAAGCGCCAAAACCATAAGCGCGATACCCATAATCGCCGAAACCATAAGCGACATACCCATAAGCGCCGACACCCATAAGCGCCCACCCATAAGCGCCGACACCCATAAGCACCGACACCCATAAGCGCCATACCCATAATCGCCGAAACCTTGAGCGCAATACCCATAATCGCCGAGACCATAAGCGCCATACCCATAAGCGCCGAAACCCATAAGCACCGACACCCATGAGCGCCATACCCATAATCGCCGACACCCATAAGCGCCATACCCATAAGCACCGACACCCATAAGCGCCGACTCCCATAAGCGCCGACACCCATAAGCGCCGACTCCCATAAGCGCCTACACCCACAAGCGCTGACACCCGTAAGCGCCGACATCCATGAGCGCTTGTGTTGTTTTGTTGTCTGCGTCAAATTAGTTGAGCAATTCCCTTTTATACTGTCATTTTCCTCTGAGATGGTAACAAAATTTTGGTAAGAAAAACTCTTTATTTTGATGCATGTGGCAGAATATACAATCAAATTTTAAACCTGTGACGGAGTAAATAAAAAATATTACCCGGGCGAAATTAGGACGCTTTGAACTCCGCCAAGCTATGATGCTCATTGCTTGGCGAACTAGAGATGCTTTGAACTTCGCCAAGCTATGATGCTTCTTATTTGGCAAAATAGAGATGCTTTGAACTTCGCCAAGCTATGATGTTCCTTACTTGGCGACCTTGAGATGCTTTGAACTTCGCCAAGTTTAGATGCTCTTAACTTGGCTAACTTTAGATGCTTTGAGCTTCGCCAAGTTCAGAGGCTCAAAACTTGGCGACCTTGAGAAAAAAAGGTCGATAACACCAAAGACCAAAAGTGAATGACCGTCTCTGAGGTCTGCCTCAGACGGCATAGGTTCATGATATTATAGTTCAGCTCACATAATTGGAAGCTCTGATCAGTACATAAACGCGCCAGACTTTGATAGGGGGTATATACAGAAAACATCATTAGGAAACTGCGAATGGGTATGGCGCTTATGGGTGTCGGCGCTTATAGGTGTCGGCGCTTATGGGTGTCGGCGCTTATGGGTGTCGGCGCTTATGGGTGTCGGCGCTTATGGGTGTCGGCGCTTATGGGTGTCGGCGCTTATGGGTGTCGGCGCTCAAGGGTGTTGGCACTTATGGGTGTTGGCGCTTATGGGTGTCGGCGCTTATGGGTGTCCGCGCATATGGTATGGTGCTAATGGGTGTCGGCGCTTATGGGTGTCGGCGCATATGGTATGGTGCTAATGGGTGTCGGCGCTTATGGGTGTCGGCGCATATGGTATGGGGCTAATGGGTGTCGGCGCATATGGTATGGTGCTAATGGGTGTTGGCGCTTATGGTATGGTGCTTATGGGTGTTGGCGCTTATGGGTGTCGGCGCTTATGGGTGTCAGTGCTTTTGGGTGTCGGCGCTTATGGGTGTCGGCGCTTATGGGTGTCGGCGCTTATGGGTGTCGGCACTTATGGGTGTTGGCGCTTATGGGTGTCGGCGCTTATGGGTGTCGGCGCATATGGTATGGTGCTAATGGGTATCGGCGCTTATGGGTGTCGGCGCATATGTTATGGTGCTAATGGGTATCGGCGCTTATGGGTGTCGGCGCATATGGTATGGTGCTTATGGGTGTTGGTGCTAATGGGTGTCGGCGCTTATGGGTGTCGGCGCATATGGTATGGTGCTAATGGGTGTTGGCGCTTATGGTATGGTGCTTATGGGTTTTGGCGCTTATGGGTGTCGGCGCTTATGGGTGTCAGTGCTTTTGGGTGTCAGCGCTTATTGGTGTCGGCGCTTATGGGTGTCGGCGCTTATGGGTGTCGGCACTTATGGGTGTTGGCGCTTATGGGTGTCGGCGCATATGGTATGGTGCTAATGGGTATCGGCGCTTATGGGTGTCGGCACATATGGTATGGTGCTAATGGGTGTTGGTGCTTATGGTATGGCACTTATGGGTGTTGGCGCTTATGGGTGTCGGCGCTTATGGGTGTTGGCACTTATGGGTGTCGGCGCTTATGGGTGTCGGTGCATATGGTATGGTGCTAATGGGTGTCGGCGCTTATGGGTGTCGGCGCATATGGTATGGTGCTAATGGGTGTTGGTGCTTATGGTATGGCGCTCATGGGTGTTGGCGCTTATGGGTGTCGGCACTTATGGGTGTCGGCGCTTATGGGTGTCGGTGCATATGGGTGTCGGCGCTTATGTGTGTCGGCGCTTATGGGTGTCAGCGCTTATGGGTGTCGGCGCTTATGGGTGTTGGCACTTATGGGTGTCGGCGCATATGGTATGGTGCTAGTGGGTGTCGGCGCTTATGGGTGTCGGCTCATATGGTATGGTGCTAATGGGTGTTGGTGCTTATGGTATGGCGCTTATGGGTGTTGGCGCTTATGGGTGTCGGCGCTTATGGGTGTCGGTGCATATGGGTGTCGGCGCTTATGTGTGTCGGCGCTTATGGGTGTCAGCGCTTATGGGTGTCGGCGCTTATGGGTGTGTGCACTTATGGGTGTCGGCGCATATGGTATGGTGCTAATTGGTGTCGGCGCTTATGGGTGTCGGCTCATATGGTATGGTGCTAATGGGTGTTGGTGCTTATGGTATGGCGCTTATGGGTGTTGGCGCTTATGGGTGTCGGCGCTTATGGGTGTCGGCGCTTATGGTATAGTGCTAATTGGTGTCTGCGCTTATGGTATGGTGCTTAAGGGTGTTGGCGCTTATGGTATGGTGCTAATTGGTGTCGGCGCTTATGGGTGTCGGCTCATATGGTATGGTGCTAATGGGTGTTGGTGCTTATGGTATGGCGCTTATGGGTGTTGGCGCTTATGGGTGTCGGCGCTTATGGGTGTCGGCACTTATGGGTGTCGGCGCATATGGTATGGTGCTAGTGGGTGTCGGCGCTTATGGGTGTCGGCTCATATGGTATGGTGCTAATGGGTGTTGGTGCTTATGGTATGGCGCTTATGGGTGTTGGCGCTTATGGGTGTCGGCGCTTATGGGTGTCGGTGCATATGGGTGTCGGCGCTTATGTGTGTCGGCGCTTATGGGTGTCAGCGCTTATGGGTGTCGGCGCTTATGGGTGTTGGCACTTATGGGTGTCGGCGCATATGGTATGGTGCTAATGGGTGTTGGTGCTTATGGTATGGCGCTTATGGGTGTTGGCGCTTATGGGTGTCGGCGCTTATGGGTGTCGGCGCTTATGGGTGTCGGCGCTTATGGTATAGTGCTAATTGGTGTCTGCGCTTATGGTATGGTGCTTAAGGGTGTTGGCGCTTATGGAATGGCGCTCATGGGTGTCAGCGCTTATGGTATGGCGCTTATGGGTATGGCGCTTATGGGTGTCGGCTCATATGTCTCAGCGGAACTGACCCAGCGCTTATGGGTGTCGGCGCTTTTGTCATACACCCGAAAACTAGTACAGTAGAAACTAAGAAGCTAGTATAAAACTAGTAGAAAGGTAGAAGATAACTACTGCCGCGGAAGCTAGAGTGGAAAAATAGTACAGCAGAAAGTAGGAAGCTAGTAGAAAACTAGTAGAAAAAAAGAAGATAACTGTTTGAGCGGAAGCTAGAGTAGAAAAATCTAAGGTAGAAAGTAGGAAGCTAGTAGAAAACTCGTAGAAAGGTAGAAGATTACTAATGCAGCAAAAGCTAGAATGGAAAAATAGTACAGTAGAAATTAGGAAGCTAGTAGAAAGCTAGTAGAAATGTAGAAGATTTGTAGCTAGTGCAGCGGAAGCTAAAGACAAAAAAATAAGAGCAATCAAATTGTGTTTTTTTCATTTAAGATTCTGCTGTAAAGAAGATGTCGGCCTCAATTTTGTTTTTAAAAGCAACAAAGTGGGGGTCAAGTTTTACAAGAAGCCAGGTTTGTGGAACATTTTAACAAAGAGCTTCGAAAATTTTTGAATTAACTTTGTCATCAAAGCTGATGTGCCAAAAAGTTTTCATCACTCAGACAAGGAGAGTTTCAGAACTCATTAACTTTTTCAAAAAAAATTTAAAAAAAAGAATGATGGTAATAACAAAAACTATTAACTTAAAAATATGCTTATTTACAGGTTTCGTCGTTTCTCTGAAAGTCACAGTAGACGTCGTTTCAAGTTCTTAAAAAAAGTCCTATTGAATAAACATTTGCTCTTGTGATGTTTTGTGAGTGCAGATGAACAGAACAAATGATAAGAGAATAACGGCTCCATAATCGGTAACTCTTGTGACTGTAAAGACAAAACTGCTATAGCAATGAGGTACAATACATAGTTACGTTTCCGGGATGCGAGAAATATTGAAGTGGTACGATATTTCATCTAAAATAGTTTAAATGAAGATCGGATTCAAATATAAATCTTTGTATACATACACACGGCTCATCGTCTTCCCCAACGTCACAGTAGATTTGGTCCGAAGCTTCTTCAAAAATGTGAGAAAAAATCTGGAGAGGGAAGGGGCCTTATGGTGAATCAACAATCAGACCTGGAGAGGGAAGGGGGCCTTATGGTGAATCAACAATCAGACCTCGAGAGGGAAGGGGGCCTTATGGTGAATCAACAATCAGACCTGGAGAGGGAAGGGGCCTTATGGTGAATCAACAATCAGACCTGGAGAGGGAAGGGGGCCTTATGGTGAATCAACAATCAGACCTGGAGAGGGAAGGGGCCTTATGGTGAATCAACAATCAGACCTGGAGAGGGAAGGGGGCCTTATGGTGAATCAACAATCAGACCTGGAGAGGGAAAGGGGCCCTATGGTGAATCAACAATCAGACCTCGAGAGGGAAGGGGGCCTTATGGTAAATCAACAATCAGACCTGGAGAGGGAAGGGGGCCTTATGGTGAATCAACAATCAGACCTCGAGAGGAAAGGGGGCCTTATGGTGAATCAACAATCAGACCTGGAGAGGGAAGGGGGCCTTATGGTGAATCAACAATCAGACCTGGAGAGGGAAGGGGGCCTTATGGTGAATCAACAATCAGACCTCGAGAGGGAATGGGGCCTTATGGTAAATCAACAATCAGACCTTGAGAGGGAAGGGGGCTTTATGGTGAATCAACAATCAGACCTGGAGAGGGAAGGGGGCCTTATGGTGAATCAACAATCAGACCTTTTTATAGGTTGATTTAATGTTCATGAGGAAGGGGGCCTCATGGTGAATCAACAATCAGACCTTTTTATAGGTTGACTTGATGTTCGTGAAGGTAAAAACTTTATCTCAAAAATTCTAAGCCTGAAGCTTCATGGTTACAAATTTTCAGCAGATTGCTATTGGAACTTTTAACATAAAGTTCAAAGATAGGGGAAAGAGAATTAGAATATTGTGGAGATGGAAGGAAGAGAGAAAAAAACATTGTTTAATAAAGCAGCTATTACGGAAGAACTGAGCGTGGGTTTAAATAACGAGTTTAAAAAGAAGCAAAATTATATACCTTTCAAAAAGAAACAAAAATGAAGCAAAATACCTTTCAAGAAAGATTCAAACATGACAATGCCCTCAACGGGACAAAAGTGGAAAATGAGAGCGGCTTTAAAGCTGATTTTTTAGAATTGAAAAAGGCGCTCCGTAGCACTCCTTTTGCCGAATGAATAGTAAAAGTCGCTTCATAGCTTCCCTTATGTAATGCAGATATTGAAAACCGCTCCGTAACGGCCATTTCGGGATCTGGATCAGGAGTGGGCGAAAAAAAACAAAAAAATTTTCGAATTTTTTTTTCGATTTTGAAAACCAAAAATTTTTTTCCGACTTTTTTTTCGAATTTAAAAACCGAAAAAAACTTCGAACTTTTTTCCGATTTTTAAAACCAAAAAAAAACCACAAAAAACGAAAAATTATTGTTTTATCTGAATGAAACTTTTTTCTCATTTCAAAAGTGTTATTTTATGATGCTTCTCAAAGTTGTAATACATTTATTCTTCTCAGATGATCATTGTATCTAATTAACAGTTTACAACAATCATACATCATAAAAATCACCGTTGAAAGCATAAGACTCGTTTAGCAAAAACAACAGCAAATAATTCATTGATTTCTGATACAAGAGCGAAAGAAAAAGTTTATAGAACTACCACGTTCTTCTATTAACCTCCTTCAAATGAAAGGTTGACATCGAAGAAAAACCTAGACGAAAAACCTAGAGAAAAACATTTAGGCCGTTCTCAAAAGTATCTGTGCTTGAAAAAGTTTTATAATCATAGCCTGAACTCATTCCTCACACTCAAATCCAGAACGTAAGTTGTAGAGGGCGGCTGAACACTAAAAGTATACCAAGTACACAAGCATAGCTACCTATATATTCAGTCAACTTTGAGCACGGACCTTATACTCATTGATGAGAGCCGATGACGATGAGGTTCTGATTCAAGATTAACAGCTTAGAAAAGTTGGATGGAGATAAAAATTACGATTATCCGTCAGAATCTTTTCAGCTGCAAAACATCGCTCACAATCCGTAGAGCTCACCGGAAGAACCAGGTATTTCAAGGTCCTTGTACAAATGAAATTCTATCCGAACCTATCATAGTAATATCTATGAATGTCACATGGATAAATTGGATCGAAAGCCGCTGACAGGAATTTCGTAATTTTATCAATAGCATTCCCATTGAAAAAATATCAACTCTGAGAATACCGGAATTCGGTTCGATCGAATCAATTAGTTATTAGCACGCAAGCGCTGAAACTCTGTGTGTAAAAAGCACTGAAACATGTGCTAGGCAGGCAACATCAAAACAACCGCGAAACTCTATTTTTGGAACTTTTTCGTTTTTTCGGGTTTGCTCTCGAAAAATTTTCCGACACCTCGAAAAAACATTTGTTAGAACTTGTTTTTCGAAATGTCGAGAAAAAAAATCAGAAAGTAGACGAAAAACTACCAATAAATCAGAACGGATTCGTCGAATGATTAGTGAATTCAAATTGAATTCAGCGAGACGTTGGGAATAGCTCAACCTAATACTTCCACAACGAGAATAAGCTTTTTTTGTGAAAAGTCTTTGAGGGTATTCCAACCTTTTCGAATTATTACTGCGGACTTTCGGAGAGAAAATAATTGTACCATATTCAAGTAGTGGTCTGATGTAAGTGGTGTAAACGGTTTTGAACCGTTCAAGTCCAAACATCTAAACACTTTGAAAACTTGTGAAATTCTACACAGAGTCCTAGCACGTATGATTTCTACGTGTTGGTTGAATTTGAGCTTAGAGTCCACAAAAATACCTAAGTCTCTGACTAAATTAACGACTTTTATCAGCGAGCTATCGATGAAGTAATCGTTTTGAGATTTGTAATCTCAGAGTAAGGGTTTGACCGGGATTTATGATTGTTCTCTTTACCCCGTCCTTTTTGGGGATCTGGAAGATATGAGAGTACCAACCCGGTGCGCTGGGGGAAACCTCCTCTATAGCCCCTATTTTATGAGTTCCAAAAATTCATTGGTAATCTCAGAATAAGGGATTGACCGGGATTTCTATAGTGCATGTTTCAATGGGAATGGTGTGCTCATAAAATGTATTTGATATCCCCTCACAGCCTTTCTCACAAACTCGTCGTTCGTAATGATATCCCATGCTAAAACATTAAGGTTTCCCTCGTTTTTCTTGCATGAAAGGGGTTGTGACTGACCTGTGCTCGGGCTTTTTTTCCCGAAGATCGTATGAGACGACTGAGGTCTTCGTCCTTTCCCTTGCCCTTCATTTGCTCGAGTAGTTCGGAGCCGAAGAGGACTGGCCTCAGTTCCGCTGACTGGAGATCCGGTGGTAATGTCTGCAACAGATTTTTGATAGGATATTCTTTCGATATCGTGTAGTTTTATCGATATTTTCAATGAAAACATGGAATTTTGAAGAAGATAAAATACCAACTTCATTATGTGCCAGTGGCCATTTTCTATAATTCGGGCATAGCGCAGCTGGTTCACCGCTGAGAGCCTTTATGTCTCGTTTTCGTGAGGTCCCTGTGTTGTATGCCGAGAAACCTTCCAGCATATCGTAACCAACGGCATGAGCTGATCTTCCCAGTCCTGCACGGGTTCCTCCTCCACATTCAACAGGAGAAGTTGCTCTGGAGCTTCTTTCGACGTCATCGTCGAAAGAAGTATGTGTGATGTGGCGGGGTGTGTAACCAATTTTTAATAGTGTGTTAAATCGAGAGACTTTTTCTCTGACCGCAAAGAATCACTCCAGCTGATCTTTATCTCTCTCTCTCTCTCTCTCTCTCTCTTTTTCTTTCTCTCTCTCTTCCTCTCTCTTTCTTTCTCTCTCTCTTCTATCTCTCTCTTTCTCTCTCTTTCTTCCTCTCTTTCCCTCCCTCTCTCTCTCTCTCTCTCTCTCCCTATCTCTCTCTCTCTCTCTCTCTCTCTCTCTCTCTCTCTCTCTCTCTCTCTCTCTATCTTTATACTCTGTTAGATATTTTTTCTCTGAATCTCTTTAAAAAATAATCATCCAAGATGCTTTTATCCGCATCTCTCAATATTACATGCTATTTTCTTTTACGCTCTCTAGCGTTTTTCTCTTACAGTACAGTCTTTCTCAGAAAGACACACTTTTTATACACTCTCTCCGACGTGTATTTTTGAATCTTTTATTAGACAATTTTTTATCACGTGTTTCCAATAATCACTGTTTCCAATAATCAAGAATACGTCACGTTTTCTTCCGCCTTTGTAGAATAAAGAACACAAAGATTAGCAACAACATTTTATCATCTCAAAGACAAAACGAAACAAAACATAAAATGAACTGAATAGCTTAGTATTTTATTACTTTGAGGAAAAAACAAATCGAGTAAAAACAAATCTAGTTTCAACAGTTCATTTGGAAAAATCTATATTCAGTCAAGGGTTATGTATATTTTTCAAGACGATATTGAAAAATGTGTCACAACCGCTCTTACGGTTGATGTAGACACAGGTGGAACACAAAGGTACCACCAGACAAGGCAAGCCCTCATGAACGACCTCCTTGTTCACAAGTGGAAGGCGCTCACCACAGGCTCGGCAAAGCTGTAGCAACAGCATATGTGAACGTGTCTGGCCTAGATATTGCTGAGAAAAAGCAGCCAGCTTCTCGTCTCCTCTTATGGGGCGATATGGCACCTTCAATAATGTCAGAATTTGATCACAATGAAAAACATTTAATATCATATCTGCCAACTGTAAAATTAACCTCATCAAGACGTCTCTCTTTCGTCTTGGGCTCTTCTACAACCTGGAAAAAAGAGGTTATTTATTCTCAATACCTTGTGAATCAGTTGAAAGCCTACTTCATCCTTAAATATGTTATGAATCAATTTAAACCTTCATCTTCCTTTTGTCGCTTTTCTTCTTGTCCATGTTTTTGCCCATCTCATTCTCGACTTTTGGGGTGTCCATCCTGATTAACTGGAAAAAAAAAGGTTTGTGAAAAAAGATGATAAAACCAAAAAATCTTTAAATAAGACAAAAGTAGAAAACTAACATATTCTGTAAGCGTTTTGGTTGGGGTCCGGAAGGGGTAAATTTCTGAAATAATCAAAATTTCCAAAGCAAGAGAAGTAATCAAATGTCAGAGATAGATAAAGGACAAAAAAAAGAGCACAACAGCTTGACCTTACATCTGATCATGAATGAAGCTAAAATATGTAAATGTCATGTTTCCGGTTAATGAAGCTAAAAGAGCTAAATATCAAGTTTCTGGTCGATGATTATTGTTATCAGCTTATGCAATCTCCAGACATTCCATTAGTGAAGCTTGAGATCACGGAAAAAAGAGAGAGTAAGAGAAAGAAATAGTGTGTAAAACAGAGAGAGAGAAAGAAAGAGAGAGAGAAACCGGAAGATGCGGGAGGAGGGGGAGAGTGATTGTTTTGATAAGTATAAGATGACGTCAACTTACACTTTAAGGTGTGAAAATTGAAGACGACTTTGCTTCCTTTCTCAATGTTGAAGACGTATTGAATCGGCTTCACCTTCTCGATACTTTCTTTAGATTCGTTAACCTTGCAACAAAAAGTTATTAGTATTTGTTCTTTAGCCCTAGGTTCAATATTACCAACCTTCTCGTATCCTTGTCCGTCAGCACGAATCTTCTTTTCGGCTACGGGTCTTCTTGTATTTTCTCCGGATAAGAACCAATCTGTCAACTGAATTATTGTGTTATTAATTTGTCTAAAAATTCCAGATAACTTACGTCAGATCGAGCCTCGGCCATGGACGCTTATCAGAATCCTGAAATGGTTATACTTTATTATTTTGATAATAAACAATCATTTTAAATACAACGTTTATTTTAGCAGATGCCGTGCACTTATGAGGAGTACCTCGAAATGCTGGAACAGGATAGAATACAATATGGAGGCGGGCCCTCAACATCCTCGGATGTTGAGATGCAGAGTTTGGAGTCCTCTACCTTTGAAGAAGATGACTCTGACAAAGAGCAGACTGAAAAGGTATATCTTCATATAACACCAAAAACAGTAAATAATTGTACAAAAGAATGTATATTAAAGAATTGTCTCGATGTGTCTTGAGCAATGTGAGGAATTTTACATTTTATCATTCTTAAAAAATAAAAAGTTTCCAGGAGGAGATGCCTTGCCCTTATGAGGACGTCGAGATGATGGAGCAGGACAGAATACATTATGGAGGGGGACCCTCTACATCTTTGGATGTTGAAATGCAGAGTTCGGAGCCCTCATCCTCCGACGAAGATGACTCAGACGAGGATCAGAATGAAAAGGTAAATCTTGAGAAAATATCAATTGATAATTGGACTAAAGAATGCGATTATTATTATTAATTAAATATCAATTATTTATTTATTATTATTATTATTATTATTATTATTATTATTATTATTATTATTATTATTATTATTATTATTATTATTATTATTATTATTATTATTATTATTATTATTATTATTATTATTTATTAGTATTATTATTATATTTATTAAAGATTGTTATTATTAATTGTACTAAAGAATGCGTTTTAAAGGACTGTCTTGTCGTGAACGGCGTTCAGCATGATGTGAGGGACTTTTACAAAATGCTTCTTTTACAGGTAGTCCACGACCTTGTAGAAACATCGAAACCGGCAGGGGGCAATTTGTACGTGTCCGTGGGCGTCACACAGGACGGAAGCACAAAGAACTTTGGGATGAGGGCCATCCCTTATCCGAGGTTCAGTGCCTCTACGCTTCGGCGCGAGATGACAATCGCCGAGACGAGTACCGGCATCATCGCCCCATCGGTTCTCGGAAACGTTAGTGAACATTCGAATCCTTGTTTCACTTTTCTCATCCCTCAAATGTATAATTTCAGCTTGAAATGCGTGTTTCCTGGGTGGATATGCCATCAGGATCGGGTAGACCGGCCAACAACGCGTCCCGTCGAGACGATAACATCACAAAAGTCATAGGTAGGTGTTGGTGAAATTACAATTTTGAACTATTGGGTATACATACCGTCTATACATTACAGAAAAGATGTACGAGAACGATATGCTAAACAATTATGCTGATTAAGGGAACAACTGCCTCCCGAAAGCCATCGCCGTAGGCATTGCCTACTTGAATAGGGAAGGTGACTTCCCCAAATGGAGAGCTCTTTCTCGATGCATGAAGCCTCAGCAGAAGGCTGCTCTGGAGCTACTCAACCGACTGGGCCTTCCTCAAAAGGAATCGTATGACCTTGCCGATGTCAAGGAGATGCAAGAGAGACTCACCGACTACCAGCTCATAGTATTTGATGGAGCCAAGCATCCATTATTCCGAGGCCCTTTCGCTGGAGATGGAAAGGTCATTGGACTGCGACTCAAGGCCAACCACTACGACCACATCAAGAAAATCCCGGCATTTTTTGGTTAGTTGACAGTTTATTGTTTTAATAACAAAGATCCAAAAGAGAACAAAATCTTTTGTTAGTTGACAGTTTAATGTTTTTAATTACAAATATTCAGAGAAAAAAAATCTTTGATTAGTTGACAGTTTACTGTTTTAATTACAAAGATTCCGAAAAAAAAAACTTTTCAGAGAACGATTACTATTGCGGGAATTGCAACTCGCTCTACAAGAGCAGAGACGCCCATTACAACTGCCCCATGAGGTGCTCTCTATGCACCCACCCGCGCATTGAAGAGTGTAGTGGCCAGCTGCATAAAGAATGCGCTCGTTGTCGATTCGTCTTCAACAACGAGGACTGCTTCAAACGTCACTTGGAGCAGGGTGTCCGAGGAGGTGCACCACGATGCGAGCGCGTCCAAATCTGTGAGATGTGTAATCAGGTTATTCAATTTACTTGATTTGTTCACAATGGAAAAGGCATTACTCGATACTATTGAAGGTTATTGACAAAAGACGAAAAGGACGAGATCACGTGTGTGGCATGTCATTTTGCCCTCGATGCAAAACGGATATGCCTAAAGACCACTCAACGTGCTTCATTGCACCAGCGAGCCCCATCTCCTCAAGATTTCGACTCAAGACTATCGCCTTCGATATTGAGGTAGTACATTTTTTTTCTTTTTAAAACTAGTTCTTCTCTCTCACTAGCTCTCTCAAAACTAGCCCTCAACAATTCATTTGTTCAGTCGACAGTCGTGAGCGAGAATGGCAAAAACGTTCACAAGCCGAACGTCATCATTGCCATCCGCTCGTGTAGTGCCTGCCAGCACACCACGCCAGAGTCTCACGAGTCTCAAGACTCGTGCAATCAATGCGGAGGGCGTCGTGTCCATGTATGGCATGGTTTGGATGGATGCAACAGGGACCTTGTCAGCGAGTTCGTAAAGTGGCTGAATCTGAAGGAAAACCGTAACGCAACGGTTCTCGCTCATAACCTAAAGGGGTAAGTCAAATTTCTTACTCTCTTGACAATCATATATTTCTTTCGTTTTCTCTCCCTCTTCAATTATGTATTGCTTGAGGTATGACGGCCAATTTCTGCTGAGAACCATGATGTCGAGCGACGATGTCCCGAGTAAGATGATTCTCTCGGGACTAAAGCTCATGCATATGGTCAACAGGAGCGTGCGGTTTGTGGACACGCTAAACTTCCTGCAGATGCCGCTCGCATCGTTCCCCAAGGCATTTGGAATACCGGAGCTAAAGAAAGGTTTGTTGTATTCTCTTTCAAGTACAGTTGATGTAAAATATTTTCAATTTAGGGTATTTCCCTCATCTCTTGTAAAATATTTTCAATTCAGGCTACTTCCCCCATCTCTTCAACAGCCCTCAAAACTACAACTACATTGGAGCCATTCCGGACTCCACCTTCTACAATCCCACTCAAATGAAGGAAGAGGGAAAACAGCAGTTTTTGGAGTGGCATGCGGCTCAAAACGGAGTACAATTCAACTTTCGGCAGGAAATTTTGGCCTACTGCTACTCTGATGTAGCTTTGCTCAGCAGAGGAGCAACGGCCTTCGACACGGAGTGCTTCCGTATATCGGGCACTCACGTATTCCATGAGAGTGTCACAGCTGCAAGTGCAGCGATGCTCATCTTCCGGAGAAATTTTCTGAAAAAGGAAAATCTGGCGATTGAAGCACCGATACTTCCATGCAAGAGGCAGAGCATCCTGGCCCTCAAGTTTCTGGCGTAAGTTACTCAAGCAAATTTCAATCTCTTTGTGCTTTGTTCAACTTTAAACTATTGCAGATACCTTCGTGAGACGAAGGGACAAAGGATTCAGGACGCGACGCACGGAGGGGAACACAGAGTCCCCGGAACAAGATACCACGTGGACGGCTACATTCCTAGAGAGGGCAAGAAGCCGGTCGCTATCGAGGTTAGCTGATAATCTTGAAACATTTGGGTTTTTAAAACAATATTTTGTAGGTACATGGATGCTACTACCACGCATGCACCTGCTCATACCAGGATGACGCCGTCATACTAGGCCGCACCGCTGCCGAAATAAGACGTGACAACAAGTTGAGGCTCAGCGTACTCGAGCCAAACTACAAGGTGAAGGTCTATCGGGAGTGCGAAATCAACAAGATGCTGCGTCGGGACGAGGAAATGAGGACAATCTTCATGAAGCATCGAATTCTAGTAAGTTTTCTTTTTTGTTTTATTCTTAAATGACTTGCCTATAAATTTATAATTGAGGAGCCTCTTGATATCAACGATGCTTTCTTTGGCGGAAGAACCGAGACGTTCAAACTGCACGCAAAATGTCAAGAAGGATGGAGCATCCGCTATCAAGATGTTTGCAGGTTACTGATTATCTCTTTGTCATGGTCTTTTTTATGTTCAACAATCTACTTTCAGCCTGTACCCGTTCACCAACAAGTACAAGCCCTATCCTATCGGCGTTGGAGTCTACGTTTCTGGAGATGATATCCCATGCCCAATCAACGATGCACAAGATTTGGGCGTAAATGGATTCCTCAAGTGCAGAGTATGTTTTCTTGATGAACTTGTAACGCTTTCCTGTTTTTTATTTACAATCCTATTGTTCAGGTATTGGCACCCCCCAAACTGCATCTACCGGTTCTATGTATGAGAGTGGGAGGAAAGTGCATCTACGCCCTGTGTCAACAATGTGCTCTGGAGAAGTCCCCAGAGAGAACTTCATGCTCGCATACGGATGAGGAGAGAGCTTTCGAAGGAACATGGGCAACGGAGGAGATCAAGCTCGCCTTGAGAACTGGCTATACAGTTCTGAACGCATACGAGGTAGTCACTTTTCACATATATATACATAGATCACTGTCATTCATTACTTAAATTCAGGGAAGACATTATGAGAACTGGAGCCAGTACGAGATGAATCCTGAAAGCGGGCATGTACGTCACGGCATCCTCTCCGAGTACATGAACACCTTTGTGAAGCTCAAAACGGTTAGTGATTTTAAATATTGTTTAGTAGTGTGTTGTTGATTCTCATATGATCTTTTCAAAAATGAAGCTGTTTGAAGGAGGCAAGCGGATGGCCCAGAGACATTGGCGATGACGTCATGAAGCAGGCCGAGTACATTGAGGCCTTCAAGCAGAGAGAAGGAGTGACGCTCGACCCTGCAAAGATGGTGCCAAACAGCGCAGCAAGACAAGTCGCAAAGCTGATGCTCAACTCCTTGGTAAGATTCTTTCTGTGTATTAGATAATTACAAACAATTTATTCTGAATTTTTAGTGGGGAAAACTCGGAGAACGCTCGGGAAGGAAACAGCAGGAGATGGTTATCTCCCCCGAAAGACTGCATAGCCTTCTGATCGAGGCCGAGACCGAGGTTGGGGACATTATTGTCCTCACCGATGAGAAGCTCTGGGTCTCCTTCAAGAAGAAGACTGGCCACTCCGAGCCGATAAGCACAACTTCCCTGGCGTCGGCAGTGCTCACGACGGCTTACGCGAGAGTGACACTTTACAATATCATCTCGCGTGTGCAAAGCTCCAGACTGCTGTATTGTGGTTCGTTTAAATTATTTCGTTATTCTTTGCTGTATATTCCAATTCTTTTTGTTTCAACCCTATTTTTTTTTTTAGACACGGACTCGGTCATCTACCTTCACAAAGACAGTGAAGTGGATCCCCTGGAGGAGCTGAAGGGGAACTTTCTCGGAGACCTGACGGACGAAATTCCTGGAAAAGGAACAGAGTTCGTGTCGCAGGGACCGAAAGCCTACGCATACAAATACGTCACGCATGACGGCATGGTGAGAGTTTTACATTCAATGGGTCATGAGGATTTCAAATCGGAGAAATATGTCTTGATTTCTTGCAGGAAAAGAGCGTGGTAAAGTGCAAGGGCTTCCCTCTCACGTCCGAAGCATCGCAGAAGATCCATTTCGAGCAGATGCGACAGTTTGTAAGGGAAATGAAGAAAGGTGAGAAACCTTTCCCGGTCACAGTCATCTATGACCGAATAGTCACAGAGAGAAGTCACGCGGTGACATCTCTTCTTCAAAAGAAGAAGTTGAACACCGTGTTCGACAAAAGGGTCATCGTCCGGGGGACGTACAACACAACCCCATATGGATATAAGGATTAATCTCATATGATTAAAAACTGTTCATTGTTACTGTTCATTCCTTTATTGTGATGCTTCTCGAGTGGCCGTCCACAATGTTGATGTGTGGGCCTAGTGGTTGTGGTAAAAGTACCCTTGTACATCGTATAATTAAGTCTCCTGAACTAGTTTATGAACAAGTACCAAAATGTATATACTTTTGTACTTTTGTTATAACGAATATCAAAAAGGTTATGATGAATTTGCCAACCTTGATAGAGTAACCATGTGTTTAGGCCTTCCACAACTAGAAAATCTTAAAAAATTAATGTCAACCCCCACTTTGCTGATTCTTGACGATTTGATGGTTGGTCTCGATAAATGGCCTGATGCTGAGAAGCTATTCACTGTAGCCTCTCATCATTACAATATGTCGATTTGATGGTTGCTCTCGATAAATGGCCTGATGCTGAGAAGCTATTCACTGTAGCCTCTCATCATTACAATATGTCGATTTGATGGTTGCTCTCGATAAATGGCCTGATGATGAGAAGCTATTCACTGTAGCCTCTCATCATTACAATATGTCGATTTGATGGTTGCTCTCGATAAATGGCCTGATGCTGAGAAACTATTCACTGTAGCCTCTCATCATTACAATATGTCGATTTGATGGTTGCTCTCGATAAATGGCCTGATGCTGAGAAGCTATTCACTGTAGCCTCTCATCATTACAATATGTCGATTTGATGGTTGCTCTCGATAAATGGCCTGATGCTGAGAAGCTATTCACTGTAGCCTCTCATCATTACAATATGTCGATTTGATGGTTGCTCTCGATAAATGGCCTGATGCTGAGAAGCTATTCACTGTAGCCTCTCATCATTACAATATGTCGATTTGATGGTTGCTCTCGATAAATGGCCTGATGCTGAGAAGCTATTCACTGTAGCCTCTCATCATTACAATATGTCGATTTGATGGTTGCTCTCGATAAATGGCCTGATGATGAGAAGCTATTCACTGTAGCCTCTCATCATTACAATATGTCGATTTGATGGTTGCTCTCGATAAATGGCCTGATGCTGAGAAGCTATTCACTGTAGCCTCTCATCATTACAATATGTCGATTTGATGGTTGCTCTCGATAAATGGCCTGATGCTGAGAAGCTATTCACTGTAGCCTCTCATCATTACAATATGTCGATTTGATGGTTGCTCTCGATAAATGGCCTGATGATGAGAAGCTATTCACTGTAGCCTCTCATCATTACAATATGTCGGTTATTGCTGTTGTGCATTCCTTGTTTTATTCTAGAGTGATGCGTAATTTAAGAATAAACTCTAGTTATCTTTGTCTGTTTAAAAACAATTCGGATCAACTCACTATACGTAATCTTGCCACTCAACTCTACCCTACCAATAGAACGTTTTTCATAGAGTGTTACGAGGACGCAACCCGTGAACCTCATGCTTATCTTTTCGTTGATTTACACAAGAATACAGATGTCAAATTCCGTCTGCGCACAAGTGTTTTTCCTTTGACTGATCGTGTTATTTGTTATATTCCCAAATGAAGCGAGCGGTTTGGTCTGAACAGTGTATCAAGAGCATTGCTTCTCTATCAAAAGACAAAGAATTCAAACAAGGATTACAAAGATTGACAGATAATGAAGTTATCTGTCTTATTGAAGCTATTTGTAACATTCTCTATGGAAATGTTCCGATTCCTAAGAAAACATGTAAAACTATGAAAAAGTTTGCGCCAGTAATGCGTAAACTTGCTCCTATGAGAAACATTCAAAAAGCAAAGAAGACCCTCATCCAGATGGGGGGAGGATTCATTGGACCTATCATACCGATACTTGTGAGCCTGGCGAGTACTTTACTCTCCAATGCCCTCCTTCAATAAAATGGTGTTAGTGCCTGAAGAAAGGTTAGCGGCGCTCTCTTCCATCAAACCGGAAACCCAAATTGAAAGAATAGAGAGAGAATTACGCAGTTTGCTCTCTTCGACAGAGAGTGATGATAAACGTCTGAGATTGTATCAAGCCCTTCTCCAGCAACTCACGTCAACTATTCATAAAAATATAAATTATCAAGATGCAGAACAAAACTGGCAGGGAGAGATGTCGACTCACGTTCCAACTAATGCTGATAGTGTAGAAACAACACCTTCCTCTATAAAAACTCATGCTTTAACCCTGAATTCTGAAAACTTATCGACTAAACCTGAGACAATAAAAGAAGAGAAAAAAGAGAAAATTTATTTGGATGAATTGAAATTCACAAATGCTACAGTAAAGTCAAAAGCTGATTTGATAGTTGAACATTTAAGAAAATTTCCCGAAATTTTTATAATAAACGACAAAGGGAAAATTGACTTGGAAAATGAAGAATTTGACGTTTTGCCGATAATTTCGGATCTCTCTAATAGATGGCGGAGTCGTTCGACACCTCCTATGGGTAGCGAAGAGTTTGTTCGAGCACTTGTATCCACAGGATTCCCTGTTGAGCAGATTGCGAACAAGAACCGGTCAGATTTTGCTGTGAGCAAATGGTTCTCAAGTCAGTAGACTACATATAAATTGGAGCAGATATATTCAGACCCCCAAAACCCCGGAGGTTTTAGAGGAGTGAATGCTTTGCTAAAAGCAGCCAATAATGCCGGAATTAAGGTGACTCGTGAAGAAGTGAAGAGATTTCTGCATCAAAGTGATACATACACGGCTCATTATCCGTCTAGAACAAAGTTCAAAACAGGCCAAATTCAGTCGACGGGGCTTGACAGCGATCATCAAGCTGATTTTGCTGTTCTTATTGATCTGAAGAGGTATAACAAGGGATATTCATACATTCTCGTTGTTGTTGACGTCCTCTCTCGATTTGTGATGTGTGCACCTCTCAAAAACAAAACTGGAAAAGAAACTGCGACTGCTTATAATGGTATACTTTACTCTAGCGGAAGAATTCCGTTCAGACTATACACTGACGAGGGAAAAGAGTTTTTAAATACACATTTTCAAAAACTTTTGAGTGAAAAAGAGATAATACACAAGAAACCAAAGAACCATAATGTGAAGTGTGCGCTTGCTGAGAACGCTGTGAAACGGGTTAAAACCCGTCTGTTTCGTGTGTTCTCTGAGAATAATACATATTGTTGGATAGATGTACTACAAGATGTAGTACATGGTTTGAATGTCTCACCGATCAAATCTATCGGAGGCATACCACCCGCTGATGTTAATCATGGAAACATGGAGAAAGTGTGGCAAAAACTATACGGAGAAGAAGAGTATAAAACTCCTCAACATGTGTTTCGTGTCGGAGACACGGTCAGACTTTCCAAGTTTAATACATTGTTCAAAAAAGGTTATAAAAACACCTTCACATTAGAAGTTTTCAGAATAAAAAAATTATTATACAAGGATCCTCCTGTTTATATCATTGAAAACTTGAACGGTGAGGAGATTGACAGTATTGTTTATGAGCCTGAACTCGTCAAGTACGTTCCTAAACAAGAGTTTAAAATTGAGAAAATTTTACGTAAACGGCAGAAAAATAAAAAAACTGAGTTACTGGTAAAGTGGTTAGGTTATCCATCCAGTTTCAATTCTTGGATACCTTCCGACGATGCAAGAAGAATCCGGTAACTCTTGGCATTTGGGTACCACTTCTTGCTCAAGAGCTTTAGTTGTCTACGTCGCTCAAGTCATGTTAATCTATGCTGTAGTTTCGGTTTCTATATATAACCTAACATTCTCGAATTGTCCTGATAACAAATTGTGGATTGCCATTCTTTCTTCCTGTATAGGGTATCTACTACCATCTCCATCCATCACTCTTAACAAATTAAGAAGGACTTTTACTTAACTCTTTTAAGTAACACTCGTAAAGAGGATGTGATTTCTAAATTTCGCGTCAAACTACCTTCTTCAATTACTTTGCATGAGGATTACGAAGTTGCGCTAACAGAGATAATTTACCCAAATACTTTCGACCTTTTGACTGATAGAAGGGAAGATGATAATTTCAATGATAACACGATATTTCTGAAAGATTTCAACGGTAGTGTTGGAACTGTGGCTGTGACTCCATGCTCTTACAAGTCAGGATCCGACTTGGTTGGACAGATAAACTACTCTTTGAATGAATTCTTCAGTTTCAAGTATAATACGAAAAACATGAACATGCTATATTACAACCCATATACGAGAAAATGTGAAATAACTCTACCTGAACAGATTGGAAGAGTAATTTTTTCTAAACGTTTCGCCTATCTTTTGGGTATTAAAGAAACAATAGAACATCGGTCAACCTACATTTCTTCTCATCCTGTTCATGTCGCTAAAGAAATGATGTTCATTTATGTCAATATTGTCGAGAATCAAAGGGTTTCTAATGTTTTGTGTCCACTTTTGAAAGTAATAGCCACAAACGGAGAATTGGGTGAAAATATAAACGTTTCATTCACAAGACCTCAATACGTCGCCATTCGCTACAGAGACTTTGAATACATTACTGTTGATATCAAGAACGACCTTGATGAACATATAAATTTTCATTCGGGAAAGATCTGCATGGTACTTCATTTCAAACCTAAACGTTCGGCAGAGTAGGTATGCATGTACCTTTTAATCCCGACTCTTGTATTGACTGGTACGATGTGTTTATTGAGCAAGCACGTCAGAGTGGTTCAGGATTTCGTGGTTATCCTTATCAGCGTGGTGCTTCTGGTTTGGGTGGTGTTCTTTCAAAGCTATTCAGTTTCATTCTGCCAATAGCCAGATCAGCAGGGAGGTCTATTGCTAGTGAAGCTGTGAATGCAAGTGAAAAATTCGTTGATGACATCATTGACGGTAAAAATGTCAAAGATTCCCTGAAGATGCACGGTCGTCAAGCCTATAAAAATTTAGTAAACCGAGCAAACGCTAGACTACAGCAAGGCAAAGGTAAAAGAAAGCGGAAAGTTCGGATAGTCAAAAAGAAAAGTAGAGTCAAGGCTCGAAAGAGGTCAGTAGTGAAACGTCAGCGACACAGAACGGTTCAAAAGTCTCTGAACTCTCTCAAGGATATTTTCTCCAAGTGAAAAAAAAAGGGGAAACTAATCGATCCCAAATCTGTTCCATCTACTCGAAGTGAATTGAGTGTGTTTGAGATACCTTCAACGCAAGTTGCCCTAGAATCCGCAAGATGGCTATCTATACCTACAAGTACTCCAATCAACAACTCTGGACCATATTTGTTCAATTTGGTTGATTCACGACATTTCCTTCAAGTTGGTAAATCCTACATTGCTCTCCGTCTCCGAGTCAAACGACCTACAGGTGCTGATAACGTATTGATTAAGGAGAAGTACGGTTTGATTAATTACATTGGTGCTACTTTCTTCAACCAGGTAACTCTTGAGATAAACAATCAGCAAGTATTTGATTGCAGCAATTATGCTTACAAAGCTTACTTGGAGTGTCTTTTGAACCATAGTACAGATCAAAAGCGAGGTTTCCTTCAAGCCGGTGGTTATTATCAAGATGACGAGGAAGGTTTGGAAAGTACCGAGAATAGCGGATACAACTCCAGAGTTGAGCTTTTATCTAATGATGTTGTGGATCTAGTTGCGCCTCTTCACATTGACCACTTTTCCACTGACCGTTTTCTTGTTCCTCACCTCAATCTACAGTTTCGTTTCTATCGTAATTCTGATGATTTTATAACAGAAAATTTCACAACAAGTAAACAATCTGGAATATCCATTGAAGTCGTTTCCATGAAGCTCATGATGCGTGCGGTAGATGTGATAAGTTCAGCTGGTCTCGCCTTAGAAAAAACATTACTTTCATACCCTGCAAGATATCCTTATCACAGAACACGTCTACGTGTAATTTCGATACCCGGCAGACGTTCTGATTTTCCATATTCAACGCTTTTCACCGATATTGTTCCGCGACGTATTGTTGTAGGATGTGTAGAGCAGGATGCTTTTGATGGTCATTCGTCCAAGAATCCATTCAATTTTAAGCACTTTAATATTTCGGAGATTTCTATAGACGCCAGAGGAGTTACTTTCCCCGCTCAGCCTCTCAAAATCAACTTTAAGCAAAAATGTTATGCAGAAGCTTTCGCAATGTTTTATGAAAACATTGGAGCTATAAGTGAAAATCGTGACATTGCAATATCTTATAAGCACTATAGGAACGGTTTCACTCTCTTTGCTTTTAATCTCGTACCAACTGATGCTAATAATGATTTTGAACTGGTGCAAAGTGGAACTACTCAAATAGCTTTGAGATTTGCTGAACAAACTCCTCCATCCGGACTACAACTCATAGTATATGCCGAGTATGACGGAATGTATCAAATCGATCATTATCGTAATGTTTTCAATGACCAACAGGTGTAGATATATTCATAACAATTGTATTTCAATGTAAAAGGGATGACTGATGTTGTTTAACGCGGTTGCTTTGTCTAATATAGAGCTAAATAATATTCTGAGGAATTGTCCTGTTACAAGGTTCTATTATCTAGGAAGTTTCCCTTCCGATGCAATTGTTGATATTCCCGAGAGTCGACCTTTCTGCCTTATTTTCAACACCAGCAAGTCTAGTTTGCCAGGAGAACACTGGATTGCTGTATTTGTGAATAAGTTTAATATTGCTGAATACTATGATTCAAACGGAGATGATTGTTTGAATACCCTTGAAACGTGGTTGTCTAACTTTCCTAGAGTAGAAAAGTTTCCTTTTCGTGTTCAAAGTCTTTTCAGCAATGTATGTGGACACTTTTGTTTATATTTTCTCTATAACAGATGTAAAGGTAAAAGCTTAAGCTTTTTGCTCAAATCACTCCATCGTCACAATTTGAGCAAAAATGACTCTTTAGTATATAAATGGTATTTAAATCACCTCAAGTCATGTATAAATAGATGAAGAGAAATCATAGTGCATCGTTTACTTCACCATGTCTAGTGACAAACTTTCCCTCCTTTCTGAGAAGGCCCCTGTGAAAATTTCTGACTCATCAACTAACTCTGAGTCTTCCATCAAAAAAGAAAAGGAACTCTCAAGTAATTGCGAAGATGTGGTAACTGTTATGGAGACCGGCATAACTCTACGCCGAGCGAGAAAACGTATTGAAGGAGATACAGGTGTTAGATACATTCGTAATATTGGTTCATTTCACTTACTCGCGGATGAATCTGATAATGTATTTGTGCAGTTTCTACCTGTTAATTAGTTATCTGAAGTTTAAGATGTCCGTGTCAAGCGATACTTCTACTCACGAGGAAGTTCATTTCAAACGCAAAAGAAAACGAATGGAGGAAAACACTGAGGTTTATTAAAATTTTATATTATATGTTCACTACATTAACCGTTAACTGTTGAGTTTCCGTCACATGAGCACGTCAACCTTCATGAAGAGCCTCAACAACTTGGAAGGGATTTCTCAGTATTCAGACCGCAAAGATTCATTACTATGGCTGTTTGTAACACTTGCTCCAAACCTACCGTCATATCCCATATTGATTGTACTGTCACTTTCAAATTGTGTAAATCCTGCATTCTCACTAATTCACGGATGCAGTCTGCAATTTACCACAACATCATTGTCAAGAACTTGAGGGATAGAAGGACATTTTCAAATGGAAAGGACTCATCGACAATTACTCGTAGCTTCTGGTAAGTTTTTTACCCTATAAAAATGAAATTTTAAGTTTTTAGTGATTACTAATCATTCGGGGTGATCTCTAGATGGGAGTACAGGTAGCACTCTGTAATAATTTTCATTTCTTTTGTTTTCAATTTTGAATAGAGGTTGTGTTCCTTTTCCTCCTACTTGTGTGACTAAAAAAAGTTTCAGATGCCTCACATTGCTCTCGCTACCTATCTGAGAATCAAAATGAATGTAGATATTTATGACAAACTCACATTGAGCCAGATGGATGAAATTAATGATTCCCTCGTTAATCTGAGTATAAAAACAACACATATGGAGAAAAATACTTTTTTGGATCATCTGCAACTGGACATAAGGACTCGCGTTTATCATCCCATCACCGTAAGGCTGAAGGTGGAGGGAAGGAAGAAGAGTCTGGGTCTGAGACCAGTTCGAGTCCCGCTCGTTGTTAGTTTTTTAAAATTTCTCTTTTGTGTTTCAAGTCCTTTTTTAGCCAATTTTTAAAATGTTTGTATTGCAGGATTATTTTCTGGCACAACACGACGTGAGAATAACTAGACAGGATGGCCCCTGTTTCCGAGGGAGAAATGGAGCAGTCTATCCGGTCGAAGTATTGCAAGTTGAATATCTCTAGAATGTGTTATAATTCAGATTCATTTGGTTCTAGATTCGTTTCGTCTTTGACATGGTTAACTGTTGAAACTAGATTTGTTTTTACTCGATTTGTTTTTTTCCTCTAAGTTACTAAAATACTAAGCTATTTAGTTCATTTTCTGTTTGTTTCGTTTTGTCTTTGAGATGATAAAATGTTGTTGCTAATCTTTGTGTTCTTTGTTCTACAAAGGCGGAAGAATACATGACGTATTCTTTACCGCAAAGAGTGCAAGTTGCGAGAGTAGGAGATGGCTTCCTTCCAAGATCGTATCCATATATTATGCGTGTATGAAAACGGTGATTATTGGAAACACGTGATAAAAAATTCTCAAATAAAAGATTCAAAAATACACATCGGAGAGAGTGTATAAAAAAGTATGTCTTTCTGAGAAAGACTGCACTGTAAGAGAAAAACGCTAGAGAGCGTAAAAGAAAATAGCATGTAATATTGAGAGATGCAGATAAAAGCATCTTGGATGATTATTTTTTAAAAAGATTCAGAGAAAAAATATCTAACAGAGTATAAAGATAGAGAGAGAGAGAGAGAGAGAGAGAGAGAGAGAGAGAGAGAGAGAGAGAGAGAGAGAGAGAGATAGGGAGAGATAGGGAGAGAGAGATAGGGAGAGAGAGAGAGAGAGAAAGAGAGAAAGAAAGAGAGAGATAGAAGAGAGAGAGAAAGAAAAGAGAGAGGAAGAGAGAAAGAAAGAGAGAGGAAGAGAGAAAGAAAGAGAGAGGAAGAGAGAGAGAAAGAAAGAGATAAAGATCAGCTGGAGTGATTCTTTGCGGTCAGAGAAAAAGTCTCTCGATTTAACACACTATTAAAAATTGGTTACACACCCCGCCACATCACACAGAAGTATTTCTCACTCATCTGCAAAAATTCAATCTCTCGTGGACTCTAGTTAACACATGAATGTTCACAATGAGTGTGTTACGAGAGTTAAAGTCATCATAAGGTCTACTTGACTCTTTAATAACTTACAGGATTGTCAAATGACACACAACTTATGGTCGATCGAATGTTCTTCCTTATAACTCGGTTTTGTCGTTATACAACATACGAGATGTTTAAGGATTCGCGATATAATATATCGCTTTCTTTTTTGACTACTCTTCCACCAAAGATAGAGTAATCGGCATTTTTTTTTACTTCGTTAGGTACTCGCGTCGCGTTCGCGTCGTGGCCCCCTTCGCGTCGCGGCTCTAAAACAGAGCCTTAACTCAAAAACGGATTTACCCCAAACTTGGGTAGTTAAACCGGATTGAACCGTGGAATTAAACCGTGGAAGAGTGCGCGCACCAGACTAATGTGTGCGACATACATGAAGCGGGTTTACGACATACATGAAGTTCGTTATAAAAGCAAAAACATTATTCTTAAAAAAAGCAAAAAACAGATTTTCTGAAATTGTGCAAATCAGTAGGAGATAGCATCCGTTCGGCCGCTCGACAAAGGCTCTACAAGAAATTGTGCAACATAGCCCCAACTGCTCGTCCTGTGCCCCTCACCCAAACACCCATAATTTCATCAGAACGTGTTTCTGTTGTGGAAAGTACTGTCCTGCCAGATGATTCCACCTCTCTACTCAGTTTCGGACCCTATTTTATACCCAGTACAGGATTCCCGCATAATATCGACTTTTTGATGCAAGTCTCTCTCCATCAATTGAGTCAAACTCTAAGATGGCGAGCTCTTTTCTCTATACAACCCACGAGTTCTGCAGATTCTATTACTAGCAAATTAGCCTCCACTTGTCCATTCCCTCGCATGTTTACCGCCTTTCCTCCGAAATACGCTCCCTCTGATAGAGCTGTACTAACACTCGCTTCCAAGATTCGCGACATTGTGATTAATCACAAAAATACTAAAATTCCTCGCAACTTGACCCCGAAGGAAAACATAGCTTTGAAAGCTCTTGGGGGCCTTGTTCGGACTAACAATATACGTGTAACTAGAAGTGACAAAGGTGGTGAATTTGTTGTCATCAATGCAGAAATGGACAAAAAGCTAACAGAATTGCATCTCTCTGATCGTTCATTGTATACTCTATCCAATAGAGCGGCCTTCACACGAACTCATAAATATCTTCTCACTCAGTTTCAGTCTCTCTCTAACAAAAATAATACTTTGCCTACTAGTATTATTAAACGCCTTGTTGACAATCATCCTCGAATACCTGTTATTTATACTCTCATCAAGACTCACAAATTTGATCTAACATCTGCCGGGACCGATATCAACCAGTTCAAGATAAGACCCATAATCTCTGGATGCGGAGGTCCAACTGACAGGATATCTTGGCTTCTTTCTAAAATTCTCAACCCTGTGTTCGACTGCATACCCACTCATCTCATCAATACCAGTCAACTCCTTGGAGATTTACATAATATCACTGCTGGTAACGTAATTTATGAGAGCTTTGATGTGGAATCTCTTTACACTAATGTGTCTAACAATGATGCTGTTGATGCGGTTGTTGATATTATAGAATCTAACAGTGAATCATTCAACCTTTTGGGATTCAGTGTCGAGGATGTCAAGTCATTACTAATTTCTTGTTTGTCATGTAACATATTTGCATTCGCCGGGATCTTCTACTCACAACGCCGAGGCCTAGCCATGGGCAACCGACTCGCCCCACTACTAGCAGTTTCCTACATGCACCTCCTAGAGCGCGCAGCTCCTCGTCGTGATATTGTGCTTCTGAAGCGGTACATCGATGACTACATCGTGATAAGCAGGGATCAAGCAGCAATCGATACCCTCTTCGATTATCTCAACGCTCAGGCCACCCAGATTCATCTCACCAGAGAAGCTGCTGTTAACAACTGTCTACCATTTCTAAATGTAACACTAACTTCATCAGGAGAACGTGTACTTACCAAATGGTACAGGAAGGCTGCTAACAAAAACATTCTCTTACATAACACATCTAACCATCCTCTTCACGTCAAACGTGCAATCGTGAAAAACACTATCCTAACAGCCTCAAAGGTTAGCTCTGCTGAGTTTCGTTCTGCATCTATAGCCAAAGCTAAAAGCATTCTTAACCAAAATGGGTACAATTGTTCCAAGAAGCCTCACAGCCGAAGGGCAATCCTACCCACAGAACGAAACAGCAGAGCTATCTTTTCTATACCATTCATCTCTGATGCCTTTACTAGAGATATTCGCTGTGCTGTTCGTGATGTAGGGTTAGACGATGTTGATGTTTTAGAGAGGTCGCCGGCCTCCCTTCAGACCTTGTTATGTAGAAATCGCAATAATGACCGTCTTTGCTACAATACAGAAACATGCATTTTCTGCCCTTCTGCGAGATCCGGTGTCTGTTGTACAGTAGGTGCAATATATAAGATATCATGCTCTTGTGGAATGTTTTATATCGGACACACAGGCCGTCCAGTTCATACCAGGGCCACGGAACATATACGTGCTACTAAGAACCCAAAGGCCCCTTCCTACGCAACTAATGCCTTTTCTCAGCACGTTCTTGTTTCTCATCCTAATGAAACAGTTGTACTCACCGGTTCTATCCTGCATGTTGAAAGTAATATTGTTCGCCGTAGAATTATTGAGGCTTTGCTGATTGATACTCACAAACCTGACCTTAACAACAAGAGCGAAATGGCAGAAGAGCTCTCTCATCTCTCCCTCCTGCCCCTTTCTTAGGATCATCTCGCTTGTTTTGATCTATATTGTTTTTCTGTTTTCTGTTTGTTTTTTCTCGTATTATTTCTTCGGTGGTTCATCAATTGTGTTCTATATCACAGCCACCTCTTCTGGCTGTATCACCATTATTTGGTTCGTTATTTTGATTTGTATTTGTTTTTCTTATCCTTTTTGATACATATTTCTGCTGTGCTCACCATTGTGTTTAGGTGATTCATTTCGCTGACGATGCTTTTATAAAGCGAAACGTTCGAAATCCTATTCTTCTCAACAACGCATCAACAAGGCAAGACACAGATAAAAGTGTATCGTCTACCGGATTCTCAATCCAATGCGTTTAACTCAGCACAAATTCTTCAAAAACATTATTATATTCACACTTCTTCATTTTTCTTTCTTTAATTCCTTTTCTCTCTTTTCTTCATCTGTTGGGCATTTCTTTCCATACGGGTGCGTTTGTCTCGGGAAGAGATTTTATTCATGAAAACTCCCTTCCCCCCTTTCTCCTTAGGTTTTAGGGCCGCGACGCGACGCGGGCCGCGACGCGACGCGAGTACCCGACGAAGTAAAAAAGTACCGAGTAATCAAGGATGATCAACCAATCGCATCGACGACTCGATACCCGACGTCTGTCCCGACTGCTCATCCGGACCACACGACGTCGCCCACCTCTTCAACTGCACTGGCAACCCGACAACACTGGCTCCTATTGACCTCTGGAAGAAGCCGCTGGAAGTGGCAGCTTTCCTGAAGATCTAGACAAAAAAAAACTAACAAAGAGGAAGAGATCGCCTACCGTGGACATCACTCTTCGATGCCGGTCGCAGCCGGCAACAACAACAACAATCTTCCTTTTCTCTTATCCCAATTGTGTGTTCTCCAGAGGTAAACTCATACTAGAACACATTGGAATATGAGACCACTTGCAAAAATAGGTATTGCAAGTTGTCCCATCGCACTCCAACGAAAGGTTGGATTGTGAATAAGACGTGTTATCAGCCATGAAAAGAAGAAACTTCTTTTCATCAAGCGGCCTTCATAACATACTCCTCCAATAGAAAAGCTATTGGAGATATACACTGCGCATCATAATTATGCTCGCACCCTATTTTTTCAGGTTTTTCGGAAAAATGAAAAAGGATGCAGGCTGTAAGATATATCAATAGTTCAATACTGTTTCAGAGTCATTGTCTCTGAATTTGGTGTGAATTGATCGACAAATAAGTTTTTTCACAATCTTTTATTGATTTCCGACCGCGTCATAATTATGCTAGCACCGGATTTTCACATCAATAACAGCACAGAAACGTTTTTTAGCTCTAGTTTAGTAAGCGATTGGCCCACCAGAAGACTTTATGACACTGAACACACGATTTGGCATTGAATCAACTAGGTTATGAAGCGTCTGTGGACTGAGAGCCTGCCAGGAGTCCGCTATCGCGTCTTTGAGCTCTTGTACACTACAAAACTGTTTTCCATTTGCATAGATCTGACGCACAATGATGCCCCAGAGGTTCTCAATAGGATTGCAGTCAGGACTGCATGCCGGCCAATCCATGACATCGATTCGCTTAGACGCAAACCAAGCCTTTGTCGAATTGCTCACGTGAATGGCGGCGTTGTCCTGCTGAAAGGTGTACTGTGCACGACCACACTGCCGCAGGAATGGAACCAAATGAGTGCCTAGAAGCTGCTGATAGTCGTCTGAGTTCATACGAGTCGAAATAAAATCTAGAGCGACCGTGCCGTTGTCACAGAACGCACCCCAAACCATGACGGTGCCACCCCCGAAATTGCGTTTCGAGAAATATAGGGGATCTTTGCGTAGATCTCGCCAGTAGTGCGAGAATCCATCCGGCCCTTCCAAATTGAACTTTTTCTCGTCCGAAAAAAACACCTGAAAGGTTATTAATTACTAAACTGACCGAAGAAAAAAATAAATAAAAATTAGACCTTTTTCCAGTTTCGTGCCATGTTTTCCCTTGCGAAATCAAGGCGCTTCTTCTTGTGAGATTCAGTCATTCGAGGCACAGTTTTGCGTGTGGCGGGCACCAGATGGTCGGACTGTCGAATCGTGCGTAAAATGGTTGACTTGCTCACAGATGCGTTCGCTTCAGCACCGATTTTAGCAGCCGACTTCATAGAGTTCGAAGCGATCCTGCAGAAATTTGAAATTTTACTGAAGCAAAACATCAATATAACAAGTTCAACCTGCAGATCCTCCTCCTATCTCGCTCCGACAACTTCTTGGGCCTCCCTGGATGCTTCTTAGTCCCATAATTGTCGGGGTCTTTGAGGAACATGCTGACCACAACATCGGAGCGTCCTAGTTGAACAGCAATTCTTCTTGCGGAGAGGCCGTTGGCACGCAGGGCTTTTATAGTGTCTTGCTCGGAGGCAGAAAGCATTTTCGCGCTGGGCATAATGTCTAAACAGCAAAAAATTAAGCAAACTTGTTCAAAATCTGGATGCGAGCATAATTATGACGCGGCAGAAAAAACAATTTTTTTATAAAAAAAACTTTTTTTGCGTCCATTGATTACCATAATTTCACATAATATTTCAAAAATACTTTCGAATAGGGCATGTAATTAACTATTAGGTATCATCAGTGGTTTTCCGAAAAACCTGAAAAAATAGGGTGCGAGCATAATTATGATGCGCAGTCTATATATTTAAACAGTTTATAAATTTTAGGCTAACCCATTCTTTTCAAAAAAGAGTATTCTATTAGTTCTTCGAAATGCTCAATTACACAGTTACACAGGCCGAGGACAATTGAATAAACCTTCGCATGGCGAAAAAGCTGGTCCAACGGGCGGGATCGCACCCAACCATGTCTTTTGAATTCGGGAACAAGCGCGTTACCATTTCAATAGGTGACAAATTGCTATTCCGTGCGATAGTGCTACATGGAAAGCTCAATTACCATGCTCTCATAGTTACGCATTCTCATTAAAAGAGTGGTGAATATTCTATTAGTTCATTGATAAAGGTTCCATATCGATTGTGCTTCCGATACATCGAGTCTCTCATATCGATTGTGCCCGGATCCCAATCGATCCGCTTCAAATTCCTAGCAACTGGTCGTTTGTAGCTGAACTTGTTCAGAATTCCTCTAGTAGTTCTCGTTCACGGAATTCTATCCTTCATGAAAACAACAAAAACTGTACTTAAAACCTGTACAATTGAAATTGCTTTTTGTTACAGGACAAACATCGCTACGTCAATGAAAGCGTCAAAAATAGAGAAAGACAAATTCATTTTATATTTAGTGAAAACCCGATGTGACTGTTATTCAGAACGAATGAATGTCGCAACCGTGAAACACAAAAATTAAAAAGCAAAGGCGAAATATTTATGTCTGTATAGAGAAAACATTCAACACAAAACAGGCAAGTGGACGTAGAAAACTTCGAAGCGCACTTAGAGGCATTTAGAATGCATCATTTGAGCAGCAGCAGATTCATTTAGAATGCATCATTTGAGCAGCAAAGATTCATTTAGAATGCATCATTTGAGCAGCAGCAGATTCATTTAGAATGCATCATTTGAGCAGCAGCAGATTCATTTAGAATTCATCATTTGAGCAGCAGCAGATTCATTTAGAATGCATCATTTGAGCAGCAGCAGATTCATTTAGAATGCATCATTTGAGCAGCAGCAGATTCATTTAGAATGCATCATCTTATCCGTTCTTTTCTCACGAGCAGGTCCTCGAAAGTCTCAATCGGAGAAACATTATCAGGCCCTAAAGTATACAACAGTGGTGTTCCCCAGGGGAGTTGCCTTGGACCCCTCCTCTTTTCAATATTTATAAATGATATCATGGAGCACATAGAGCCAGATGTCCATGGTTTTCTATATGCCGATGACCTCAAAATTTTTTCCAAGAACAGAGACTCTCTTCAGAAAAGTCTGGATTCCATTTCCGATTACTCACTGACTTGGGGACTTGTGATATCAACTCAAAAATGCTTTATCATGCACTGTGGTCCTAGGAATCCAAAAGTAACATATAACCTAGAAGACAATATCATACCAACTACTTCATTAGTGAAAGATCTTGGCATTACATTTCAGGAAGATATCACATTCTCTAAACATATTGAACTAACCTCCCTAAAGTCCCAAAAATGTATAAACATGATCTTCAGAGCCTTTAAAACCAAATCAATTAAAGTTCTGCTCAGAATATACACCACATACATAAGACCCCTTATTGAATATGGGAGTGAGGTATGGTCCCCAGTAACTATCGGTCTCGTTAACTGCATAGAAAAAGTGCAAAGATCATTTACACGAAGGTTACTACAAAGGGCCGGATTACCCAAAATGAGTTATGTTGCTAGACTGAATTTTCTTTCCATCTCCTCGCTTGAATATAGAAGAAATGTGGCCGATCTTGTGTTCATCCATAAATGTCTGCACGGAAATATTCAAGTAGATTACTCAAATATGTTTAAACTTTGCCCATCGCCTTATTCGCTGAGAGAGTCGAATAACTACAGAATATGCTTGCCGTGTAAATATCAAAGCAGAACAAGCACTTGTGCCTCAAGAATGATTAATGTCTGGAATAAGTTACCTTGTTCTTTGGTTTATACAAGCTCTTCTAGCATTTTTAGAAATGAACTTATCAAGCTTGATTGTGAAACCATTGTCACCAACTCTAGAATACATTTTTAATTCAAGTGCTTTGTTTCTTCAAATGTTTTGTTTCTGTTTCTCCTCTTTTTTTTCAATTTTATTTGTGTTCTCAGTTAGCTCTCGAATGATAAAGAGTGAGTTGAATTTTTGGAATTTCAAGTTATTATTGCGGATGAATAGTTCTTAATTGCTGATGAATAGTTCATAACTGAAGATACAAGCTTTGCTTTCTTTGCTTTTTTTGTGTGCTTTCCTATTTTCCTAAAATGAAATGTTCCTCATTGTTCTTGTCATATTTAGATCTCACTTTTCATAACCTTCACTGAATTCACTTTTCTTGTGACAGTGTCATCTGTTTCGTCACTTAACATTATGTTTTGTTTCAAGCGGAATAAAGAATTGAATCATTTGAGCAGCAGCAGATTCATTTAGAATCCATCATTTGAGCAGCAGCAGCAGATTCTATCCGTGCAATTGAGGTATTACAACTTCACACTAATAAAGCCTTTGATAGTAATAATAATGTTTCATCCTTTTTGTTTTTCATAATAACTTTAAACATCATTATCGATTGATTGTCGAAGAATATGAAAGCATTGTAAAACGATATTCTGTTCATCTGAAACTATTAAAGTACAGTATGACTTTGAATCACCCCATTCTGAACATTCAACAGCGATCACTTCAAAAATGCATTATGAAGGCAAACAAAATGATTCAAACATTTTGGAAGTTTCTGAAACAACAGAGAAATTTTATAGGTCGACTCATCTGAACTGGATAATAATGCTTCTGATGCTCTTTTCAAACTACTTCTCTAACTCTTTTCCATATTGCTTCTCAGCATTTCTTCTTTTCTCTTTCTCTTTTCTCTATCTCTTTTCCCTTTTCTCTATCTCTTTTCCCTTTTCTCTATCTCCTTTTCCCTTTCCTCCCAGTCTACCCCTCATTCCTCTTTTTCTCTCTCTCTTTTTCTCTCTCTCTCATTCTCTCTCTCTTTCTCTCTCTCTCTCTTTCTCTCTCTCTTTCTCTCTCTTTCTTTTTGTCTCTCTTTCTTCTCTGTCTCTATAGTTCTCAATATCTAATTCTACTATGATATCTTGAACAGAATAATAGCTTCCTGCAACCTAGTATAAATTCGAAATACTAAAAACCGCTGACAATCCTTGTCTACTACGCCACATAATGTCAGTTGAATTCATATTTTCATTCAAGATAACAAAAAAGAAGGAAAATTTTGAAAAGCCAAAAATCCTTGCGATTGGTGGCGAACATATACGAGTTTGATCTCGGAATTGATCACTTATCTGCGCTCCTAGCATTTGGCCTTTTTGGTTATAGACGAATTCACATCATTCGGGTAAGGAAAAGCTGATGATATGAAAACAAATTAATTCAATAATTTATTTTAATTGATAGAAGGATGAGAACGATCATCTTGAGCGAGTGAAGAGTGCCCGCTCAGTATGATTGTTTTAGCGGTACTGTTTCTTTTCTACAATTGAAGGGGTTTTTTCTAAGCCCAGCACTGCTTGATTTTATCGTGAAGCTCTGAACTAAGCTCATGAACACAAGAGTTCAAAAGCTCAAAATATGCACAAAAGTAATTATAAGGTTCCGGATTTGCGTTTCGATCTGATAAGTTTTTTTTAAAAACTCGATATCCTGAACCTAATATTGAAGCTTTGGTATGCCAAGATTGAGCCTTATGAACAGATTGATCTTGATGAGTGGTTACAGATGAACCTCTCAACAGCAATGTTCCTCTCTTTCCTCAACTTTGCTTTCGCGAACGGAAACCTGGAGGTTTGGGTTAACCTATAAAGTGCCTATAATTTCACCCTTAGTAAGGCTCAGTTTTCGGACTATGAATTAAGACTCATCAACTACATTGCAAACGTCTGAACCTGTACATTCCTCATCGAATATAAAGTAACCGATAAAAGAGATCAAATTCGAGCCTGCTCTGAGTTTTTTCGAAACGTTTTGTTTTCCGACTCTCTCCTAAACAAATGAACTTTATAACGGCTGTTTGAATTTAACAAAAATTTAATCGTCAAAGCAGATGTTCGATCTTTCCCCCATGTCTCCAGCTCGAATGGAGAGAGTTCGTCAGTTTATCGCGACCTTGAACGCGAAAGCAGTTGCTGAGCTTGCTTTTGTAGTAAGACAACTTCAAACTTTTAAGAAAATTGAGCAAATTACATGTTTTTGGAGGGAAAAATTTGGTATAATTGTGCGGTGTCTTAAAATCATCAATAGATGGATTATAAATAAACTATAATAACGAGCGGATAATAGCTTGATCCATGAGCGGGATTTATTTCGCCCCTTTTCCTGTGAGCGGGATTGATTTCGTCTCTTGTCCCCTGAGCGGGTTTGATTTCTTCTCTTGTCCCCTGAGCGGGATTGATTTCGTCTCTTGTCCCCTGAGCGGGATTGATTTCGACCTCTGAACCGGGTTTTGTTTGTGTGGTAATTTAATCATCAATGACTCTGTACATTTTGAACGTTCAACGGATAACTTTTCCAGAGGTTATTTCACCTACACCTCAAACAGGTTTTACTGCCGTAGAACTGGGTCACCAAGCATAAGTTGATAGAAATGTATGATTTTTTTCTCTTTCTTCTAGGACGAGAACCGCCAGCTGAATGCAGAAAAACGCGTCCGTGAGCCCCATCCGCCCGTAATTGTATCTTAATTTAGTCAATTTTTGGTTTGAGACATATGTTTGGAGGGAAACAACTGTTTGCAAAAGCCTTGAGTTCACATGACTCGAACGCGCGACTGTGGTTTGCCATGCTCTCCCCGACTGTGGTTTGCCATGCTCTCCCCGACTGTGGTTTGCCATGCTCTCCTCTACTGTGGTTTGCCAAGCTCTCCCCGACTGTGGTTTTCCATGCTCTCCCCGACTGTGGTTTGTCATGCTCTCCCCGACTGTGGTTTGCCATGCTCTCCCCGACTGTGGTTTGCCATGCTCTCTCCCGACTGTGGTTTGCCATGCTCTCCCCGACTGTGGTTTGCCATGCTCTCCCCGACTGTGATTTGCAATGCCCTCCCCGTCTGTGGTTTGCCATGCTCTCCCCGATTTTGGTTTGCCATGCTCTCCCCGACTGTGGTTTGCCATGCTCTCCCCAACTGTGGTTTGTCATGCTCTCCATGACTGTGGTTTGCCATGCTCTCCCCGACTGTGGTTTGCCATGCTCTCCCCGACTGTGGTTTGCCATGCTTTCCCCGACTGTGGTTTGCCATGCTCTCCCCGACTGTGGTTTGTCATGCTCTCCCCAACTGTGGTTTGCCATGCTCTCCCCGACTGTGGTTTGCCATGCTCTCCCCGACTGTGGTTTGTCATGCTCTCCCCGACTTTGGTTTGTCATGCTCTCCCCGACTGTGGTTTGCCATGCACTCCCCGACTGTGATTTGCCATGCTCTCCCCGACTGTGGTTTGCCATGCTCTCCCCGACTGTGGTTTACCATGCTCTCCCCGACTGTGATTTGCCATGCTCTCCCCGACTGTAAGGCTCGCACTGCAAAAAATTCCACGGGCTTTTTGGTTATTATCGCTTTGTAGAGGATTCTTGAATAGAATGAAATAGCTCAATGCGAATACTCTTCTAAGCAAATTAACACAGACTTAGTCAAAGAGATATTGCGTGCGAAGAGCGATGCATGCTTTTCATAATTTGAAAAGGGTTTTCGGAAGATGTACTTACAATTAAACTCAATTGAAAAAGGTTTTTGATAAGAAAAAAAATTCTGTAAACGAGAGTCATGGCTTCGTTTTTTACTCGATTATTTATTTATTTATTTTATCTACATCATACGATGCAAAATAAACACATATTACAAATAAAATTCGAGCACAGACATTGAATAAGAATACATATGAGATCATCAGCGCTCAAGTAAGCGAAACTCCTCTCCTATATTATTCCATCGACATCCTACAATGTAAGATTATGGTGAGAAACACCATACATACATACAAAATGATACATACAAAGTATGGCTAGAAGTAAGGAAAATTTCTAAATGCTACTGATTATTAGCCCATTCACTGACCACATTCTCGTTACGGAGACGACTTATGAACTGCTCTACTGTTCCTGAATTTAATATTCCACTCGAGATTCCGTAAAACATTCTTGAAACCCGTAAACCGAAACAATTGAATCTAGGAGTGGAAGAAGTACATTCAATTGCAATACCATTATGATTTGTACGAGTGGGGGAGGTGCGCTTGAAAATGCGTGATTTTTCAATAATAGACTTATCAGTGAAGATCTTCCAACCCATTGAAGATCTTCCAGATTAGTGGGCACTTTTAATGAGTAAAGTGTTCTCGATGGTGCGATAGGTAAAACGCTCGTAATCGGTTGAAAAGTGACTGGGTGCGACTCTAACCAGTGGAACAGTTTTTGTCGGTGTGGTAGTTTAACTAAGTTTATTAAAAATTCTAAAGTTACTATTTAATCTTTTACAAAGTTATCGTTCACATGTGTTCTCTTTCATGATTTTTACTTCCATCACAGGCTAATATCGGAGGAATCGAAGTGAAGATAGAGCACCCACCGAGCATTGCTGAGCTGAATGAAGGGATTTCTTTCAATCTATACGAGGTTTTTTCTCAAACATTTATCGGGTTTTTTCCTTCATTTTTATAGGATGACAAATTCCAGAACATAAACGTCTTTCTAACTTCTTATTCGTCTCACAGAAAACTTTTTTCCGACTCTCTTTTCAATCGAACTTTTTTGAAATGTCCTGTAAAACCTCATTCGATATTTTGCATTTAGCATTTTATACGAAGTTTGTTAACCAAACTCTTACTCGCAGGGGGATATTCTACTCAGTGATGAACAGCTCGAGTCCATGGAAACAGGAACAGGAGCAAAGGTATCGTCACTAATTTGGACTGAGAGGTTCTTTATTGAAAGATTACTCGCCAAGAGCCGTCTCAGACTGTCTGTGTGTCGGAAGAGTTCTTAAATCAGAAGAAAAAAGCTGCTGCTGGAAAAGAGTGAAGTTTTAAGTTAAAAAAGAGGAAAAAAAACTTTATATAAAAAATTGCGCGAAATTCGCCTTGCTTTCAAATCTTTCGTTCTGGGAAACCGAGATTTCTTTCATTTCATGAGCGATCTTGTGTCAATTAGAGTTCCCTGCCTTTGAACTCTGTAAGTGCGTAATTTTATAGTCACGTCCACGATTAAAACCTCACCGGAAATCATAATTAAAAACCAAGATATTCCTACTTTCAGCTAGAATTTCATAACTGCTTGTCTTAAGTCATAAGTAAAACATGTTATTATTTATCATTCAGGTGTTCCGAAAAAAGGTTAAAAAAATTTAAATAGTTATCATGCATATAGTATGCGTGATAAATAGTTACATTTGTTACTTATTTTCGGAACACCTGCCGCGACATTAATCTCTAAACGATGAGATCATCGGCGCGATGATTATGAGCGCTCACATGTCTTTGAGGTCTAAGATAAGAGCTTCCTGGATACGAGCTAGGCTGAATTTTTGTTTTAAGACTATTTCAACCACGCGCTTGAAGAATCTGAATTCATCTGCCGTGACATTAATATCTAAACGATGAGATCATCGCGCCGATGATCTCATCGTTTAGAGATTAATGTCGCGGCTGAAAAAACTTTTCAGGGGACGAGGCAGAAACGAACTGCTTTTTTGAACGCTGTGCATAAATGGGATGTGTACAAGCCGATTCCTTATCGATTCAATTCCAACTTGAGTGAGTTGATATGTTCTAACGTTTCTCAGCAGAAGGTGTGGAATCTTTTTCAAACGGATTTGAGAGCATTTAGCACTCTTATCTAAACATAAACAGCTCCAATAGGCCCTTGCATGAAAGCTTCAGAAAAAACTCACGTAAGAAAAGTAGCTGAAAGATACTTGAAGGACAGATAACTACTTTTGAGGTTCATAACAAAACAGTAGATCCAATGGTAGAAAAGGTGAGAAATTGATGAATAAATATAACAAGGCAGCAACTTGTAGGCATAATGAAAGGAAAAATTGATGATTAAGCAGAACTACGATAATCAAAGCTACAGTGATCAGGTTAACTGTGACAGGTGTCATTTCACGGAAGGCCGCCCTTTATGCAATGGATGAGATCACAAAGAAGACCTGTCTCACATTTCTTGAGAGTCCCAAAGGAACTTATGGAGTAAGAAATTTGTTTGGGAAAGGGAACAAAAAACTTTTTCGTGAATTTTATGGATTCATCTTCAAAGACATTATCCGTGAGGGTAACGGAAAACGCCAGAATTCAATAAATCTCAAGAGAACAGTTGAATCCGAGGCCTTTGATTTTTTGTTTGGATTTTTGAGAAACAAAACTTTTTTGTGAAATAGGGGGATACATCTGAAAGACATTTCCCACGAGGATGACGAAGAAAACGCCAGAATTGAAAAGTTCTCAAATTAACAGTTTAGTCAAAGGTCTTTGATGTTTTATAAACTGATAACAAAACAAAAAAGAGTTTTCTATGAATGAAAGAAATCCATCGCAGGGGCAAAAATGGCACTCGGCCGGGCCCGAACCTTCGCTGCCTAACCGGAGCACACACGACTAACAATACACCAAACGAGCACGAATTGTCCCATGCGATTTCTCGCTATGATTTCCTAAGGCACAAGAGTTTGCTGTTTAGGTGGAGTTCTTCGATGGCGTTGGATGCTTATCTAATCTCGGACAAGTTATTGATCGGAAGAACCAGACGAAATGGCAGCCATTATATTTGCATAAGCTTTGTGGAACGGTTTGTCGCTTGAGTTGAAAACTCCAAAAACTTTCGGCATCTCTCAAGGTCCGGGTTTGAGTGGAACTGACCCGAGAAGAAGTCGGAATAGCATAATGAATCCACACACCCCATTTTGCTTCTTCACGACTCTAAAAGCGCCGGGAGAAGCTATGAAACTGAAACTTTTAACTATGACACGAAAAAAAATGTTGTCGACCAGAGGGAATCGAGAACAGCCATTTATTATCTTTAATTGGGAGTTCGAGTGGGTTACCATTACACCAAGGAAACGCGTGATAGTGATAGTTTTCTTCTCAACCAAGTGTAACTGACTATAAAACTGTGTAATTTAGCATAATAAAATAATAATCTTCCTCGCGCTTGTTCCCGCCTCGCGGCAGGGTACGCGCTTGTTTCACCTCGCGGCACCTCGCGCTTTGTTTCCCACCTCGCGCCTGTTCGGCACCCCTGGTTTTCCGAGAAAAAACCAGTATAATCTAGGCGGTAATTGGCGGAACTTTCACAGGCTGCTATCGCCGTACACGAGATTACGCACGCACTCGGCTCCCATCACACGCACACTCGCTTCGATCGAGACGAGTACGTCACAGTCAACACTCGGAACATTCTGGAGGAAAAATTGCATAACTTCGAAAAACAAAAGGAGGAAGATAACACTAATCCAGTGCCTTTCGACTACGGCAGTATTATGCAATATTCACCGAGTCAGTCGATTTTTCCATTACCGAATTTTGGAATTTTTTCTCTAACAACTTGGTCTCTAAAGAAAATTTGGTTAACGGTCCATCCTCGCTTCCTTGAAGAAGGTAAAAGAGGAATTTACAGAATTGTTTTGATTTATCCACACATAGAAGGGTTACAGAGAATTTTTTCCCGGTCCATTCGTAAAGAAGCGGGTGGGGAAGTGAATTAAGTGATTAAAAAATTAAAAATAATGAAGGGCTTGGAAGAATGAATAAGAATAAGGGTTTGGAAGATTGAAGAGCTTAAGAGTGATTATAAAACAAATTATTGAAGGTTTCATTATAAGAGACGCTAATGCTGGCTAACGGTTTGATGGTCGAACTCACTTTGAAGCGTTTGTTTTGTGAAATCTTGACCAGTCATGGAAAAATCACAAGACTTTAAAAAAAATTTCCTTGTAAATAACTGAGAGAGCAACAAATTATGTGTTTTACAATTATTAAATTCACAGTAAGTTCTTCTATTGAGTTTTTTCTCTTCATTGATCTGTCCCTGGTAATCGGAAAATTTGCTTAACAACAGTCAGATAATTGCATATTTTTGTTCCCATCCCTTTCTCGTGCACATGAAATATGTTTTATTCATAAAAATACATGATTACAAAAAAAATTATTAGCATTCCGTCTTTCTCAGCGGACTTCGCGATTAACGAATCAGTCCCTGCTCTCGCGCCGAACGACATGCATTACATTCGCACCATGGGTCGCCATCACTTCGCCGTTGCTTTCTCCGATTGGAAAGCTATTTGTGCTATCTACAACTGTTCAAGTCCTGTTCTTCACTTTTTGTAATATTTGTTTTTTTTTATGTAATATTTATTTTGTAGGATGCTCATAAGAGAGAATATGCTGATATGGATCGAAGCAGAAACTTTATTGATATTATACCGATTCAGTTTTAGGACTGGCGAGCATGTTCGGTAATGGGCCTACCTGCTACCTTAGAGTTGATACCATTGATTGAATCAGATACTGTCTTGTATCGCTTATGACTGCGGTGCTTTTTTACCCTTACAATTAGGCTTGAAGCTTCAGTTAAGTGATTTCAACTAGAAATGTCGTATTTTTTGTTATCGGCAATTTCCAAATTTTTGTTAAAATAATATGTTTCTTCTCACTTTCTACACTAAATAAGTTCATTTAATGAAAAACACATGAAAAAAAAATTATTTCTAATGTTTTTTGGTTAACAACAGATTAACCTTGTTTTGCAGTAAGAAAGATAGAAATTGAAACACAATTTGTAAATAGAAATTTTCAATTTCAAAATCGTAAAAAAATGGGCAAAGTGGTAGTAGGAGGAAAAGTGGTAAAAGCAGAGATCAAAACAGTTTATCTAAGAGCGAAATCATCGTGGGTGGCTCGCAAAATGGGGAAGTTTAAAGGCGAATTAGAGCAGGGCGTTTCGCTTTCCATAAATATCGGTCTCTATTCGTCGACAAGAAAGTCCCAATGAGTATTACACGTAAATTGTTCAATGGGTGAGTTTTACTAGCTTTCACATATGTATGGTATGAAGGTAATGGCTACCAATAAAATCACTCTGAACAGCCTTGCCGTTGCACAAAGACGCATGGAGAGATTGATTCTGGGGGTAACTCTCCTTGACCATCGGTCAAACGACTGGGTGCGAGACCTAACACGGGTGAATCCAGGAATGTGTGAAGAGGAAGTGGCACTGGTGCGCGCGGGTATCAGGAATGCCAGACTGCAAGTCGGCCAAGGCTTTGACACAATGGCACCTCAGAGGGCTCAAGCGAAAAAGGGGATATCCAGAACGAAGATGGAGAGACGACTTTATCCAATGCGCTGGAGCCGAGTTGTTTGAATTGGATTGAATTGAAGTCAATCTGGAGTAAAAACGGATCAATAATGATAATACATCCCCATCATCAAAATATACCGTATTTCGCAGGATGGTGCGATACTCCGGTCCAGTGCAAAAACGGTGGATACGCGGACCCACACAGCTGCAAACGGTGCGAATGCCCTGAATTCTTCAATGGGGTCTCTTGCGAGAATGTGGTCACTCCAGTTAGCGTCGAGAGCACAGTCAGTTTTTTTCCTGGAATTGAGATCGGTTTTTCAATCATAGACAGACCCATATCTGGTATAGTTAAACTTTTGCGCCTGCATCGCGAGCAAATTTATGACAGAGTACTTTTTCTTAAAAATTTTTCAGGCAATGGTCGACGATGAAATGCTTTCGAATGCGAACAAACGATTGCGCAACAAAAAGAAAATTAAACAAAGTCTTCTAGAAACTGACAATTCATCAAACAGACATTCCAAAACACTTTCCAAAAATATCCAAGACTTTTTCCAACCGTAAAAAAGAAAAAGGTATACGGTTTCGAGGTAATTTGTCTACTATATTGTTAGATATTAAAAAAAGGTTCATTGGGTAAAGAATTCGAAGAAAGCGTTAAACAAAGGGGGTTCGAATCTTGCTGCCGAGAAAAACGGGATGTAAGGGTGTATGCAGCCGATAACTGTTAACTTGAAGACAATAGTTTTTCCTCCACAAAGAAAAAGTACGGGCATGAAAATTCTGAACATTCGCAAAAAAACGCAGTCTTGTTTTTCATTTTCGTCGGTACGTGCATACGGCCTAAAATCTTTAGCTCTTACACTTCAGAAGCTTCTACGCTACAGCGAGCCGCGAGAAGACGCGGTTCTCGCCAGTTCTAGTGCCGAGTTTGAAGAATACGACAAGTCTCCGCCTTATTTGGTTACAGTAAGATCTCTCATTCTAAATTGTTTACAGTATGTTCTTTTCATCGCTAATCAAGTGACAGTGAATTCTCTCATTGCTCTCTGTTTAAAAATTAAATGTTATACTGATCACTAATGTTACTGATCACCAGGATGTTTCTCTAACCCTCACTGAGGGGGTAAAAAATCTACACCCTCTCCAAAAACCCCGAGAAAAAAATCTATGCTCTTGGAAAAATTTTTCTCGGATTTTTAGTTGGGAAAGTCCGAATCATTGGAAAAAATTCGATGTTTAACTCTGAAATTTTAAAAATCTATGCGCTCGAGAAAAGTTGTGCGGGGGCTAAGAAACACCCTGATGATCACTGTGAACGATCACGTGAAACTAACCTCTGAATACCAAAATTCATCACTTGAATGTTTTTATATCATGACTTTATATGATTCAATGAAACAGTTCAATACTGGAAGATTTTCCCACAATATGAGAATTCCACAGGCGGAAATATGCTAGCATCAGGTAAACACAACAAAATTAACTGTTTTTTTGTTTCTCTGAATAGATGTGTTCTTGAGTATTTATTACTAGGTATTTATCATCTGTCTGTAGAAATCAGAAGTATAGGTGTTCTAATACCACACACAGAGCTAAATATTGCCAGAATAGTAGTTACAAGTCAGGCATAACTAATTGCTAAGTTAATCTTCAGTTATTAAAATAACTTGACGCCTCTCACCCTCCCTCGAAGCTTAAAATCTCAATGTTACCAGGGTCCCGAAGGTTCGAAGCTCAAACTCACCTTCAGTGGCTATAGTAGTAGCCTAAAAAGCTGCGAACAGGACTGCATCACCTCAGGCGCGGAGATAGTTGACGGAGACCTGACGATGGTCGGTAAAACGTGAGTTTCATCCGAAAAAAATATTTCAGATACAATGTTAATATTTACCTATTGCTCCTGCTTTAATACTCTCCCGCGAGGAAAAAAGTGGACTCTGCAAAACAATCGATTTTTAGTCATGGAAAGTTTCATAGTTAATGAGGGTTTGGAAACAATTTTATCTCATATAAACTTGCTTCAATAACTGAAGTTTGCTTAAGGCTTTATGATTGAAAGAAGAAAAGAATAAGTTGATGGAGAAGAAAGGTTGAAATATATTGAAAAAGCTGGAGAAACTCTTCAAAAATTTAGATTTATTGTTTTCACGTCATATTAACAACAAAAAAATTGAATTTATCACATCTTGTTTTCCGTTTAGGAAGAAGATAAAAAATGCCGCGAAAGCTGGAAACATCTAATAAAAACAAACGACTTGTCTTTTTTCATTTAAGATTCTGCTGTAAAGAAGATGTCGGCCTCAATTTTGTTTCTAAAAGCAACAAAGTCGGGGTCAAGTTTTACAACAAGCCAGGTTTGTGGAACAGTTTAACAAAGAGCTTCGAAAATTTTTGAATTAACTTTATCATCAAAGCTGATGTGCCAAAAAGTTTTATCACTGATGCAAGGAGGGTTTCAGAACTCATTAACTTTTTCAAAAATTTTTTTAAAAAGAATATGGGTAATAAAAAAACTATCAACTTTAAAAAAATGCTTATTTACAGGTTTCGTCGTTTCTCTGAACGTCACAGTAGACGTCGTTTCGAGTTCTTAAATAATGTCGACGAGATCGAAATAAACATTTGTTGTTGTAATTTTGTTTGGACGCAGATGAAAAAGACAAGGACAGAACTAGGCATATGAACCTTTATATAACACTATCGCACGGAATAGCAATGTATCCCCGTGGTGTAATGATAACACGCGCTCCCGGTTTGGGTCAGAGATGGTTGGGTTCGATCCCGCCCGGTGGACTAGCTTTTTTCTGTGCGATAGTTCAACCATTTGGTTCTTAAAAGCTTTCAAAAAAAGCGGAAATAAAATAACCGTCCCTACCCTTTTAGCATAAATCTAAATTGTTCAAAAGAGGTCTGAAAACCTCATTTTTGAACGGGCACTTCGGCAGTTTAAGTGGCAGCGCTCGTGGGCTTTAAACGCTTCGGTTTCAATTTTTTTCATAGATGTTCATTTTGGGCTGCGCACTGTTTTGCTCACCAACCGTTTTTAACCGTGAAAAAGTAAAACTAATTTGCTCACAAACAGTAAAAAATTTGCTCACATACAGCTAAATTTTACGGTTAAAAACGGTTGGTGAGCAAAACAGTGCGCAGCCTTGAGCATCAGGGACTCGATTTTTCTGTAAAATTCATTTAAAAAATATGTCCAACAGTAAAATTTATTATAAAAGTAATACCTTAGACCTTTTTTTCAAGATAATTTGTGGCG
>OZ057407.1:42964334-42997409 GCA_964056735.1 Allodiplogaster pararmata | reverse complement strand
AGAAGAAAGCTATAAATGAAGGGTTTCCGCGCTAAAATAACGGTGAAGGGTCTCCGCGCTAAAATAACGGTGAAGGGTCTCCGCGCTAAAATAACGGTGAAGGGTCTCCGCGCTAAAATAACGGTGAAGGGTCTCCGCGCTAAAATAACTGTGAAGGGTCTCCGCGCTAAAATTACGGTGAAGGGTCTCCGCGCTAAAATAACGGTGAAGGGTATCCGCGCTAAAATTACGGTGAAGGGTCTCCGCGCTAAAATTACGGTGAAGGGTCTCTGCGCTAAAATAACGGTGAAGGGTCTCCGCGCTAAAATTACGGTGAAGGGTCTCCGCGCTAAAATAATGGTGAAGGGTCTCCGCGCTAAAATAACGGTGAAGGTTCTCCGCGCTAAAATTACTGTGAAGGGTCTCCGCGCTAAAATAACGGTGAAGGTTCTCCGCGCTAAAATAACGGTGAAGGGTCTCCGCGCTAAAATAACGGTGAAGGGTCTCCGCGCTAAAATAACGGTGAAGGGTCTCCGCGCTAAAATAACGGTGAAGGGTCTCCGCGCTAAAATAACGGTGAAGGTTCTCCGCGCTAAAATTACTGTGAAGGGTCTCCGCGCTAAAATTACGGTGAAGGGTCTCCGCGCTAAAATAACGGTGAAGGGTCTCCGCGCTAAAATAACGGTGAAGGGTCTCCGCGCTAAAATAACGGTGAAGGTTCTCCGCGCTAAAATTACTGTGAAGGGTCTCCGCGCTAAAATTACTGTGAAGGGTCTCCGCGCTAAAATAACGGTCGTTTTCTCACAATTTAAAACAGCGCACGTTTGAGACGAGGTGTTCAACCTCGGGTTCTCTATTGACTCTTCAAATACCATCATTCCTTGAAATCATGCGTTCGACTACAGTTTCCTACCTTGGTGATAATCTTCCTCGCGCGTGTTCCCGCCTCGCGGCAGGGTACGCGCTCCTCTGAGATGCAGGACAAACCTATCCTGGTAGAACCAGTGGCTGCCCGCTATATCACTGCTTATGTGAATAGCAGCAGTGAGAAGAGTCAGATTCGTGCATGAGCACTACCAAATTTCTGAACCCCTTGGTTTGGGTGGATCCGTCCGGGGTGGGAGTCGAACTCGGGACTCTTCGCACAATAGTCGAACATACTACCATTATGCCACACCCAGACAACCTTGGTAAATTTTTTCCTACCTTGGTGAATAACAGACAATTTTTCCTACCTTGGTAAATAACAATAATTTTTCACCTGTAGATCGCTTCTCATTATCGCAGACTCTCCCGCTCGAAGAGCGGTCGTTCTTATAAAATATTATACAATACACTCAACTTTCGGTTAACTACGCAAAATAACTAGAGAAGTCAAACTTTAAATGCCAACCTTGGCAATGATATGCTGCGTGATGATCTCATATCTCCTCTCCGCCAACTTCAGATTCGCATGTGACTTGATCTTCTCAGAGTCAATGTATAAGATCAAGAAAACCGCCTGGGACAGGAAGAAAATCGTAGAGGATTATCTAGCAGTGTGTGTATTGAATCCGTGCACAAGTCTATGCACTATCCCAAAAAACTAGTGATACAATGCTCTGATTTTCTGCATCCTCTTTTTGTTGTTTACATAACAGACTCTCGGGCTCTCTAAAAGGTCTGCCGTTCCCTGCCTCTTCATCAGCCAACCCAAATTTCCAATCAAAGTTCCTTGAACTCAATTTTCCAACAGGCTGTTTCTTCCTACCCATGTATTTAATAAGCACTATCGCACGGAATAGCAATGTGTCACCGTGGTGTAATGGTTAACACGCTCGCTCCCGGATAGAGGAGAGATGGTTGCATGGGTTCGAGTCCCCCCGGTGACTAGCTTTTTTCCGTGCGGTGGTTTGATCAATTTGTCTTCTCTACCAGGCGTCACTGCCTTAAAACTGTGTAACTGAGCATTTGAAGATTTATCATCCATCTTCGACCTCTCTTCTGTCTTAATTGTGAAATCTGGAGTTATGCTCCATTCACGACGCTTTCGCTTCATGAGCATGCGTGACTAAGAGAACGAGGCAATTGAGCCTTTAATAAGCACTATCGCACGGAATAGCAATGTGTCACCGTGGTGTAATGGTTAACACGCTCGCTCCCGGATAGAGGAGAGATGGTTGCATGGGTTCGAGTCCCCCCGGTGACTAGCTTTTTTCCGTGCGGTGGTTTGATCAATTTGTCTTCTCTACCAGGCGTCACTGCCTTAAAACTGTGTAATTGAGCATTTGAAGAATTATATATATGTCATGGCTAGAATTGATCAGATCTCTTTCTTTTGGCTGATTATGAGAACTTTTCTCATGCGGTCTCGTTATCCTACCCACAAAAAAATTTTTTCACATTAAAAAACGCTTAAGCTTAGGCAAAAGTTTACGCTAATGAGGCCGTGGCTTAGGCTAACGAGACCGCATAAGAAAAGCTTTAATGTAAAAAAAAAAGAAGAAAGAAACTAACTTCGGATCAATTTAAAGCGCCTGATCAATTCTAGCCATTACACACACACACACACACATATATATATATATATATATATATATATATATATATATATATATATATATATATATATATATATATATATATATATATATCAAGACCTCTAATCCTTAGGGAACGAAAGCTCTCGTGAGAGAAGAAAAGAGAAAAAAATAAACCCCGAGAGAGAAAGAGAAATAATGTAATTAGATAAATGATGTAAGTAAGGTTATTGTTTTCTGAGCCATGTCAAAGAAGACCTCGTCTACCCAGCCGGAGACCTACGGCGGGCAATCTACAACAACAACAAGAAAAAAGAACGCGAAAGTGTGTAATGTAAAGAGAGGATGCAGATGAACAGAGCATTTGCATTGCTAGCCTTTTTTGATAGCGCATAGATTTCATACGCAGTGCGGGTTAAAGAAACACTGTTTTCCACTCCATAAAGTGTTATCGTACTTCCTGCAGACTCACTGCTCCTCTCTTGTCTGTACTGTACTTCCTGCAGACTCACTGCTCCTCTCTTGTCTGTACTGTACTTCCTGCAGACTCACTGCTCCTCTCTTGTCTGTACTGTACTTCCTGCAGACTCACTGCTCCTCTCTTGTCTGTACTGTACTTCCTGAGGACTCACTGCTCCTCTCTTGTCTGTACTGTACTTCCTGCAGACTCACTGCTCCTCTCTTGTCTGTACTGTACTTCCTGCAGACTCACTGCTCCTCTCTTGTCTGTACTGTACTTCCTGCAGACTCACTGCTCCTCTCTTGTCTGTACTGTACTTCCTGCAGACTCACTGCTCCTCTCTTGTCTGTACTGTACTTCCTGCAGACTCACTGCTCCTCTCTTGTCTGTACTGTACTTCCTGCAGACTCACTGCTCCTCTCTTGTCAGTCCTCGCCAGTCTTCAAGCTCTTACTCGTTTCACTGTATTCTAGGCATCTCTCTCGCGTGGAATTTTCACCCATTTCGAAAGATTTGTTGAGTTCCAAACATGTTGATTATGGGATTTGTAGTGCGTGGCAGTGAGAAGACTCTTACTACACTATCATCTCTTGCTACAGTATCATATGGCAGTGAGAAGACGCTTACTACACTATCATCTCTTGCTACAGTATCATGTGGCAGTGAGAAGACTCTTACTACACTATCATCTCTTGCTACAGTATCATATGGTAGTGAGAAGACTCTTACTACACTATCATCTCTTGCTACAGTATCATGTGGCAGTGAGAAGACTCTTACTACACTATCATCTCTTGCTACAGTATCATGTGGCAGTGAGAAGACTCTTACTACACTATCATCTCTTGCTACAGTATCATGTGGCAGTGAGAAGACTCTTATTACACTATCATCTCTTGCTACAGTATCATATTTCCTTTTGAATTCAAGGCAACAGCAGGTATTCAATTACCCCCAACCACTTACCTCTTTTCCTTTTTACCTATCGTTACTATCTCATCTCACTACTTGTAAATTCATAATCTCTCAACTTACTGCCTCTCTACCTAATCGCTCGTCTTCTCATTATTACTTCTGGTCTCAGTCAAAATTTGAATGATTATGTTCCATTATATGTCGGCGTCTCCCTCCGTGCACGGTTGCTCCTCGCATCGTCTCTACCCTCGTCTGTGAGAGTCCTTTCCCGAGAAGAACTGGCGCTCCGGGATCGTAGCGCCATCATGAGCGACAGAAGAATGAGATGGAGGGACTACTTTGTCAAAGCCGTTAGTCCCCAAGTCCCAAGGAAGGCAGAGAACGCTGAGGAGTGGAGTCGTCACATGTCGCAACAGATCCCATAATCGATGATGTTATATTACCGATGTGGCTTGCTGATCTTGATAAAGCGTTTAATTGAAATTGAAATTAATTGAATATGTCGTGAATAATATGTTTCTGTTTCTCCTCTTTTTTCCATTATATTTGTGTTCTCGGTTAGCTCTCGAATGATAAAGAGTGAGTTGAATTTTTGGAATTTCAAGTTATTATTGCGGATGAATAGTTCTTAATTGCTGATGAATAGTTCACAACTGAAGATACAAGCTTTGCTTTCTTTGCTTTTTTTGTGTGCTTTCCTATTTTCCTAAAATGAAATGTTCCTCATTGTTCTTGTCATATTTAGATCTCACTTTTCATAACCTTCACTGAATTCACTTTTCTTGTGACAGTGTCATCTGTTTCGTCACTTAACATTATGTTTTGTTTCAAGCGGAATAAAGAATTGAATGTCGGCGCCCCTCTCTTACTCAACAGTCCTCTGGCGTTGAATAGACTGATCAAGAGCTTCTCGCTAATCGGTTCGTCAAAATCAGAATCTTAATCGTGTTTTTTCTAATACTTTCAAGCTGTTTTCTAAGGCTTGGTTTTTTCGACATCGACAAACGTTGGTTTTTTCCTTTAATCGTACCAAAACATCATCAACCACCACCCAACAACAGCTGCTGACCTGTGGGTTCGCCTTGTGGACAACCTGCTGCTCCTTGTAGATGTCGCTGACAAAGTTAAAGGCACTTTTGTCTACCGCGCGGATATACACCTTGTCAATCTTCATGCCCTTGCTGCGGGCAGCAGCTTGCAGATTAACGACGCACTCCCGCACGTCTCGCTCGTTCACACTTCGGTCATGACGCGAATCGAAACCCACATACTGGAAGAAGTGCCCATCAAGATATAGACGTTAGTTTGAAACTCTGACTTATACCGAGGGGTTGAATATTTACCAGACCAGCAATGTTGGCGCATAAATACTCGCACCGGAAATCATCTACATTCTTTTCCATCCCGTTCTCTTCCGCTTTTCCTCTACATCCCTTTTCATCTTTTCAGCCTTTTTTCAACTCGCTCGGCGCGCACAATCATGCCTCGGACTGGTCTCATTTAACGCCTGAGTGCGATCGAGGACATATCAAAACAGATGAGTAATACACATGTAAAATAGAAGTCTGAGGACCAGGGTGTTTCTCTAAGCCGCACTGCGGGTAGAAAAAATCTATGCGCTCACCAAAAACCACGAAAAACATTGAAATCTATGCGTTTTGAAAAAAATTTTCTTTTTTTCTCGTAGGGAAAGTCCAAATCATTGGAAAATTTTAATTTCTAACTCTGAAGTTTTGGAAATCTATGCGCTCGATAAAAAATGTGTGGCTGCTAAGAGGACTGCTAGAATATTCAGAAGCGAATTTTCTCAGTCTTCATCTTTCAAATTTCCCAATCAGTCTCCATTTTCTGGAATTAACCTCATCTTCGTATCTTATCATTCTGAACTTTCGAGAGGTCGCTCAATTTTTTTGGAAGCTGCATGCGACCTACGTGCTCGTTCTTTGTGGATGCTTTGAACCATCCACTTCAACGCTCTTTCGATTAGTTTAACCCTGTTTTACCGTTGAAGATCTACTCGAATTTGTTTTCATACAATACAACACTTTCTTCACATATAAACGCACCAAATGGTTAATGGTTGCAGCACTCAAGTAGGCAAGAGAGCCAGTCCTCCAATTCGCCTGAAATACTCAACTTGTTCAAAGACAATTGGAACGAGCAAGACATAATGAGAAATGGAAACATTGAGAGAGAAAAAGAGAGAGAGGAGAGAAAGTAGAGAGGTAAAAACAAAGAGGAAGCGAGAAGAGAAAAAAAAAGAAAGAATGAGCGAGCAAGATCTGCCCACATCCCCATGCAATCAACGAGCATCTTTTTTTTCTCCCCAGAGTGAGAGAAAGAGCTCACCGTATCCGTGACTTGCGCCGTATTATTCTTGCCGTATTGGATAGTTGGTGCCAATCTTCTGAAACCCTGCACGCGCAGTGGTTCTTTCGAGAGACGAATGCCGAATCTAAAATGAACATCATCTTTTCAGCCTATCCCTTTTTCCACTGGCCCGGCGCGAACAAACATGTCTTAGAACGGTCTCATTGAGGAGTTAAATGGAGCCACCCAATTTGGGTTAACATGTATCCGCCGCTCGAAGTTTGGAGGAAAAAAGAAGAGGGGATGAAGGAAAAGGGTGAGAAAAGAGGGAGTTTTTTTGTCAATAGTGTGTGTTCATGTATCCGCCGACGGGACCGATCCGATCACTATTTAACCCCTGATCTCATTCAACGCCTGCGTCCCGCGCAAGAAAAAACCTTTTTTTAGAAGGTGAAACTCTTCATATTAGCTGTTTTCAAGGAGTCTGGCTGGCCATAGCTCTTCGGGTAACAAAAAAGAAAACAAAACTAACGCCCGCATAAATTCATTCTCCTTTGCGCCTTCATCCAAGTCTAGCGCCTGCAGACCCAGCCAGATGTTTTTGAATCGAATGTCAGGCTTTTCCGCTACAGGCTGAAATCAGACAGGACTCATTTAGGGGGGAGCTCGTCCAGTATACAACGCCTGAGGCACTTCACTCCCAAACGAGCAGAGCCAATTCGTTTGCTAATCACTGCTCTCGTTTCTGATTTCAAATACTGCATCCATTAAAGTACATCTGTGAAGAAAACTGCTCTGGTTTGAGCGCTTCTCTAAACTCTTGTAGAAGCTCTTCAAAACGAAAAGTCGCCGGATTTTTTCTCCCTTTTTTCTCATCTTCGATCCCGCGCGAACATACATTCTGAGCGGGGAATTTATTTAACTTTTTTCTAATGTTTTATCACTTGAAAAACAACTCTTCAGGATGGCATAGCACGTTTGAGCTGAACTTAGAACGTTGTTTGAAAATTCCTCTTTTCCTGAAGTAATACTTTAAGTGGGCTACCGTGCCTTTAAACAGACTACAGCGCAGACTTTAAAGCCAACACTTTTCCCTTTTCGAGAAAAACGGAGAAAATGGAAAACACAACCTCGCGTTCAAATATTTTTCTCGAATTTCTAAGATTCAGCCATGTATACATGTATCCACCGCGAAAGCCGATTCGGTCACTATTTAACCCCTGCTCTCATACGCTGTTGTTTAATCGAGCTTTACTGAGTCCTTATCATTCAGAAGGGCCAAAAAAGGTGCTTTGAGGGAGAGGGGAGAAGAGAGAGGGGAGGGGAAGGGGGAAGGGAAGGAAGAAAACGATGACGTGTAAAGGATCAGTAGAAGCCTAGAACGGCTATCAGTGTTACATTTTGCTGGCAAGCTCAGAACACAGAGGACTCACAACAAGGGGTTGAATGGTCGAGTCCTACGGTATAATCACAGGTCTCTGATTGCATTTCGAGGGCAGATTATCAAGAGGTACTCTTTATTTTGCTGAATGAATGACTTTTTATCGTCATGCGCGGGTCTCTGTTATGGCAAATTCCTGCACTCGATGCGTTTCCGTGCACTTTTTGGAGACAATAAAAAACCTATGCTTACAATCTCTGGACAATCTCGACAAACAGCAGCAACGAAAGGACTAACCACGTTCAGGGTTTGCCGTAAGAGAGGCACTCTCTGGTTCGGCGCCACGCAAAGAAACTCCAGCGGGAAGAAGGTCTCTGATTTGTTTTCCATCTCAAATCAGAATCTCGCAATTATTCAATGTAGTTTCAAAACTTGCCACATTATGTGATGCTTTCGAAAAAAGTTTTATAAACTTTTCGGCGTCCAAAAACCTTTCAAAAGTTTCCATGAAACCGGAAAAACTCTCCTCAAAAAATTCTAATTCAACGGCAAGTGAATGAAACAAAACAGTTTACTAACCAGGTTCCGCTTACTTTTTCTCGTCAGGCATGGCCAATTCGGTAATCTGTAACACCAAACTTGAGCCTTTTTTTCATTTGGTCATCTGGAATCTTCGAACCACATTCTACTTTGATTAAAATTCATGACGTAGTTCGCCCTATAGGGATATGACTACGAATAGGTTTTAAACTTGGGCATCTAAAAGCGAACTTTCACCGTTCGTATCTGTTCATCATTCACGTATATGCGAGGTCTTCACAATCTTGTTCTCTTCTTCTATTCTCTCTCATTCTTCTAGCTCCTCTCTGGGTTTTCGCTTCACAAGGTCTTCACAATCTTGTTCTCTTCTTCTATTCTCTCTCATTCTTCTAGCTCCTCTCTGGGTTTTCGCTTCACAAGGTCTTCACAATCTTGTTCTCTTCTTCTATTCTCTCTCATTCTTCTAGCTCCTCTCTGGGTTTTCGCTTCACAAGGTCTTCACAATCTTGTTCTCTTCTTCTATTCTCTCTCATTCTTCTAGCTCCTCTCTGGTTTCTATTCTCTCTCATTCTTCTAGCTCCTCTCTGGTTTCTATTCTCTCTCATTCTTCTAGCTCCTCTCTGGTTTCTATTCTCTCTCATTCTTCTAGCTCCTCTCTTCTTCTATTCTCTCTCATTCTTCTAGCTCCTCTCTGGTTTCTATTCTCTCTCATTCTTCTAGCTCCTCTCTGGTTTCTATTCTCTCTCATTCTTCTAGCTCCTCTCTGGTTTCTATTCTCTCTCATTCTTCTAGCTCCTCTCTGGTTTCTATTCTCTCTCATTCTTCTAGCTCCTCTCTGGTTTCTATTCTCTCTCATTCTTCTAGCTCCTCTCTGGTTTCTATTCTCTCTCATTCTTCTAGCTCCTCTCTGGTTTCTATTCTCTCTCATTCTTCTAGCTCCTCTCTGGTTTCTATTCTCTCTCATTCTTCTAGCTCCTCTCTGGTTTCTATTCTCTCTCATTCTTCTAGCTCCTCTCTGGTTTCTATTCTCTCTCATTCTTCTAGCTCCTCTCTGGGTTTTCGCTTCACAAGCGGTTCAACTGCAAACTAATTTTTTATGAGTACATTGATAGGCAGATTTATTGCACATAATTTCTGACCTAATATGCACTAAAACTGCAATCAATAAACTATTGGATTAGTAGATCATTTTTGAAGGGAATTCTTCGTCAACGTCTGAAGATCGTAATTCGTGGACAAAGAGCCCGTTTTCAATTCAATTTCAACCGAATTTACTTGTTAATGTTATGAACAAAAAATTTATTAAAATGAAATGAGAATATTCCTTTCCGTTCGAGAAATCGGCTAACAACACAATTGCAAAAAATCTGCCAACCCCTGTAAATTATGGTTTACGGGTTGAAGAATTTCTACAATTAACACAATAAAGATATTCAAAAAAATTGAAAAAAAAACTAACCGAATAGCATGACTGTATTTAGAAGCAGTATAGATCATTTCTCCTCTACAGTCTTTTTCTTTGACATCAATGACCTTCCGGATGCTCTAGAAAAAAACCGATAGAGGTTTTTGCAGAGACATAAAAAGATTGAGATAAAATAAAACAATAGCGGGCAAATGAATAAATGAAAGTAATGGATACAGTTAAGAGATGTAAAACTGAGTTGGAGGCTATAGGTTAGAGTAAGAAAGTGAGGGCGAATGAATCAATATGTGAGAGAGATGCAGAGGTATTTCAAACAAATTCAAGAAATGCTCACAAGTTGTCCATCCTTCATTTCCGTGACCAACGGACCAGGGATGAAATCACTTTTGGAAGAAGAGCCTGGCGCTTGATACAGCACTCGCAGATCTTGAATATTCGAGAAGTTCTCAGGGTCTCAAACACTACTCAAACACATGCCGCTATTTATGGTATCCAACTTCGATCGATAACCAAAGGTGAAGAAGAAAAACAAAACGATTACAAAACATGGGTAGAACACGCATGAGAAAAGGTATGTTTCTATATACTCTGACTTTTTCTTTTTCTAAACCCCTCCTTACACTTATCTTGGACGCACATAGATTAGGCTTGCATGTCAAACCTCGTTGCCCGTTAAAGATCTCCGGTCGGGCAGACGAGGTCTTCCTATTTATGGCTCAGAAAGCAAGGCCTCACTTACGACATGTATCTAATTACATATATGTATTTCTCCTTCTAGCTCTTCTTGGATTCCTTCTCCCTACTACTTTAAAAATATTTTTTTTCTTCAATAATTTTGAGGTAAGCGCTTGTCGCTGAGATGAAAAAAAAGATCGACAGTCTTGATATTAGAATAAACTTGCGTGAAATCAAGATTGGACATATGTTTTGAATAAGGCTCACTGCTTTCTGAGCTCCGTCCACCAAGTCTTATGTAAATATCAGTGTTTCTTTTACCCGCAGTGCGTGTGAAATCTATGCTCTGTATAAGAAAGCTAATGAAAAAAATGCTCTGATCGTCTACATTATCTCTTAACATCACACGCTGTTGCGCTTACTCAAAGGCCTGCCGTTCTAATCGATATTAGTCAACTTGATATACACATTATTTTCTGGGAATGGTAAGAAACATCCTGGTAACTATGGAAATTTTAAGAAGAACGAGCGCTTTGCATGAGTGTCTCCAATTATGTTGTGCGAGCTAAAGGTGAAGAACGGAGAAGGAATAAGTTGTCATTTTTTCTAGAACCTATCGCTAAAACGGTCTCTTCAGATTCTCAACAGTGCTGTGCTTCTGAGCTATAAACAAGAAAGAAGACCTCGGTTCCTCGCGCGAGTTCTTCAACGGGTAAATATAAACAACAGCAACAATAAACTCACGAGATAGATAGTGGTTCGTCTTCTGAATCGCTGCTGGCGTCCACTCCGCCCCCGAAGCATAGCGCCACGAGTTCAGCTCACACACAATGCTGACCAGATTGTCTTCGCGGTAGAATGTTCCGATGGTAGCTAAGAAAGTGAGGACATACTCGAGTTTTTGGGGTTAAATAGGATCCGGACTAGCTAGTTTGGAGCACAAATGTACGCGCCAAGATGATCTACCTTCTCTATCGTTCTCGTTCACTCAACTCCGACTTCCCTTTCCATTATTATTAGCTTTTCCCATCCCTTTCTACAACTCGCTCGGCGCGTACAAACCGGTTACACTTAATTCCTCTCTGTCCATCTGAACATCAACATTTTTGTCGACTTAAATCAACCTTAGCCCGTTTAATCACTAACGAGTTTTATTATTTTTTATTCCCATCATTTGCATACCAGGATGTTTAAACCAGACTTTTTATCCAACACCAATACATAGCTCCTAGAAACTGTGCACAAATCCATCTGCTGCCCAGAAACCTAGTGAAATGAATTCATCATTTGTATGACATTTGCTTATCAGCACACGCTATCGACCTCAATCAAGTCGAACGCACACATCTTATCCATAGTACGTTTGATCTACCCACTTACTTAGATAATGTAGAAAATCGGTCTCCTACGAATCCTATACAAGTAAAAGAAAGAAAAAAAACCAGAAATGGAGAAAAAAACCAAAAATGGAAAAAAAACCGACAATCCAAAACCAGTGCTGCCACCGCTCGACTCTGATTCCTGGTATCTTTTTCTCCTTCCAGAAAGGTTATCCCTTTCTTCACTCCAAGCATTCTGACGTGCCCCTGAGAAACAATGGTTCCGTTATCAGGGTGTTTTTCTGACCCTCACTGTGGGTAAAAACTATTCGTTTTCCGAAAATCCCGAAAAAATTGAAATATATGCGCTCGGAAAGAGTTGTGCTAAGAAACAACCTGGCCGTTATCATTGACATTCCAAGGAGCCGGTCATGAATCCTAATAAAAATCTCCTTTTTCTCAAGAAAACTCGCAGAAATAAGCAACTTTTTTTTCCTCGCTTCAGAGTTTTCAACAAATGAAATCGTAATTTTTTTCAAATCCAAGAATACGATAAAAGAAAGGAATTTTCTGAGATGTTTGCGGTAGATGGAACGTTCCAACGGAAGTCTTCATTTGCCAGTAGTTCGTTCCCCTACGCCCTCAGAGCATACAGAAACGCTCTGTCAGTAGTTCCCCTACGCCCTCAGAGCATACAGAAACGCTCTGCCAGTAGTTCCCCTACGCCCTCAGAGCATACAGAAACGCTCTGCCAGTAGTTCCCCTACGCCCTCAGAGCATACAGAAACGCTCTAGAGTTTCGAAATCCGTAAACCATTAAAACAGATAACTTACTTCGAAGGAATTTCAACACTAACGCTTCCATAAGTCTCTGGATAATCAGCCGAAGGATTCTGTTTGTTGTAGATTTTACCGTTCCGGAAGAAGGTGTAGTTGCCTCTCAAATTTCTTCTTGTTTTCTAACCTTTTATCATCAACTCGAGGTAAGGTTGACGTTACAATGAATGCTTAACTTTCTTCATAAAACAAGTTTATCGTATATTACCATTAAAAGAATGTTTTTAGTTTCGCTATAAGATCCACTCGACGTTATTTATAGACGCTCGGATTCATTGTTTAGTGTCACTTGTGTTTAACCATGCTTTATCTAAATATTGTCTATAACATTATGTATCATGTATGTACTATTATCTACCACGTGATTCTTTTCGCGTAATAAAAAGTTCGAACTTCATCTCTTGTTTCTCTTTTCATGGATGTTTTCTTTATTATGTGCTTTTCCGCACATTTCTGCATTAAAAAAATCTAGATAAATAATAATAATTAACTCAACTTTCTGCAGTTTTTTTCATTTCCTTAACTCTCTATGAAGCAATCACGAAAAATTTTCTGAACGAAACCACACAAATTAAATGTTGATCGAAAGTTTAGAGTGGAATTTTTCAATGTCATTTCCTCTATTCCAACCACGGTGTTTATGTGACCCGAACAGCGGGCAGAATCTATGCGCGAATTTAAAAGTTCACCAGAAGGGTCAGTGATACGAATGGTCTCTTCGTACTTTCACTTAAATTTTTCCTCGTACATATTTGTTCTATTATCCAAAAAATGAAACGAATCTGACGACAAAAACTACACTATAAATCCTCTGACTCCCCCTCAAACTTTTCTGGAAAAAAAGGGTTAGCTTAATAAGACATATCTTCCGGTCACCTCTCGAAAGCTTTGGCCGACGAGACGACCTCGAAGAACTGCTTAATAGTGTGATCCACTTTGCTCTTGTCTCGTGTGATAGCTGCAGAGACGTCTCGCATGTTGAACGTGTGCGAGCCACGAACTGGGCTGATCTGGAAAAAAACCTGTTCAAACCCAGGAGTGAATTTATCAAGTCTTACCCTCTGTTTGCGGGTCTTTGTTTCGAAACCCTGCGAGTCAAAAATTGGGGGGGGTTAAACCATACGTGAAACTCTTTTTTTTTGTCAACAAAAATACCTTCTATCGGTCTCTGTTCAAGCAAATCATTTTCAACTTTCCACAAACCTCTGTAACTTTTTAGAAATATTAAGAAATCTTGCTCAAACTTCCTCTCGCTCTCAAAGTTTGCTTCCTCATCATTCTCTTCTACCACTGGAGGGTTGTAAATTTTACCCGTTTTTTTCTTTTTCATCCCCTAGTAACCTTCTTCTTCAGCCCCTACTTTTTTCCCATTCTCGGCTTGCTAGCTTTTTCTTCTTTCGTTCTTAATGTTGAGAATTTAAAAAAAACTACCGTTCTTTGAGAGATGGATTATAGAATAATGACTAAAACTTCCTTCTCCGCTGTTCACCTCTAGCTCGCTTCTCATTATTCCAGACTCCCCTCTGGATGAGCGGTCGTTCTTTTCAAACTTTTAACAGTTACACTGGGCCTTTCGTGAACAATGGTGCAAGCGAGTTAAATAGCTAACCTTTCTTGACGACTTTCGAAAATAAGCTACATAGAGGCTTCTCAAACATTAAAAAGGGCTCTCACAACCAAACTCGCCATAGGTCATCTGCCCCTTGCATTGAAAAAAAATCCGACGTTACCCGACAACATCATCTCCTTCATGCCCCCCTGAACCTACCTCGATTGTAATATCGCTCGCTCGCTCATTCCGTATACTCTCCTGAGCCTCCTTTGGTAGGTCTGTCACCTCAACCTGAAAGACGCCAACACTATCAACCACGCCAACTGACATCCAAAATGATTAAACTCGTGTTTTGCCATTCGATCATCACGCTAATCATCATCTCCACAGTTGTGATAACCACAATCTATTCACCTCACCTACAACCATTTGGATGTTCTTCAAATCAATACGCTTTTTTTGTTGAACAACACGACTCGCATTCTATTTCAAACACGACAAAAATCCGAGCGTATTTTAGCGGGCCTCTCCCTCTATTTTAGCGGGCCTCTCCCTCTACTTTAGCGGGCCTCTTCCTCTACTTTAGCGGGCCTCTCCCTCTATTTTAGCGGGCCTCTCCCTCTATTTTAGCGGGCCTCTTCCTCTACTTTAGCGGGCCTCTCCCTCTATTTTAGCGGGCCTCTCCCTCTACTTTAGCGGGCCTCTCCCTCTACTTTAGCGGGCCTCTCCCTATACTTTAGCGGGCCTCTTCCTCTACTTTAGCGGGCCTCTCCCTCTATTTTAGCGGGCCTCTCCCTCTACTTTAGCGGGCCTCTCCCTCTACTTTAGCGGGCCTCTCCCTCTACTTTAGCGGCCCTTTCCCTCTATTTTAGCGGGCCTCTCTCTCTATTTTAGCGGGCCTCTCCCTCTATTTTAGCGACCCTCTCCTTCTATTTTAGCGGGCCTCTCCCTCTATTTTAGCGGGCCTCTCCCTCTACATTAGCGGGCCTCTCCCTCTACTTTAGCGGCCCTCTCCCTCTACTTTAGCGGCCCTCTCCCTCTATTTTAGCGGGCCTCTCCCTCTACTTTAGCGGCCCTCTCCCTCTATTTTAGCGGGCCTCTCCCTCTATTTTAGCGGGCCTCTCCATCTATTTTAGCGACCCTCTCCTTCTATTTTAGCGGGCCTCTCCCTCTATTTTAGCGGGCCTCTCCCTCTCTCGAACGGCAGCGAATTTCTGTTTCTGTATAAAAAGCTCATTTCCACACGCGAAACCCCGTCAATTTCCTCCACAAAATTTACCAAGGCAACAGGGCCCTTACTCTGAAACCTTTTAACTTTCTGCCGTTGTATCCTTGCAATAAGCCCTATAAAATTCGGTGTTACTAGAACTTTTTCAGAAAAAAACCCCGGTGTAACATTGAACTCAGACCTCTTTCAGACTCCTAACTAATAGATTATCGAGAATATATACTCATCGAGAAATCAATTGCTGTTCTTTTCTCTCAGAATTTCGCCTCAATTGATCATTGCAAGGGGTTTTTTAGTGTGCAAGAAAAGGGTACAGAGGCCCGCCGACATAGGGTCTCACATAGCCATTTAACCCCTGATCATTGCTTTATTGCATGTGAACTGATATCGCGTTCGCGTTAGTGATCCATTGTGAATTGCTGCAAAATCAAATTTACATGAAAGAGTGATTAGATGAATAGAATTACCGTCATCGAGATAGGCTTCAAGTTCTCCGCGAGCGGCTCACTGGAGAAGAGCAGCGCCGCTCCGTCGTATGCGACCGCCGCTCCCTCTCTCAGTACCCTTCGATGCTCATAATCAAATTGAAAAAATGTATCTTGACCATAAAAATAGAAAAAAATTATCTACCCAAATCCAAAGAGTTGAGAAATGTTCATAGTGCTCTTGCCCGTATCTAACTCTTCCCACTGCTGCTAGGCACACTAGCAGTAATCCAGCGTACAGCCCTTAATATCAGGTCTGTACCGCATCTCAGGGGACTCCCCAACCCACCGCATCTCAAAGGACTCCCCAACCCACCGCATCTCAGGGGACTCCTCAACCCACCGCATCTCAGGGGACTCCCCAACCCACCGCATCTCAAAGGACTCCCCAACCCACCGCATCTCAGGGGACTCCCCAACCCACCGCATCTCAGGGGTCTCCCCAACCCACCGCATCTCAGGGGTCTCCCCAACCCACCGCATCTCAGGGGACTCCTCAACCCACCGCATCTCAGGGGACTCCACAACCCACCGCATCTCAAAGGACTCCTCAACCCACCGCATCTCAGGCGACTCCCCAACCCACCGCATCTCAAGGGACTCTCCAACCCACCGCATCTCAAGGGACTCCCCAACCCACCACATCTCAGGGGACTCCCCAACCAACCGAATCTCAGAGGACTCCCCAACCCACCGCATCTCAGGGGACTCCCCAACCCACCGCATCTCAAAGGACTCCCCAACCCACCGCATCTCAGGGGACTCCCCAACCCACCGCATCTCAGGGGTCTCCCCAACCCACCGCATCTCAGGGGTCTCCCCAACCCACCGCATCTCAGGGGACTCCTCAACCCACCGCATCTCAGGGGACTCCACAACCCACCGCATCTCAAAGGACTCCTCAACCCACCGCATCTCAGGCGACTCCCCAACCCACCGCATCTCAAGGGACTCTCCAACCCACCGCATCTCAAGGGACTCCCCAACCCACCACATCTCAGGGGACTCCCCAACCAACCGAATCTCAGAGGACTCCCCAACCCACCGCATCTCAGGGGACTCCCCAACCCACCGCATCTCAGAGTACTCTCCAACCCTTCGCATTTCAGGGGACTCCCCAAACCACCGCATCTCAGAGGACTCCCCAACCCACCGCATCTCAGGGGACTTCCCAACCCACCGCATCTCAGGGGACTCCCCAACCCACCGCATCATTTTTGCTCTTCTCTTTCCCCGGAACGGCTGCGATGTAACGTCGATAAATAAACCCTGCCGTAATGTTTTCCTTCTTCGTCCTACTCGAATGGCCGCTAGTAACGACGCCCAACAGACCTCAGTTGTTTTAAAAAACATCTTATATTGTTGCCTGAAGCCTCTGAAACCCTCACTCTTCATAAGATTTCATCTTCTCAAAAACCCTATTATGCTCTATCATACATTGTGTGATAAAACAATTCAATTCAATTCAATCTCAGGGGACTCCCCAACCCACCGCATCTCAGGGGACTCCCCAACCCACCGCATCTCAAAGGACTCCCCAACCCACCGCATCTCAGGGGACTCCTCAACCCACCGCAATGCGGGAACTAGCGCGAAAAATGTCATTAATAGAGATAAAAGAACATTATTCTCCGCTTTTTGTTGAGAATACTGAGACAGCATCAAGTGTGATGCTCAGTAAAAAGTATGTTTCTCTAACCCGTAGAGTGCGTGTAAAAACTATGCGCAAATCTATGCGCTATCCAAGAAAGCTAGTCATGAAAATCCTTTGATTGTGTGCATTCTCTATTCTACATCACACGCTTTAGCGCTCTCGAAACACACTGGCAACAGTGGCCATTCGTGACTCTACAGCCCTAAGAGCCTGTCACGGATGGAGCCGGATTATCCAGTCCAGAATCGAGCGCGACCTCAGGTGGCGGATAGAGGGACGCCTCCCTACGAAGAATTCGTGCTGGGAGGTAGCGGGAGAAATCCCGCCGCGGACCAAAACTGGGTAGTATAGCTCGTCAAAGGAGGGCGATGCCGGACCGGCCTGGGCATGCCACCGGACAAAACATCAGCCGATACTCCGCTATACTTTTCAATGGCGAGTCGAGGCGCCAGTAAAATAACCTCTTGCCCTTCTCCGGTTAACGAATGGGTCTCGCCAAGAGGATCGCCGACTGCGGTGCGAGTGTAGACGGAGAAACTCTCTCCGGACTCAAAAGGATCCTCACCACCAACCTATCCCAAAACTACTCCCCTCGACAGGACCTATGGGCAAGACAACAACAACAACTATAGCGCTCTCTGAAAGGCGTTTTCTTATTATTAGTTGTCTTGATAAAAAAGGTCCTTCCGCCGGTGAGAAGTAACAGCCTGGTGGTGAATTTTTGTTTGTTCAGCTCTCAAAATGATCATTTCGAATTTTCGGAAGCAAAAAAACAACATGAAGTGGGGTGCAAATAACAATAAGGCATCGAAATGAATAGTGAGCTGGCCTCCTGGGCGTCTTCTATACTTTGTAATGGCGAGTCAAGGCGCCAGTAAAATAGCCTTTTGTTCTTCTCTGGTTAACCAATGGGTCTTGCGAAGAGGATCGCCGACTGTTGTGTGAGTGTAGACGGAGAAAAGTTCTCCGGAATCAAAAGGATCCTCACGAAACTATCCCAAAGGACTCCTCTCGACAGGACCTATCGGCAAATCTATGGTAAAACCTTGAAATCGGCACCACCTGTACATTTCGAGAGCTTTTTTGATGGCTAGACGGCATATCTCAGCACGGCGTATCCGGGAACACCTGAAAACGGAGATACTTGAGAAAGCAGTTTTTTTCTCGAACACAGGTTCTTCATATTCCAGAAATGTGTCACCGTGGTTTAATCGTAACGCCCTTGCTCTCGAATTGTGAAGAGATGGCTGAGTTCGATCTTGTACGGTAAACCAGCTATTTTTCGAACGAGATTATCATCTTTATATTATTTCGCTCAATCATGCGATATTTTTTCTTTTGAAAGCTAACTTGAGAGCGCGAGTTGGAGGGCCCAGAATGAAAACAAGCAAGCAAACGCTCGGAGTTTTGACCTCTTTCCTTTCATTTTTTTAAACCCTAGCTCATTTCTCTTCATTATAGACTGTCCTCGAGCGGGAATCAGTCGTTTTCACAATTTTTTCTCAAAATCCATGCTTGAGTCCAAAAATTTTCACTCCTTCAAGTTTCATCGAACGCTCTCACTTTTCTCCAGGGTGTGTCTTTCCTTCATTATTACCTCTTTTCGATCTACAAACTTCCTTGAGAGTTCCTAAAAGACGGCTTTCAACTTACTCATCTCTCGGCCCACCGCTGAGATCGATTCTTTTCTTGCCGGCGTCCATCACGATTGTCATTTGCGCCGATACGTCATATTGGTAGACCAATTTGTTCTCCACATCTAGCTGCCAGATATTCGTCAGAAGATTTACCTGAATGGTTACCTGACCAGTTTACTTAAGGAGAAAGAGAGAATAAAGAGAAAGAAACAAGTGAAGAGGGGGCGAGAGAGAGGGAGAGAGAGAGGGGGGGAGAGAGCAAGAAGAGAGAGAGAGATGTAGTAAACACCCAACCGGCTGCTTTCCTTCCCGAATCGCCCGCTCCGGCTTTTTTGGCATCACATAGAACCCATTGACTTCCGATGTCCCAGTCTTCAAAAATAATCAAAATCTTTACAAAACTTGTACAATCTTTACAAAATATATGAAAGAGTTTTTTTATCCAATCTTTAGAATTAACAGACCGAGCTTATTCCGCTACCTCATTTACAGAAAAAGTTTTAGCTTGAACTTAATACCTTCAAAATACCTTGCAAAAGTATCTTCAAACCCCGCCCACACGTTTGAAAAGCCTCCGCAGCATTTCTAACAGGGTTTTTTAGTGTGCAAGAAAAGGTACAGACACCCGCCGAAGGCGGAAAAAAATTTTCACATAAGGGTCCCCCGGGAAAAAATAACTTCAAGGACCCACCTGAAAGCAATTGCACTGTAAGAAAACATGTGATAGAACAGGGACCCACCTCTGCTATTTCTCTCTCTCTGTACTGCTGTCTGCTCCCTCTACTAACTATCTGCTCTTTCTCTCTCTACTGTTGTGCGTTTTTTTTGAGCCCGAACGCGTGAGAGAGAGAGAGAGAGTTTGAAAAGTTTTTGAGAGATAACGCGCATGAGAGAGAGGGAAAAGTTGAGAAGTTTTTGAAAGATAAAGCGCATGAGAGAGAAAGAGGAAGTTTGTGATCCCAAACGCGTGGGAAAAGATAGTTCGGGAATGGCTTTTTGGCGGGGAAGCTATCTCGAAACTTTTAAGTGAATGTAATATGATTTCGTTTTTGTTTTTTTGTTATGTTTTTGATATTGTTTGTTTTTTGTTATTGTTTGTATTATATTTTTTCTCTCTCTCCCTCTCTCTCTCTCTTTCTCGATTTCGAATGTTATATGATTTTGTTTTTGTTTTTGTTTGTTATGTTTTTGTTATTGTTTGTTTTTTGTTATTGTTTGTTTGCATTGTATTTTTTCTTTCTCTCTCTCCAGATTATATAATATATATAGATTGTTGTGTGCAAGAATGATCTGCCTCTCGCGCGCGATGCGTATCGCGTAAGAGAGCGAGACTAAGAATTAGATTGGCTGCATTGAACTATATTTATATTTGGACTCTACAATACTCGGACTATATATTTATCATCTCTGGAATCTTTGGACTACAAGGCAAGGTACATAACAGTGGCGATCAGGATTCTGGAAGGAGGACTTCGAAGAGGATTTGGAGGAGGACTTCAAATTTGAAAGAGAGGCAAACGCGCAGAGCTAAAGGTTGCTCTGTGGTCAGTTCCTCATTGAGAGAGGCAAACGCGCAAAGCTAAAAGTTGCTTTGTGGTCAGTCCCTCGTTGTAAGAGAGGCAAACGCGCAGAGCTAAAGGTTGCTCTGTGGTCAGTTCCTCATTGAAAGAGGCAAACGCGCAAAGCTAAAGGTTGCTTTGTGGTCAGTCCCTCGTTCGAAGTTCTTCTACTTGTAATCGTACAAGTCGAACTCAAGAGGCCAGAGAAAGAGCAATAAAGTAAAGAAATGGAGGACAAAGGTGTCCAACAGATTTTGCTGGCAATGCAAATGCAACAAGAGCAACATGCGAAGCAACAACAAGAGCAGAGCGCCCTCGTCAATGCCCTGCTAGAAAGACTTGCAATGAGAGAAGGTAGCAGTCAGGCTAAACCTGCAGGACCATCGATTGATGCGCTTGAGAAACGCATCACAGACTTCGCATATGAGCCAGAAGAAGGTGCAACCTTCGAGAAGTGGTACAGCAGATATGAAGATCTGTTTGAAAAGGATGCTGAAGCTTTGGAAGAAGATGCCAAAGTAAGAATGTTGCTGAGGCATGTGAATTTCTCTGTGGAAAATCGATACCTGGATACAATCGCTCCACACAAGGCAAGCAACTATACTCTGAAAGAGACGGTTGAGAAACTCAAGAAAATGTTCGGAGACAAAAGCACAATCTTTGAGAAAAGATTGAAGATGCTGAACATGAGAATGAGTAAATCACATACTGATGATTTGAGAGTGATGGCAAGCACAATAAACAGAGCAGTGGAAAGTGCACAAGTGAAAGACATTAAAGTGGAACAATTCAAGACAATGATGTTCCTTACTTCTATTGATCTACCTCAATTTGAAGAAACGCGTTTCCACCTGTTGAGTGTTTTGAGAAAGAACGAAGAGACAAGTATGGAAACACTGCTGGATGAATGTGATCGATTGCATTCATTACATCAAGAGTCAATGGCAGTCCAAACGCAAGGTAGAACATCTCAACTCAATTATGTGAAAAAGAATCAACAACGGAATCCATCGGAGAAAGGAAGGAAGAAACAGTTCGATGAGCAACGGAAAGAGAAATGCAATCGATGTGGAGTATCACACAGCAATGAATGTTTCTTCCTAAACAAAGAATGTTTGGCTTGTGGAAAAAAGGGCCACAAGAGCACGATGTGTAAGAATAAGCCAAAAGAGAAAAGAAGCAAGCAGTCAATGAATTCAATCAGAGTGATGAAAGTGAAGTCAGAAGATTTTGAGATAGAAATGCAGATGAATGGGAAAGCCGTTAGACTACAGGTTGATACGGGAGCAGATCTGACATTCATCTCGAAGGAAATCTGGAAGGACATTGGAGAACCGGAGTGTTCACTTTCGGATTGCAAACCAATTTGCGCAAATGGAACGCCACTAATGATTGTAGGAAAGTTCAAGGCAAACTTGGAAGTCAATGGAAAATGCGCACAAGGGTACGTTCACGTTACCACAGCGCCACTCAGACTCCTCGGAAAAGACTTCATTTCACAACTGGAAGTTCTGAAGTTGAATTGGACTAGAGACGCAACTTCGAATGTATGGAAAGTCATGAATAAGGAGCCGCAGTCTACTAAAGAGTATGAAGAGTGGATAAAGAAGGAATATCCGGGAATAGTTGAAGAAGGACTGGGCCTTTGCACAAAGGTAAAGGCAACGTTAAAGCTCAAAGAAGGAGCTCAGCCAGTCTTCAGGAATAAAAGACCGGTACCCCTCGCAAGCAAAACTAAAGTGGAAAAGGAACTGGACAGGCTAGAAAACTTGAATGTCATCAGGAAGGTCGACACAGCCAAATGGGCTGCCCCCATTATAGTGGTGGAGAAAGCGAATGGAAGCACAAGGCTCTGTGCCGATTTTTCCACCGGGTTGAACGAGGCGATAGAGCTTCATGCTCATCCACTACCTCTGTTGGAGACGATATTCGCTGGGCTGAACGGTGGCAAACTTTTTAGTCAGATTGACTTTGCCGATGCTTACCTGCAAGTTGAGCTTGATGAAAAAGCAAAGGAAATGTGCGGTATCAACACGCACAAAGGACTTTACCGGTACGAAAGGTTACCATTCGGAGTGAAGTCGGCCCCAGGAATCTTCCAACAAGTGATGGATACAATGTTGGCAGGAAGTGAAGGTGCCGTGGCCTATTTGGACGACCTCATAATAATGGGGAAGACAAAGAAAGAACACGATGATAACTTGAGGGGAGTATTAAGTCGGATCTCTAATTTCGGATTCAAGCTGAAGCTGGAGAAGTGCAAGTTCGGCAGTACAAGCATCAAATATCTCGGGTTCATTGTGGATAAAGATGGCAGGAAACCGGATCCGAACAAAATCGATGCGATTCGATTGATGCCCGCACCTACAGATGTAGCTACCCTGAGGTCGTTCCTCGGAATGGTGACGTATTACGGACAGTTCATAGCCGGATTGCATGAACTGAGAGCACCACTAGACAATTTGCTGAGGAAAGACGTGGAGTGGACGTGGTCTGAGACATGTCAGAACGCGTTCAAGAAGACCCTCGAAGTGCTAGAAACAGATTTGAGTCTGGTCCATTACGACCCAAGTAAAGAGATTTTCGTGGCTGCTGATGCCAGTGGTCAAGGAATCGGTGCAGTTTTGATGCACAGAGCGTCTAATGGAGCAATGAAGGCTATTTTCCATGCTTCAAGAGCATTGAAACCAGCGGAGCGGAACTATGGGCAAATTGACAAGGAAGGTCTAGCATTGATCTTTGCCGTAAAGAAGTTCCACCGGTTCATATATGGACGGCGATTTACCCTACAAACCGACCATAAGCCACTCTTGGCAATTTTCGGTTCCAAGACAGGAGTACCTGTCCATACGGCGAATAGGCTTCAGAGATGGGCGACGATGCTAGTCGCGTATGACTTTCGGATTGAGTATGTGAGCACGAACAGTTTTGGATACGCGGATGCGCTTTCGAGATTGATCGCAAATTGTCCGTCCCCAGATGAAGACGTAGTCATCGCGAGCATTCAGGTCGATGAAGACGTCATGAGCTTGTTCAAGCGTGACATAAGAGCCCTACCATTGACAGCTGAAGATGTACGTCGAGAAACTCAGAAGGATCTTACCCTGACAAAGGTCATGACATGGCACAAGAAAGACGCATGGCCCAAGAAAGTTTCCAAGGACATTTTACCTCTCTACAGAAGAAGAGACACTTTTTCAATAGTGGGAGAGTGCCTGATGTCGGCTGAAAGGGTTGTGATACCAGTCACACTTCAAAAACTGGTTTTGAAAGAGCTGCATGCAGGACATCCAGGAATGGTGAGAATGAAAGCAATGGCAAGAAGCATTTGTTATTGGAATGGTATCGACGGTGATATTGAGGGAGTTGTGAAAAGTTGCGAAAGATGCGCGAACAGCTCGAAGAATCCCGTTAAAGTTCCATTGGAACCTTGGCCAAAGGCAACCAGATCCTGGCAAAGAGTCCATCTGGATTATGCAGGACCAATCGATGGAGAAAGTTATCTCATAATGGTAGATGCTTTTAGCAAATGGCCAGAAATTCTATCAACGAACAGCATGACGGCTACCGCTACGGTACGCGCGTTGGAATCCTGTGTTGCTCGGTATGGGCTTCCTGAAGTAGTCGTGACAGACAATGGAACGCAATTCACATCGGCGTTGTTCAAAAACTATTGTGTGAGAAATGGTGTCAGACATATTACAAGCCCACCGTATCATTCACAGTCGAACGGACAAGCAGAAAGGTTCGTAGATACATTCAAAAGAAGTTTGATCAAGATGAAAAGAGAAATGCCCACAGCGGAAATCTTGCACTCTTTCTTGTTTCACTGCAGAAAGAACCCGAATGGCCAATGCGAGGAAGGGAAAAGCCCTGCGCAGCTGTTCATCGGAAGACAGATAAGAGGAAGAGTTGATTTGCTGAAGCCTTGTCAAAATTCTCAGGAAGTTGACCAGAAAATGAAAGCACAGTTCGATAAGCATCACGGAGTGAAGCCGAAAAAGTTCTCCGTTGGGGATCGAGTGAAATACAAAATCGGCGTGTCTAAGAACGACGTATACTGGCAAACTGGAGAAATAGTTGCAAAACAAGGCAAGGTTGCTTATTGGGTATTGCTAGATCAAGGCAGAAAAATCAAAGCTCATAGTAATCAGCTCACCCTAAGTATGGGAAATGTGACAGAGGAAATCAAGAAATCATGCTTGCCTCTGCACATACTGAGCGAAGCCTTTGGGTTGGTTACAGAAAAAGATAATGAGTCAGAAACAGAAAGAGCGGAGCCAAACCACAGAAGTGATGAACCCTCTTTCCCGAGAATTGTCAGAGACCCTGTCTCAACCCAAACGAACGAAGCACAACCTGGTGCCAGTTCACACAGTCGACCAAAAAGGGCTATAAAGGCGCCGGTGCGACTGGAGGTCAATCCTCACAAGAAGTTTTATTAGATTCGAGCATCGAGTCTAGGCAACATATGTATATAGAATTGATAAAATGTTGCCATGTTTGTTTGTTTGTTTAATTTCTAATGCAAACTATATTGCTCTAATATTTTAAAATAATAGCAATATGGTTTATGCTTTGACTTGTTGTTTTCTCTTCATGGTTACGAGAGAAATTTGAAGATTTTTTACTTCCCAAGTGAAGGTGGGCTATGATATGCCTATCTTTTGAGATAATGATATTTATCTCAAGGGGGAGGTGTTGTGTGCAAGAATGATCTGCCTCTCGCGCGCGATGCGTATCGCGTAAGAGAGCGAGACTAAGAATTAGATTGGCTGCATTGAACTATATTTATATTTGGACTCTACAATACTCGGACTATATATTTATCATCTCTGGAATCTTTGGACTACAAGGCAAGGTACATAACATAGATTATATAATACGTCGCGCAACTTAAAGTAAAACAGGGGGGAGTTAAAATTAAAAGAAGAAAGTTGAAGTAAAATGGGTGGGACTTAAAGTAAAACAGGGGGGACTTAAAGTAAAACAGGGGGGAGTTAAAGTAAAACAGGGGGAGTTAAAATTAAAAGAGGAAAGTTGAAGTAAAATGGGTGGGAGTTAAAGTAAAACAGGGGGGGGAGTTAAAGTAAAACAGGGGGGGGGGTTAAAGTAAAACCGGGGGGACTTAAAGTAAAACAGGGGAGAATTAAAATTAAAAGAGGAAAGTTGAAGTAAAACGGGTGGGAGTTAAAGTGAAACAGGGGGGAGTTAAAGTAAAACAGGGGGGAGTTAAAGTAAAACAGGGGGAGTTAAAGTAAAACAGGGGGAGTTAAAGTAAAACAGGGGGAACTTAAAGTAAAACAGAAGGGAGTTAAAATTAAAAGAGGGAAGTTGAATTAAAATGGGTGGGAGTTAAAGTAAAACAGGGTGGGAGTTAAAGTAAAACAGGGGGGATTCGAAGTAAAACAGGGTGGGGACTTAAAGTAAAACAGGGGGGAGTTAAAATTAAAAGAGGAAAGTTGAAGTAAAATGGGTGGGAGTTAAAGTAAAACAGGGGAGGAGTTAAAGTAAAACAGGGGGAGTTAAAGTAAAACAGGGGGGGAGTTAAAGTAAAACAGGGGGGACTTGAAGTAAAACAGGGGGAGTTAAAATTAAAAGAGGAAAGTTGAAGTAGAATGGGTGGGAGTTAAAGTAAAACAAGGGGGGCTTAAAGTAAAACAGGGGGGACTTAAAGTAAAACAGGGGGGACTTAAAGTAAAACAGGGGGGAGTTAAAGTAAAACAGGGGGAGTTAAACTTCCACAGGAAATTTTCTGGAAAAGTGTTGCTCGGTGGGTCCCTAAAATTAAAAAGGTGCGGGTATTATACTGTGATTCCCATTTGTGGGGTGGGACTAAAAATTAAATTTACTTTAGGGACCCCCCTTTTTGGTCTTTCACTTTTAGGGACCCCCCTTTTTGGTCGTTTTACTGGAGGGTGGGTCCCTCTTCTACCACGGGGGTCCCTAAAGTAAGGTGGGTCCCTAAAGTAAATTTTTCCCGTCCCCCCTAATGATTTGGTAAAACAGAGGCCCGCCGACAGAAGGTCGGACATAACTAATTAACTCCTGAATTCTTCACACTTATAACATTAAAATCATGGCTTTTACGAGTCATTTCCAAGGAGAGAATGAAGAGTATGGGGCAGCTGACATTACATATGTCACCTGAACTTGTCAGAAAAATAGAGGCCGGTAAAAAAATTTCGTTCGGGAGGCCGAGCGGTAAAAATTTTCGTCTAAAAACTCGATTATGCCTTCATTTAAGCTGCCTTCATTTAGGGCAATCTCAACAGAACTACTACATAGATAATACAAAAATTAAGGATGTAGAGTTAGTAAGAGACTTAGGCATTTTTATAGATCGTAAGCTCACTTTTAAACAGCACATTGAAGTCATACGTGCCAGAAGTTTGAGTCGAATCGCTCAAGTTTTTAAAGTTTTTCGATGCCTAGATTTAAACGGTTACAAAACTGTGTATACCACATATATCAGGCCTCTCCTAGAATACGGAACCACAATTTTTCACCAATTTCTCGCAGTAATTGTTCAAGAAGACTGGAATTTCCACAAAGAATCTTTACAAAGAGGGCAATATCTCGCTGCAATAACCCTAATCTAAATTATCCCCAACGCTATTCAATTTAGATTCGCTTGTAGAACGTAGAGCCCGCTTCGATTTATTTATTGTTTTTCGGTTACTATTTGGAAAAATAGACTGTCATATATGCAAAAACCAAATGATTCTTATAACGGAAACAAATCTTCGTACCTCCGATAGGACTTCCCGGTTAACTTTAGTGCAGATAAATCATTATAAGCACTCTAATTTCTATTTTAGAAGAGCTATCGGATTATGGAACAGAATCGCAGATACTCAGAACCACATCACTGAGCTTCGAGAATTCGCAAAGATTCTAGAAGAACTGAACCTTCTCACAGTCGTCGACCTACCGGATTACCTTAAAACGGATTGAAGAGTGGATCCCCAAATGCCAAGATTTTATCCCGTTCTTCCTGACCAATTTTATACACCGTATAAGCGGTAACTCAACAAGTTACCCTTCGGTGATAATAAAGATTAAAGATTAAAGATTCTTCAATGTATATTTTCCTAGATTCCCCTCCTAGGTGAGAAAAAAAAGAAGCATTTCCTAGCGAAGCGTTATCGGGAGAGATTTCTTTATTGAGTTTTTTCTATGACTTTGTTCTACGACTTTATTGCAATTACTTTATTGCTAACTTCTGTGACTTTATTGCAATTACTTTATTGCTAACTTCTGTGACTTTATTGCAATTACTTTATTGCTAACTTCTGTGACTTTATTGCAATTACTTTATTGCTAACTTCTGTGACTTTATTGCAATTACTTTATTGCTAACTTCTGTGACTTTATTGCAATTACTTTATTGCTAACTTCTGTGACTTTATTGCAATTACTTTATTGCTAACTTCTGTGACTTTATTGCAATTACTTTATTGCTAACTTCTGTGACTTTATTGCAATTACTTTATTGCTAACTTCTGTGACTTTATTGCAATTACTTTATTGCTAACTTCTGTGACTTTATTGCAATTACTTTATTGCTAACTTCTGTGACTTTATTGCAATTACTTTATTGCTAACTTCTGTGACTTTATTGCAATTACTTTATTGCTAACTTCTGTGACTTTATTGCAATTACTTTATTGCTAACTTCTGTGACTTTATTGCAATTACTTTATTGCTAACTTCTGTGACTTTATTGCAATTACTTTATTGCTAACTTCTGTGACTTTATTGCAATTACTTTATTGCTAACTTCTGTGACTTTATTGCAATTACTTTATTGCTAACTTCTGTGACTTTATTGCAATTACTTTATTGCTAACTTCTGTGACTTTATTGCAATTACTTTATTGCTAACTTCTGTGACTTTATTGCAATTACTTTATTGCTAACTTCTGTGACTTTATTGCAATTACTTTATTGCTAACTTCTGTGACTTTATTGCAATTACTTTATTGCTAACTTCTGTGACTTTATTGCAATTACTTTATTGCTAACTTCTGTGACTTTATTGCAATTACTTTATTGCTAACTTCTGTGACTTTATTGCAATTACTTTATTGCTAACTTCTGTGACTTTATTGCAATTACTTTATTGCTAACTTCTGTGACTTTATTGCAATTACTTTATTGCTAACTTCTGTGACTTTATTGCAATTACTTTATTGCTAACTTCTGTGACTTTATTGCAATTACTTTATTGCTAACTTCTGTGACTTTATTGCAATTACTTTATTGCTAACTTCTGTGACTTTATTGCAATTACTTTATTGCTAACTTCTGTGACTTTATTGCAATTACTTTATTGCTAACTTCTGTGACTTTATTGCAATTACTTTATTGCTAACTTCTGTGACTTTATTGCAATTACTTTATTGCTAACTTCTGTGACTTTATTGCAATTACTTTATTGCTAACTTCTGTGACTTTATTGCAATTACTTTATTGCTAACTTCTGTGACTTTATTGCAATTACTTTATTGCTAACTTCTGTGACTTTATTGCAATTACTTTATTGCTAACTTCTGTGACTTTATTGCAATTACTTTATTGCTAACTTCTGTGACTTTATTGCAATTACTTTATTGCTAACTTCTGTGACTTTATTGCAATTACTTTATTGCTAACTTCTGTGACTTTATTGCAATTACTTTATTGCTAACTTCTGTGACTTTATTGCAATTACTTTATTGCTAACTTCTGTGACTTTATTGCAATTACTTTATTGCTAACTTCTGTGACTTTATTGCAATTACTTTATTGCTAACTTCTGTGACTTTATTGCAATTACTTTATTGCTAACTTCTGTGACTTTATTGCAATTACTTTATTGCTAACTTCTGTGACTTTATTGCAATTACTTTATTGCTAACTTCTGTGACTTTATTGCAATTACTTTATTGCTAACTTCTGTGACTTTATTGCAATTACTTTATTGCTAACTTCTGTGACTTTATTGCAATTACTTTATTGCTAACTTCTGTGACTTTATTGCAATTACTTTATTGCTAACTTCTGTGACTTTATTGCAATTACTTTATTGCTAACTTCTGTGACTTTATTGCAATTACTTTATTGCTAACTTCTGTGACTTTATTGCAATTACTTTATTGCTAACTTCTGTGACTTTATTGCAATTACTTTATTGCTAACTTCTGTGACTTTATTGCAATTACTTTATTGCTAACTTCTGTGACTTTATTGCAATTACTTTATTGCTAACTTCTGTGACTTTATTGCAATTACTTTATTGCTAACTTCTGTGACTTTATTGCAATTACTTTATTGCTAACTTCTGTGACTTTATTGCAATTACTTTATTGCTAACTTCTGTGACTTTATTGCAATTACTTTATTGCTAACTTCTGTGACTTTATTGCAATTACTTTATTGCTAACTTCTGTGACTTTATTGCAATTACTTTATTGCTAACTTCTGTGACTTTATTGCAATTACTTTATTGCTAACTTCTGTGACTTTATTGCAATTACTTTATTGCTAACTTCTGTGACTTTATTGCAATTACTTTATTGCTAACTTCTGTGACTTTATTGCAATTACTTTATTGCTAACTTCTGTGACTTTATTGCAATTACTTTATTGCTAACTTCTGTGACTTTATTGCAATTACTTTATTGCTAACTTCTGTGACTTTATTGCAATTACTTTATTGCTAACTTCTGTGACTTTATTGCAATTACTTTATTGCTAACTTCTGTGACTTTATTGCAATTACTTTATTGCTAACTTCTGTGACTTTATTGCAATTACTTTATTGCTAACTTCTGTGACTTTATTGCAATTACTTTATTGCTAACTTCTGTGACTTTATTGCAATTACTTTATTGCTAACTTCTGTGACTTTATTGCAATTACTTTATTGCTAACTTCTGTGACTTTATTGCAATTACTTTATTGCTAACTTCTGTGACTTTATTGCAATTACTTTATTGCTAACTTCTGTGACTTTATTGCAATTACTTTATTGCTAACTTCTGTGACTTTATTGCAATTACTTTATTGCTAACTTCTGTGACTTTATTGCAATTACTTTATTGCTAACTTCTGTGACTTTATTGCAATTACTTTATTGCTAACTTCTGTGACTTTATTGCAATTACTTTATTGCTAACTTCTGTGACTTTATTGCAATTACTTTATTGCTAACTTCTGTGACTTTATTGCAATTACTTTATTGCTAACTTCTGTGACTTTATTGCAATTACTTTATTGCTAACTTCTGTGACTTTATTGCAATTACTTTATTGCTAACTTCTGTGACTTTATTGCAATTACTTTATTGCTAACTTCTGTGACTTTATTGCAATTACTTTATTGCTAACTTCTGTGACTTTATTGCAATTACTTTATTGCTAACTTCTGTGACTTTATTGCAATTACTTTATTGCTAACTTCTGTGACTTTATTGCAATTACTTTATTGCTAACTTCTGTGACTTTATTGCAATTACTTTATTGCTAACTTCTGTGACTTTATTGCAATTACTTTATTGCTAACTTCTGTGACTTTATTGCAATTACTTTATTGCTAACTTCTGTGACTTTATTGCAATTACTTTATTGCTAACTTCTGTGACTTTATTGCAATTACTTTATTGCTAACTTCTGTGACTTTATTGCAATTACTTTATTGCTAACTTCTGTGACTTTATTGCAATTACTTTATTGCTAACTTCTGTGACTTTATTGCAATTACTTTATTGCTAACTTCTGTGACTTTATTGCAATTACTTTATTGCTAACTTCTGTGACTTTATTGCAATTACTTTATTGCTAACTTCTGTGACTTTATTGCAATTACTTTATTGCTAACTTCTGTGACTTTATTGCAATTACTTTATTGCTAACTTCTGTGACTTTATTGCAATTACTTTATTGCTAACTTCTGTGACTTTATTGCAATTACTTTATTGCTAACTTCTGTGACTTTATTGCAATTACTTTATTGCTAACTTCTGTGACTTTATTGCAATGATGAAAAGCGTATCAAATACTTTATTGAATACCTTATGCTTCGACTTAAAGTTTGAAAACGTAATAAGAAAATATAAAGAAAAGCACAAACGCAAAAAGTTTTTTGGTGCGGCCGAAAGGTTTTTTGTACCCTTTGGTAAGCTATCTTGTGGCCCGTAAATAGTGTTATGGCCCCAACACTAATTATGTATAAATTGCATTACTTATTATATACATATTTTTAGATTTCCCTTCGATGTGATTGATAAGAGAAAAATATATAGTTTGCAGCGCAGCGTTGGGATGGGAAGCCGGAAAATTGTTTTTTTGTGGTAACTTATGACATGTTTTCAATACTCGCATCCGAATTCCAGAATGTGTTAAATGAGATCGATTTGTTTCGCATCTACATCTATGTATACGGTTTCTAGCCGCGAAATGATGTTCTTAAACTACTTTCCTCTATTATGACCAAGGGTTAAATAGTCATGTCAGACCTTCTTTCGGCGGGACCCTTATGTGAAAAATTCTTTTCCGCTTTTGGCAAGCGTCTATACCTTTTTCTTGCACACTAAAAAATACTGATTATTGCACTAACACCACTCCTGATATATTTCCCACACAGTCTACTATCAAGTCAAAGTCTTGAAAAGACCAGCTTTCACTCTCAAGATAGCTCATGAAACTTACGAACCTTGAGAGAGATTCCGTTCTTGACTTCCGGAGGAGGTGAAAATTGGTCTACTTCCCTTCTGTCACTCACCTGGTACTCTCTTCGCTCTCCAATTGCGACTTCTTCATCTGAAGTATCCTCCATTCTCTTTAAACCAGACTGTTTCTTACCTCCCGTTAAATAATTATATATATCAAGACGACTTTACCAGAGGAAGAGTGAGTGTACGAATGGCCTAACACAAACAGAAGGTTTTCTATGTTATTTCTATTTTCTATGTTATTTCTATTTTACATGTGTCTTCCTCATGTGTTTTGATATATAGTCCCCCATATATAGTCCTCGATCGTACTGCTTTAAAAAAATACTTTTTCACCTGTTCGAGTTACCAATCTCCTCTGATATTTTGTAATCTCAGAAAATGCTTTGACATATGTTTAAGCTGAGTACAGGGGTTAAATGGAGCCGCCTCATTTGGGTTTACATGTATCCGCCGCTCAAAGTTTGGAGCAAAAAAGAAGAGGGGATGAAGGAAAAGTGTGAGAAAAGAGAGGGAGTTTTTTGTCAAAAGTGTGTGTACATGTATCCGCCGACGGGACCGATCCGGTCACTATTTAACCCCTGGCTGAGTATTCTGGTTGAGCTCTCATCATTAGCGTAAACTTCAAGAAAAAAACCAATAACCTGATTCAATCTTTCGAAAAGAACTCCTATCCGAAGAGGGATTAGTCACGTTTTCTGTCAGAAGCTCAGGGTAACTTTTTTCTTCAGTCGAGCACTGCTTGTGACTATCCTGCTCTCGTCTTTTCCCAGGCGACTTTGGTAAGTTCCTTGCTTGTTCTCGCTTTCCGTCTCGCGAGTTCGGCACGTTACTATTCTGCTCTCGTCTCCGGTCAGATGAGTTTGTCATGCTCATTTCTGGT
>OZ057407.1:42786834-42959334 GCA_964056735.1 Allodiplogaster pararmata | reverse complement strand
CTAATCCAATGAATAAATTTTCCGTGATTTACTAATTTGCATCAGAAAACTTGACCACATTTATTTTCGGTGTTGGCTCAAGGGTCAAGTCATATCGTGGTATTTTTGTTAATGTCCGGAAAATACCGGAAAAACTTTTACATCTGAGTTTGTGAATAAATTGTCGGGGAGTGAATCGTCGTGATACTAAATCCATCATTGATTCTTAGTGGGTCAGAAAAAGGATACAGAACTCAACCAAGAGCGGAAACTTTTCGAAACCAAAGCGACAAATGCATAATTTTGTTAGCACAAGACTTGCTGACGATCATGTACAATAAATCTTCAGCTCTTTCTTATGTTGTACTGTAAAATTAAGGTTTTTTGAGAAATCTTATGAGTGTGACCAAGCGCACAACAATTCAAATTTCACAGAAAACTTTGGAGAATGTTCTAAGGCAATTGACAAAATAAGGTGAGAGTACTACAAAATTCAGGCAGCTTTTTCAATTTTTGGTGTAGTGCAATTCACATATCATTTTCATCTGTTTTTTCTCGCCCTGGCCTAAGCTTTCAAATACTTTTTTGTTCATTTTTTCTCGCTTAGTCTTAGGTGAAGGTTACGCTGACGAGGCCGTACGGCTTAGGAACATACGAAGAAAAAACAACAAAAAAGACCACTAAGTGTCAAGTGTGTGGTGCAATATAAAAGTAACACTGAAATTAGTAGTCCGTTCGCCCTCTTTTGTCAACTGCTTGTTCTAACTGAAACTTTTAGTGAAGCTAAAGTTAAGATTATCAGGCCATACGACTCATAGCTCTCCAGAAATTCAAGAAAAGTTAGAAACGACCACTCATCTGAGCGTGGGCCTCGGATAATGAGAAGCAAGCGAGGTGAAAGGCAAAGAAAGATACTTGTGAAATTTTGCAGTACTCTCTGCGGCTCTTTTTTGCTTCCCTAAAACACGGCCTCAATTTCAAAACGGCCTGGCTCAATTACGTTCATGACTGCTATTCTGTCTTTGCTAACGCACTTAGGGTAGGGGTGAGTTTGCTCGACTGTGAGTAGCTCGGTGAGAGTTCGGATTCGCTCTGATGAACAATTTTTGCTAAATTTTATTTTCACATCAGAAAATTCTTTTTACATTAAAAAACGCTTAGGCTTAGGGAAAAGTTGGCTCTAATCTACTTTAGCCGTCCAAATTTTTTTCTCAGAAAGAGATTTTATTCATGAAAACTCCCTTCCCCCCTTTCTCCTTAGGGGCCCCCTTCCCCCTTTCCCCCCTAGGGCTCCCTTCCCTTCCCTGCTTAGGTAACCTCCCCCTTTCCTTTCCCCAAAATTTATGAAGATAATTTGAAAAGAAAGGATGGATTTGCTGGGAGAATAAAGAGAACAAGAAAGAGAACAAGAAAGAAAAAAAGAAAGAAAAAAGAAAGAAAGAGAAGAAGCAAGAAAAATGAATTCAATAGAGCCAGGCCGTGTTTTAGGGGAGCAAAGAAAAGCTGCAGAGAGTACTGCAAACTATGTTTTACTCTCCTTCTGCGACCTTATGATGTTGACTTCGCTATGTTTTACTCTCCTTCTGCGCCCCTTCCGCTAAAAAACGCTAAAAAACCACTGCTTACTTATAAGAAGAAAAAAACAATCGCGATACGAGCTTAAAGCCTCTAATAATAAAAGCGAGTCAGTTGTTACAGTACAATTTTTGTCTTTACACGATTTATCTTCATCAAATAAGACAAAGAAATGGTTCGAAGCGACTTCAGCTTCAGAATCTTAATTATATCTTAATTACTTGGTGTACATACTTCGAAAAACTAATGCGAAATTACATCAAAATGTTTGATAAGCTCACCAATTGCTCAATCCTTCTTTTTTGCAACTTACTCGATTTCAATTTTTCTATACCATTTTTTTAATAAGCGATCGACGCCTGGATGCGTTTCACTATTTCTGCTCGCGATTCGCCGAAATTCATCCAAAAATGATTTCTGCTTCTGTTCCATTTTAATTCTCTACCTCCCTTTCATTTTTTTTTGCCTAGTATCATCCTTTTCCCACACATTCAACGCCTGAATGTATCCACTCTACGAGATGTCTGCAACTTTTTTTTAATTCGAAGTAAATTAAATATCATGATGAGTACCATACCTAATTTACGATGATATGTATGTAATACGGACACAGAAACAGTGAAAGCATATGCATTTTCTAATAGCGAGTACTAGACAATTGAAAAAAGGTGAGGGTACTACAGTATTCCAGGTAAATTGTTTATTGGATCACACACTTTACACATAGTGGTCTCGTTCTCAAGCCGTACGGCCTTGTAAGCGTAAACTTCACCTAAGCCTAAGCGAAAAAACTGGAATGTAAATTGTAATACACAGAAAAATCAATGTTTCCTGATTTTAACCTGAATTTTGTAGTTCCCTCACCTTTTTATGTCAATTACCCGAGTACTTACTATGCATAATGAATAACACAGAGAAACAACATTACTCACTAAAAAGAGAATTCTCCTCTTAAAAATATGCAAATAACAAATAATTAATTACAAGGCGGTTTACATTTTCTTCAATACAAACAACTAAGAATGAAACAATAACTCAATCAATTTTTTTGTGTATGGATTATAAATATAAATCTTTTACAATTTTAATATTCGAACGTTTAAAAAGAATACTTATTCCTTTTCTGATTATAATCGAACTAAATTGACAAAAGAAGAACAAAAAAGCTGCTTACACTGTGCTGATGCTGCTCTTCAAACGCCACGTGATCTCTTCCTTAAAACATCGAAAATACTTTATTTTTTCTGATATAATTCATCTTTCCTTTTTTTTGTGAGCCTCGAATAAGTAGGCTCAAACCTTCAATTCTCCTCTCTCCTCAATAATCACAAATAATTTTGAGTCTTCATTCGATGAAGTCTCGAAAACGGATTAGATATTTCTAACTTTTTCTTGTTATACCAAAACAGAGTTCTACAATGCCTCTGAAATCAAGAATGATCCGTTCCTGATTTTCAAGCCTTCTGTCTAATCTATCTTTATTATCGTAGCTCAACGGTAGCTTCGGGATTGCAGCGTACAAAACTACAAGCGTTTTTGGAAGAGATCCGTCTACAAGAGACCCGTTTTCTGATACGAACCTAACGCTAGCTGGCTTTTCGCGTAAAACCCACATGCATATTTGGACAAGACTCGCTCTTTGGTGCGAATCAAACGCTAACTGGTTCTGAAATTCATACTCGGTCTTTTTTTTTCTCAACAGCTTTACGGCAGCTCGGGAATCTCTGGGTGTCAAGCGTGTTTTGGACGAGACCCCTTTTTAGGTTCGAACCAAACGCTAACTGGTTCTCAAATTCAACTTTGGTCTGTGTTCTTCCCCCAACAGTTCTATGGCAGCTCCGTAATCTCTGCGTAAAAACACACATTTTCGTATTCATTGAGACCCGCTCTTTCGTACTAATTCAACGCCAACAGGTCAGAAAAGCTAAATTTAACCTTCAACATAACAACACTTCTTTTCCACACCACAAACCTCGGGTAGGCCTTTTATCGCTTGTCTCCCCTTCCCTCCGGTGAGTATTTCTTTCGGTTGCACCGTAGGAGAAATTTCCTCTAAAAGGGCCCTGCAATTTCTTAGGAGTTGAATTGCTTCTAGGCTTGCAGAACTAAGGTACTCTTCTTCAGGATGAAGAAGAAAAAGAAGATACAAGTTGAAAGGTAGTTTTCGCTGCTCCTGTGGCGGCAGAGTACAAGACTATCATGTACGTCTCGATCGGAGGTCAGAGCGTACCCACCGTGAGCACCGCCAAAAATCCTTGGAGTTACAAATGACTGTATGTTTACATTCAGTCATCATGCGAAAGACATATCAGGCCGAATGTCGCAACGCAACAATGTACTGAAGGCGCTAGCCGGCAGTACATGGGGCATTCAAAAGAAGACACTCCGTCTCACGTACAAAGCCATTTGCCAATCCATCTACGGCTACGCAGCTCCAGCCTGAACCAGCTTCCTCTCTGCCTCAGCATATGCCAAAGTTCAAAGAGGACAGAACAATGGCCTGTGTATCGTAACAGAAAACCATCAAATGGCCGGCGTCGACCACATACACGCAGAAGCTAAAGTAATGAGATCGAAGTCGCATCTTCACATGCTATCAGCCCAATACTTGGCAAGGACCTTGAGCCCAAGTCATTTCCATCACGGACTATTTCTCCAAAGACCCCCACCACGCAACATGAAAGCTGATCTTTCCATCGAATGCAGACGCACTGTTGAAAGAGCTCTGTCGGAAATAGCAGAGAAGAACAACGGAAAAAGCGTCACAAACTGAGTCCACACAAACATGGTCTCAGAAGAAAAGAAAACCATCCAAGGTCCAGGGGGGCGGCCGACCACCGCCGGACATAAATAAAAAAAGAAGTGGACCTCTCCAGAAACGCCCGCTGCATGCTGAGCCAACTCCGCTCAGGCTACAGCAAGCACACCAACGACTACTTACACCGGATCGTTGACTCGATACCTGAATGCTGCCCAGACTGCCTAAATGGACCGCACGACGTAGGCCATCTCTTTAAATGTGCTAAACGTCCAACAACACTCACGTTGAAAGATCTCTGGAGGAAACCGAAAGAAGTAGCCTCATTTCTGAGACTATTGTGAAGGAAAGAAGAAAAGATGTATTGAGGAGAAAAAAAAGAAATAGAGAAAAAAAGAAAGAAAAAAGAGAAAAAAGAGCGGCTCTCCACAGCAGACTCTCTTCGATGCGAGACGTTTGCCGGCAACAACAACAACTGTTCCTGTGGCTTCCCGATTGAATAAGCATTGCTCATTTGAGCGGGGCCAAAAATAATGGAATCACGTGAAACGTAGAAAGCATACTCGTTCTCTGCTAGACTACCGCTGCTTTTCGTTCAGAGGAGAGCTAGTTTCTCGAATGTTTTTTGATTGCAGGTGACCTATGAACCGCACCTTAGGGCGGTGACCTATGACCTATGAACCGTACCTTAGGGCAGTGACCTATGAACCGAACCTTAGGGCGGTGACATATGAACGCACCTTAGAGCGGCGACCTATGAACCGCACCTTAGGGCGTTGACCTATGAACCACACCTTAGGGCGGTGACCTATGAACCACACCTTAGGGCGGTGACCTATGAACCGCACCTTAAGGCGGTGACCTATGAACCGCACCTTAGGGCAGTGACCTATGAACCGCATCTGCCGGGCGGTGGTCTATGAACCGCACCTTAGGGCGGTGACCTATGAACCGCACCTTAGGGCGGTGACCTATGACTTATGAACCGCACCTTAGGGCAGTGACCTATGAACCGCACCTTAGGGCGATGACATATGAACGCACCTTAGAGCGGCGACCTATGAACCGCACCTTAGGGCGGTGACCTATGAACCGCACCTTAGGGCGGTGACCTATGAACCACACCTTAGGGCGATGACCTATGAACCGCACCTTAGGGCGGTGACCTATGAACCGCACCTTAGGGCAGTGACCTATGAACCGCATCTGCCGGGCGGTGGCCTATGAACCGCACCTTAGGGCGGTGACCTATGAACCGCACCTTAGGGCGGTGACCTATGAACCGCACCTTAGGGCGGCAATGCCTAATCGGCGCACAAAATTTGTGACATTATGATGTTGACTTCACAGCTCACGAGAACGTCTTAAAAACAACTTAAAGCAAGTCTCTGTGTATTTCTCATACGCATTATGCAACAAAAACCTTTATTTTTCCACAAAGCAACCAACCTTTTGGGTTGTATGCTCTCGACCTCTTCTGCCGTATCCGCGTTCTTCCGCGTTTCTCAAGAGATTACTCTGCCAGCTGTTATGAGACTCTTCACTGAAACAAAACTTTTGCCTTCACAAAAACAAGAGTTCCCATCCAAAACATAGGTCGTAACACTGTTTAGAATTTCAAAAAGCCTATCATTTTTGAGGGATGTAGTCTAAAATCATGAGACGCTCACTTTTCTCTGCCCTTTTCCCTCTAATTCATTTCATCTCTCGATGAAAATTCCCTTGCCTTCCAATGTCGAAAGTCCACAAGAAATCTAATTTTCAATTGGTTTTACTTGCCTTCTCAATAAATTTTTCTTTGTTTGTATGAATAATTGTTATATATAAGACTCAAGTATTATACTACAATGTTTCATACATCAGCCATAACTTGATTGAACTCTAACACGACCAAATTTAGTGAACGCTGCGGGATCGAATTCAACGAGTCTCCATTTAAAACCGAGAATGCGAGCACGTTGCCAGCTGAGACGCTACTAGTTATAAATACATATTATATTAGGCTGTTTTCTCCCACCCGCAGAAAGAGCGTGTATATAATATCAAGATGACTGATGATGAGGGAACGGCAGGCCTTTGAGAGTCCGAAAGAGATGTAAAAGAGTTGATGCAATCAATACATCTGAGCATTTCTAGCACTGACTTTCTTGGATAGCGCATAGATTTGCGCATAGATTTCAACTGCAGTGGGGGTTTACACTGATTTCCTAACTTCAACATGTGTTGAGGTCCTCTTCCTCCTCTGACAGACTCTCTGTATCGATGGGGCGGAGAGTGAAGTTCATGAGAGATATCGCCTAAAATTACCGACTTCTTTGAGACTTTGAGGCCTCCAAATCCAAAAACGATCGCTTAGATGAGCCTTCGTTTTTCTATTTGTCGGACATCAAAGCAGGGTGTTTTTTACCACCCGCTGAATTTTTCTCGAGCGCATAGACTTCCAGAATTTAAGAGTTTGGAATTTTTTTCTTCAAAGATTTGGAATTTTACTAGGTAAAAATCGAAACTTTTGTTCTTTCGATTGCATAGAATTGGATGTTTTTCAGACTTTTTGAAGAGCGCAATTTCTCTCTCTTTAATCAATCGACGCTCACATGATTCATGATCGTAGTCTCGGCTGTAGTGATCGTTTCGGTTTTGCTGGCTTCTTCTTCTGTTTCCATCTAAAATCATGAGAAACTAGTTTACCACAAAAACTGCTTCTGTTTGAAATTTACTGTTGTATAATCACTCAGCTGTTTAAGACTCGATGAGCATTTCTTTTTCGTGCATCTTAGAGATGCAGTTGTTTTAAACCCCGTTCACCAGTTGATCATAAGAAATAGGCATCTACTCTAGTTCGGAGTTCACCAGTTGATCATAAGAAATAGGCATCTACTCTAGTTCGGAGTTCACCAGTTGATCATAAGAAATAGGCATCTACTCTAGTTCGGAGTTCACCAGTTGATCATAAGAAATAGGCATCTACTCTAGTTCGGAGTTCACCAGTTGATCATAAGAAATAGGCATCTACTCTAGTTCGGAGTGCACTGTTCAACAACAAAAACTAGCAATGCGTATTTTCTGTGTATGGTATTCTCTATTCTCAAACGCAAAGCTTCAGTTTCTTTTCCAATCCTGCCGTTTCCTTTTAATTATTATTCATACCAGGCGTTAAATGAGACGAAATGAAAGCAGAGAAAGGTCAGAAAAAAAGATAATGTAGATCACTTCTGGCACAAACAAGTATGCGCCAATAAGGCTGGTCGAAGCTACCTGATTAAGACCAACACATTGGTCACTTGCATTGTTAATCGATGTTTAAAGTAGTTTAAAAGTCCTCTTACCGTTTTTCTGGAAGCTGTTTTGATGAGCGCTTCCACGCTCAAAGCCGTTTCGTCTTTCAGTCCAAACGTCTTAAGAAAAACTTTTTTGTCTCAATATAACGATTCTTTAAAGGTCTCTTTGAGAAACACTTTTTGAAAGAAAATCCGCCTCCTTTCGCTTGAAAAAGACCAGGTTATTCTTGTTGTTCCGAACTTGAAACTTCAGAGTCTTAAAAGCCAAAAGAATCTCGCTCACCGTGAAAATGCGAGTTTTCTCGGGTGCATTTATGCTGGTTGTAGTCATTTCTTGTTTTGTTGTTCCCTTCTGAATATTTCAGTCTTGAAAATTGGTTCAATGAATGTCAACTGACTTACGCTTGATAGCAAACCTTTATGTATTCAGAAAAAATAGGGAAAGTAAGTTGTTGTTTTTTGCTCATATGTCCTGTCGAGGATTGTCATTTGAGATAGGTCCGGAGAAATGAGAAAAAAAGGTAGAGAGAGAAAGAGAGAAGAGAGAGAAAGAGAGAAAAGAGAGAGAGAAAGAGAGAGTGAGAGAGAGAAAGAGAGATGTATGCATAGGGAAGCGATTTAAAGAGATATAGACAAAAAAGAACAAAAAACAGAATGGCTAGTACAAGCCTTCACTAAGCGACCCGGAATATGCTACGAGCATTAAATAATTCATTTGGTACTGACGAATATAATTGCCAGCAAAGACGGTATCTGCGCTTAACGGACACTTATTCTGACCATTATAACTTCGATTATCCTGTTTGGAGACGTCGTGGCGGGACCCCCGGCCTCTCACGAAGGTTCTCCCTGGAACTCCAAAATATCTACTACCTCGAAATTTAAAGCGACTAGATAAGAACATTCGAACAGTTTCTGATATTCAGCGTTTTTAAACTAAAAAAATAATAGTCTTCTTGATATATCGCTCTAAAAAAAACTAATACTCTGATGGTGATTGGATTCACAAAAATCCAATCATCATCAGAGTATTAGTGTGTGTGAAAAAAATGTGAAAAAATTGGGGTTTTTTCATGCGGTCTCGTTCCTAAGCCGTACGACTTCATAAGCGTAACCTTTGCCTAAGCCTAAGCGGAAAAAAGGTGAATAATAGCTAAAAACAGCTTAGACAGTTTATTGCGAATTTTCGGATGCTAAACAGTTTCGGTGCGAAATGTCGCAGTGCCAAAGGTCGGGCACAAAATGTCGCGCTGTGAAATGTCGGATGCGATTTTTCGCGGTTCAAAATGTATTGCTACCAAATTCTCCTAATATTTTCTTCATATTACACCATTTTTGCGGTCTTTCTCTTACAAGTTCTATTCTATAGATAAAAATATTTTATTACATAAAAAAATCACCTCGGAATGGGGAATTTCCGCCTCTGGAATAATCATAATCAGGGGTTATTTAGTCATGACAGATCTTCTGTCGGCGGGCCTCTGTGTTCCAAATCTTTAGGGGGACCCTTATGTGAAAAAAAAAGGTAAGGGGGACCCTTATGTGAGAAAAAAAATTTTCACCCCTAAGGGGGGAGGGAACCTTATGTGAAAAAAAATTTTCCGCCTTCGGCGGGCCTCTGTTTTTCCAAATCGTTAGGGGGACCCTTATGTGAAAAAAATGTTTCCCGCCTTTGGCGGGCGTCTGTCCCTTTTTCTTTCACACTAAAAAACAACTGATCATAATGAGAGCCGGCGCCTCTTCTCGTACTTTCTTATTAACACATTCATGATTCCCTTCATATGTTTTTCTCCATAGATTTTTGAAAATGTATTTCAGTGAATCAATCACGGATCATACAACCTTGACTAAGTCAGAAATTTCAAGTCAGATCACAACAAGGAGAGGGTGTTAGAGGGAGAGTGACTGTGCCAAGAAGCAATGAATGTACAGACAAAATACCCACAAAAACTTTGCAAATAGGGTTTTCCTCGAATACCCATACACCTCACCTTCGAAAACAGTCGGTCGTCGGTTGGAATCTTCTTCTTCTTCATCATTCCCTCTCCTGTTCCAAAATTCTGAATAAATGTCTTTATTTTTTCTCCCTCGAATTGTTCTGTGGCCACTAGAAAACTAAGGACCACAAAATTTTCCTTAAGATCACTCTGCTGATTCCAGTTTAAGTATGCAGTGACGGCAGTTGGAATGTTACATCAAAGACTCAACACAAAGATCTTCATTGTGCGCCCGGAAAATACCCACAGAAAGCGGAAATACATATTTCCGTCAAATCCAGATTTGTCCATCAGTTCCCATTTTCACGCCAACTGCCATTCGAATATGATCCGAGACTTGCTAAGACTCCCTTCCACAGACGATAGGGCCTCATTTTCAAACCCCTGCTCAAACCTGGATTCTGATATTCTCCGTCTCTGCACTGGAAACCTTGTCCACTTGCTTGCTTTCTCGTGGACACTCTTTCTGAAATTTAGAAGACTGAACACCCTACTTCAAACTAGGGTCAAATTCCACTACCCTTGACAAAAATTGAAAGAAAAAACATATTGCTAATCCTAGCAGGGGGCTTAAAATCAGTGTTTCTCTAACCCGCAGAATCTCCCCTCTGCCCACTGTGTAGGATAGAGCCGCATACTTCGAGACATATTTTTTTCGTGTCGCTGTAACCCCACTTCACTTAGCCCTATCGACCTTTGGTATAGGCCGCACTCGTTTGTTGATTTCATGTTCAATTAAATCTCTCCAAAAAAAGATAGAGAGAGAGAGAGAAATAAAAAGAAGAAAAGAAGAAGAAAAAAATGGAGAGTAAAAAAAAGAGAGAGAGAGAGTGGGCTTATAACTCTGGAGGGTCGAGAGCTTCAACGACTTCCTCCAGTGTCTCGCGAAGGAAGATCCACGTGTTGGGCAAGACAACAACAACAACTCTAACCCGCAGTACGGTTGAAATCTACGCCTTATCCAATGAAGGCTAGTGATACGAATTCTATATTTATTCACATGCGCTCTAGTATTTACACAAAAGCTCCAAGTCTTTCTCTCTCTATCTTGAATCTGCGGTTATCTCATAAATATTCTTTCTGAACAACACGCTTCTTAGTAAGAAAGAGCCTGCTCAGAATAACCAGAAGATATTGTGTCTTTACAACCTTCACCTCTAATGCTTCCAAATCTCTCTTCTCTTCTTTTTTTTCAAATCCCGGACATGTGACCCATAACAAGGGTGTTTCTCTTCTTCGCATTATGGTCAAAATCTCGCTCTCTAAAAAAACTGTCCATAAGAATAAACTTCCTCTTTTTTATCAACGGCACACGTTATTTTTAGTGTTAGAGTGCGCTCAACACTTGTATTTTTGACATTTTTTGCAGCTGTTCAATAACAACATTTATTATGTTTAAAAAAACATCCACTTATTCATTGATTTTACAACCCGAGCACAAATGATATGTAAAACAAAAAAATAATAGAGAATTTGAGAAACTTCTGTCAAAAAGTAAAACTTGCCACAGAGATTTCTCATTTAAACCACAAAACTTCAATCTGCATGTGCTTATTAATTATTCAAGTAAGATTTTCAGTCACTTAAGCGCAAGTTGAAGTACCTTGATGAAAATGATTATGAGATGCGTCGAGATTAGAATCGTTGTAGTTCGCAATGCTCAATCCTTCAACAACAACCATTTAGAAACCGATTAATACATTTTGAACCCCAAATGCAGAAAAAGTAGTGTTTGTATTGTAAATCATAGTCTCACAAGAAGGAACGTAAACTGCGACAAATGCAGACAAAAATTTTTTGACTCAAACTGAACCTTAATAAACTGAATACCGCGAGAAGAAGCTCCTCAACAAACAAAAAACCACCCCGCAGTGTTCAGCCCAAATTGTATAGTGTTTGCACCTCAATTCTCAAATTAACCTCAATTTCCAATATCACACTTATCTCTGGCCTTAACTCCCTCGTCAGGGTTTTTTATATGCAAGAAAAAGGTACAGACAGACGCCCGCCGAAAACGGAGAAAAAATTTTACATAAGGGTCCCCCTTATGATTTAGAAAAACAGAGGCCCTTAGACAGCAGGTCTTACATGACTATTTAACCCCTCTCCCTCTTGTGCCCTGTTTTCACTTCAGGTCGCTCTATTTCATCCACCATTTCTCTAACCAACAGAAGGTCTTACATGACTATTTAACCCCTGTCCCTCTTGTGACCCGTTTTCACTTCAGGTCCCTCTAATTTAATCCACCACTTCTCTAACCAACAGAAGGTCTTACATGAATATTTAACCCCTGTCCCTCTTGTGCCCTGTTTTCACTTCAGGTCCCTCTATTTCATCCACCACTTCTCTAACCAACAGAAGGTCTTACATGACTATTTAACCCCTCTCCCTCTTGTGCCCTGTTTTCACTTCAGGTCCCTCTATTTCATCCACCACTTCTCTAACCAACAGAAGGTCTTACATGACTATTTAACCCCTGTCCCTCTTGTGACCCGTTTTCACTTCAGGTCCCTCTAATTTAATCCACCACTTCTCTAACCAACAGAAGGTCTTACATGAATATTTAACCCCTGTCCCTCTTGTGCCCTGTTTTCACTTCAGGTCCCTCTATTTCATCCACCACTTCTCTAACCAACGTGTGAACCTCACCTTCGAGTTATTCAAAAAACACCTTATTAATTTCCCTCGCACTTCTTTCCGCCTCGCGGCAGGTTACGTGCTCCCTGAGAAACGAGACGCTCCCTTGAGGTACGAGACAGACCTATTTTTTGGCCCGCCTACTGACAGCAGAATTCAACTTGATTAACAGAGGCCCGCCTACCGACAGCAGAGTTCAACCTGATTACCCCTGCTCATCACGATCGAAGGTCGAATGAAATCTAATTAAAAACCTTAAAGTTTGATATCCGGCAGAACAAAGATTAGAAAAATGAACCGTAATCCTGTTTGAGTCTACTTACCGTAATCATGCTCATGCTCTCTAGGTTGGCTTCCTCTCTGGCCAGTCGTTTGCTGTCCCCTATAACGAAAACGCGTCTCTTCACCTTCTCATTTTCTAGGCTCTAAATCATTATTGGTCGGTTGCTATTGCGTTTTCCGACCAATGCAGATCACTTCGTCATAGACACCTCTCTCTGTATCAGTTTGTGTGACGGTAACGCGCTCAAACTTCACTTTGAAGTGTGAGAGAAGGCTGTTTTGATACCAACCGGTGGGCTTATTTCTTATGTCAAAAATTAATCAATTGTACTTTCGACCAGGCGTCCAAGTTTTCAAACCATTCATTTCAAAACTTGAAGTTTGAAGAAGTAACTTTTTGACAAGTGCTGATGAGACCTATGATGTAAGAAGAGGATCAGCTTGCTCACAATAGGTCACAGTCTGGAGAATTTTGAGAAACGACCGCTCTTTGAGCGGTGGAGTCTGTTATGATGACCAGGGTCTTTCTCTGACCCGCACTGCGGGTGAAAAACTCTATGCGCTCTCCTAAAACCTGGAAATCTATGCGCTTAAAAAGTTTTTTACCCGAATTTTTCGTAGGGAAAGTCCAAATCATCGGAAAAATTGAATGTTAAACTCTGAAATTTTAAAAAAAATTATGCGCTCGAAAAGAAAGACTCTGATGATGATGATTAGCTCTCCCTTCTCCGCTCTTCAGCTCAAGGTCACTTTTCATTATTTCAGACTCCCCCGTTTAAGAGCTGTCATTATTTTCGCATTTTCAACAGTTACACTAGATATTTGCTGAACTGTGTTACCAAGTTCTTACCAACCACCTACTTCACATCAATAGTTCTTATCTGGAGGTTCGCGATGACGCCGAAGCAGTCTTTTTTTTCCTCAAATTTGAATGAAAAATCTTCAAAAACGAAGAAAACTCACCATTGATTACTGAAATCGTTCCGTGCAGTTGCATACTGAAACAAAAAACACCCATTTCTCTTTCTTCAGTCATTTTCGTGTAAGTATTTGGACAAAACATACTCATTTGGGATAAGTTTTTTCTCAGCCCATGCCGGCCTACGTCTTTGACCACTTTTACTGTCTCGTTCTTAAGCTGTACGGTGTCGTTCCTAAGCCGTACTGTGTCGTTCCTAAGCCGTACTGTGTCGTTCCTAAGCCGTACGGTGTCGTTCCTAAGCCGTAAGGTGTCGTTCCTAAGCCATACGATGTCGTTCCTAAGCCATACGATGTCGTTCCTAAGCCGTAGGGTGTCGTTCCTAAGCCATACGGTGTCGTTACCTAAGCCGTACGATGTCGTTCCTAAGCCATACGATGTCGTTCTTAAGCCGTAGGGTGTCGTTCATAAGCCATACTGTGTCGTTCCTAAGCCGTACGGTGTCGTTCCTAAGCCATACGATGTCGTTCCTAAGCCGTACGGTGTCGTTCCTAAGCCGTAGGGTGTCGTTCCTAAGCCATACGGTGTCGTTCCTAAGCCGTACGGTGTCGTTCCTAAGCCGTACGGTGTCGTTCCTAAGCCGCAGGGTGTCGTTCCTAAGCCGTACGATGTCGTTCCTAAGCCATACGATGTCGTTCCTAAGCCGTACGGTGTCGTTCATAAGCCATACTGTGTCGTTCCTAAGCCGTACGGTGTCGTTCCTAAGCCATATGATGTCGTTCCTAAGCCGTACGGTGTCGTTCCTAAGCCGTAGGGTGTCGTTCCTAAGCCATACGGTGTCGTTACCTAAGCCGTACGATGTCGTTCCTAAGCCATATGATGTCGTTCCTAAGCCATACGATGTCGTTCCTAAGCCGTAAGGTGTTGTTCCTAAGCCGTACGGTGTAAATCCTAAGCCGTTCCTAAGCCGTACGGTGCCGTTCCTAAGTCGTACGACCTCGATAGCGCAACCTTTGCGTGGGCCGGCTGAGCTTTACACCACGCGGACTGCGTCTCTGACTGCAGTGTCAGACAGTAAATTTTTGCTAAAATCGTCTGTATTCTCTTCGTACTATTTGATATCTCATTCTTCTCTGATTTTCAGCTAATACCTCACGTTTTCTTGGGTCAGTCAGTGTTCAGCAACAGACAGTGCAGAGTTTAATTCACTCAGGCAATAATTTCACAAACTCAGGTTTTTCTGCTTAGGCTTAGGCAAACGTTACGCTATCGAGATCGTACGGCTTAGGAACCAGGGTGTTTCTTAGCGCCCGCACAACTTTTTTCGAGCGCATAGGTTTTTAAAATTTAAGAGTAAAACATTCAATTTTTCTAAAGATTTAGAATTTTCCTTCGTAAAATCCGAAAAAAAATATTTAAAAAGCGCATAAATTTAAATGTTTTCTGAGGGTTTCGGAGAGCGCATAGATTTTTTTTAACCGCAGTGCGGGTCAGAGAAACACCCTGTTAGGAACGAAACCGTACTGCCTAGGAACGAGACCGGACCGCTTAACGAGACAGTGAAGAAATTCAGAGACCCAGTCCGGCGTGGGGTAAAACTGATCCCTCAAGCCTAAGCAGAAAAAACATGATGAAAAGTACCTGAAAAAAACTTTTATACCCGAATTGCCTTACTGGATTAAACTCTGCACTGTCTGACGCTCATAGGTAAACTGCCAAATGAAGAAAAAAAAACTGTCTAGGGCGACCGACCTACCGACCCTCTCCCTCACTCGGAAGGAATGTATCAGTGTTTTCACAGCTCAATAAATCTTCATTCCTCCACATTTATGGAACATTTCATTAGCCATAACTCAGCTTCAACCGTTTTCTTGAAGTTGAAATTGTATATTTTAACCTTAGCGATCGACCTATTGAAAAATCAAGAGATACAATACCTATGCTGACCCAGAAATGCTTGAGGTGATAGCTGACAAACACAGAAGAATAAGAAATAAGATAATAAGAAGAGACTGCAGACGATCGGAGAGAGAGAGAGAGACTGCACACTGCACCAACACCTGGCGATTCAGAGACGCACTCCGTCGTAAGGTAAATTTTAACCCTTCTTTCAAGTTAATAAACGCAAAGTACCCTTAACCAGGCGTTAAATGAGACCGGTCTAAGGCATGTATTTACGCACCGAGCGAGTAGAAAAAAAAAAGAATAAGGTAAGGCAAAAAGAGTGAAGAGAAGTAGAGAAAAGGTGAAACAGAACGGAAAGAGAAGAGAATGTAGATCATTCTCGGCGTGAACATCTATGCTCTAGCATAGCTGATCCGGTAACCATTAAACCCTGGTCTTAAGGTGTAGTTCAACCCTGATTTTTCAATTAAAGAAACGTCAAACCCCATAACGGAACAACCTGCTGCTGCATTCTGGGCGGATAATGGTGGGAGTTCATGTGCTTCAGGAACTCCTCATCAGGCATGTAGCCGCAGTCTTCGTCCTGGTTATCCAAGTCCCACCGGTTAGCCTTACGCTCATACGAGGGCCTGCAAACAGGGGTTTTGACTTGCGGTAGAGAAGAGGCTTCAGAAAAACTGCAGAGAGCAATAATACGACAATTGATCATAGTTTTTACAGTGTGATAGTTCGTCATTAAAACCAGGCTCAACTGTATTCCAATTGCTTAACTGAGAATTCTAAAGCGGTAACAAGTCCAGGGAGAGATACAGCTCACCATAGGTAACCTGCCCTAATACAAAATTTGGAGAACCGACCGTTCTTCAAGCCGTAGATGGTGAGACTAAAGAAAGTACAGAAAGTACAAAATTGGCGGCCCATTCATCTTTTACCAGAAAAGAACTTTTTTATATTTTAAGAGACAGAGCTACCGCTTTCTCTGATCACTTTCAATCAATTGTTACACCAGTTAGCCAAGGAACTCTTCCGGATTATAAATCCGCTCGCTCTTTCCATTTTAACACCATCATAACTGCTTACGATGTTAACAAGTTAATTCTTCGCATGAAACCCAAAATATTTGTTTTAAACACTTAATAACTTTGTATCAGTCATCCGTTGTCACACTCTTAAATATGCAATGTGTTCAACCGGAATGAAGAATTGAATTAAACGCTCTGTCACTCACCAACATCTCACATAGATCAAATACTCATTAAGAAACCTATTAGCTACTTCTCATTAAAATCATACTTTTCTATATCGTTGTAAACTCCGCCCCTTCGGGGGCGGAGTCAAGAATATTTCTCTCGCGGTAGAGAAAAAGAGACAAGGCTTCAAGATCGACCTAAGCCCTATGGTCTCGTTAGCGTAAACTATTATTATACTAAGCCTAAGCGGCAGAGGGATGAGAAAGAACCTTGTGTGAAGGAGAGGGATGAGAAAAAGATAAAAATAAGGGCACTTTTTCACTTTAGTCACCCCCTACCCGAGGTTCAAGTGGGTCAGATGAGAGTGGCATTTTTTGATACGGTCTGGTTAGCCGAAGCCGTACGGCCTCGTTAGCGTAAACTTTTTCCTAAGCCTAAGCGTTTTTTAATGTAAAAAGTTTTTTTTATGTAAAAGCAACTTTTTTAATGTAAAAATAACTTTTTGTAACTTCAAGTCAGAAGTATGACCCATGGAACCTTTGGGAGGGGGGCACTAAAGTGAAGAGTGCCAGAGGAGCATACAACGATCTGGAAAAGTGCCAAAATCATGATAGCTATGCACAATGTACCCTAGAGAAACGCGCAGTCGATTCATCCCACGCAAGAGCTAACGATAGAAGTATCCAACGTGTTGGAAGAGATATCCACACACCCTTATCTTTTTATCAAATCTGTACTCACACGCTTCTCGCTCGTGAAAAACTTGATGAGGATTTTCCTCCCTTTTTCTTCAGTTGCGAACCTGGCGCTTTATAGTTCACAGGCTTTCCATGCATGCAGGTAAATTTTCACAGATATCTACTTGATACTCCAAGTAAGGTTCAGTTCATAAAACTGAAGTGTGTGCAGTGGCGCTAGTTAAAAGGCCTTGCGGCACATCTTTGGATCTTCCTCAGATTTTCAACTCTAGGTCAAGCTAAAGCGAGCCCTTCTCACCTCTCCTGGCGATAGGGATGCGGTTTGCACCACGCCCTCTGCTTCGGAGGACGAGAACCCATTCCAAACTCGCAGCTTTGGTATTCCGACAACAATTTTCTCAAACTGCTGGAAAAAACTTATTTAGGAACTTCAAAGATTCAGTTCGACGTCAGGAAAAAATTAGGCGAAAAAGGTTTTTTATTCCTGTTTTTTGAACAAATAAAATAAAGAAAAAAACTAAGAAAATTTTTCAATCAGCCCTGGTCAGGATGCGACTACTCTGTTTTCATTACGCTTCTTTTCGCGTGGCATCAGAACCAGAACGAATTCGTTATCAAGAGAGCAAGTAACGCTTCAACACCGATTCTTGATGTATCAAGCCGATTAATAACAGCAAAACGAAAAACAGAACGAAGAAAAAGGCACATTGTCAGCAACCAAGAATATTGAATTGAGCAAGAGCGTAAACAGAAGAAACTTCAACGAAAGAAATCATTTAATAAAATACTCGATAGAAGAAAGTCGGATTAAGTTGTTGAACGTAATCTTTGATAATTTGTTTGTCTTCTTCGATATCCCAGCTTTTTGGTTCAATCAATAAGGCTATCAGTGAATGTTAACATCAAGAACATAGATCAAATTACCTTATCATTAATAGGAAAGCAGTGCATTAATAATTCATTCAAGAAAACATCCCATTAACATCTGTTGAGAAACTTCTCTAAAATACGGACCACCGTTGGCAAAATCTGACCAAGAAAACTGTTTGCTCAAACCGCCTACTTCCAGATCGTCTGTAAATCTGTGCTTTCAAAGTTCTATGTTGTTTTAGTTAACAGTTATTCTTTATCAAGATTTTAACAACAAAAAAAAAGCATAATAATTACACAGTTACATAAAGATGAACGCAAGAAACTTCGGAACCCTGTTGAGCGATTTGAGTAAAAATTTGAGCCCATCTCTCGAAAAAACAAAGTGATCTTTTATTTGCGACATCAACCAAATAAACACATATTCCAACACACTGTTCCCATACTTATGACAACAAAGTTTCTCCCCAAAACAAAATTCTTTATTTCGAATTTTATGTTGAATAAGTTTCATTAAAAATTACGAAAGAACAGCGATAAGAAATTGAACTGTTTTCGATCTATTTTTTTTAAATCTGTATCTCAATGAGTTAGCACAATTCAAAAATTTTTCTAGTCTGGAAAATTTACCGAATGTGAGCAATATACGAGTAGCGGAGGGAGGGAGAGAGAGAGAGAGAGAGAGAGAGAGAGAGAGAGAGAGAAAGAGATGAGTTGGAGAAAAACGGGCAACTAAATTTTTTACTCGATGTTGGATCAAAGGTAAAAACTTTTTATATAACTTATGATTAAGGAACTAATTAATGAAGTGAAATTTCAACAGAATATACTTGTAATTGTTGGGTTGAAAAATTATTTTCTTGTGAGAAACCGGTTTTAACAAAGCTTTTACCCATTATTGAATATCCAACAAGAGGTTTGTACACATTATTCTGTTATTCAGAAAGGCAACCGCTGAAGAGAATTCCTGCCTGTGTTTTTTACCGGTTTCCACCGATACTAAAAACCATCTTAAATTACACAAAAACAGTGTTTATCAGTTACCCAAATTGAGAGATTCAAGATTATATATCCATACAGGATATATTTTGTAGGATTTCAGCATTTAATTCCCTGAGGAAAGCCACGTTGAGTTAAACAAATTTTTCCATCGACTTGCTTTCGAAGAATTCCAAACGAGGCAATGTTCTGCAACTAAAACATCTTTTCGTTTATCCTGATTTTTTTCACAGGTAAATTTTCGACTCGCATTAACTCCTTTGAAAATTCAAAGAATTGAAGCCGAGAAGAAAAACAAACATGAAGTCCCTGAAACTTGTACGGTAGATCAAATAACTCCTGCTCGTCGATGTGTATTCATTACCTGACTCCATTCGCCGACCACTTATTACATTCCCTATTTCTACCTTTGAGAGCGCTAAAATGATTCGTCTTAGAAAATGATGGTTTCATACAGCCACATTTAAAAGGAAGCCCAAAACTCAGCGATGGAGTTCAAAATGAAAAAAGAGAATGGATATTATGAACCAATTAGTTTTCTAAGCATACTTCTTTCTTCTAATCCAACTATCTTACGCTCTAGAAGATTACAAGTTGATATTCTGCTCGCTTTCCAAACCCCACTAGGTCTTACAGACGTTCGAGTGAGTAGTCTCTACTTGTTCAAACAATGTGATGGTCGGAATTCGTCCTATGCTTTTCACATCAATCGAACAAATAGGAATGGCTAATTCTTTCGCGTATCGCACACTAGCCAGAGTATCCATAAGATGAAGACTCTCCCACTACTGTCGACTGGTATACTTACCAGCCAGAGTATCCATAAGATGAAGACTCTCTCACTACTGTCGACTGGTATACTTACCAGCCAGAGTATCCATAAGATGAAGACTCGTTTCTCAGCTCTCGATATATAAATACTTCAATTTCTAGTATAGTTCGTCAAAGGAGGGCGATGCCGGACTGGCCTGGGCATGCCACCGGATAAAATATCAGCCGATACTCCCTTATACTTTGTAATGGCGAGTCAAGGTGCCAGTCAAATAGCCTCTTGCCTATCTCCGGTCAACGACAGGCGAGACGTCTCTACTCTACCCAAATGCTAGTTATAACCAAAGGATCTTCTTCTCTCTACCACCCAGTCACAAGTCCTATAGCATGAACAGGTTGATGTCCACCTTCACAAGGTGCAGCATGACAGTCTCAGGACTGCAAAGGACATCAAAACCCTTCTCTGGACGCATCTCGTCCGAAGAACAACACGAGAACCTTTCTCATTAAAGAGAGCGTTTATAACCAAAAGTCTTCGATGCGGGATGCTTGCCGGCAACAACAACTAAAGGGCAGAAAAAAAAGAGAATATTTCATTTTTAGAATTGACCTTTCAATTGTGACCGACTCGCTTTTAGCCGAACCAGTTCTCGACTATTCGAGAACTGGTTCGAGAACCAGCCGAACCAGTTCTCGTTCCTATACGTAGACCTCGAACCCTCACGGCCACTTATCCTCGCCATATTCAGAAAATAATTAAATATCGTAACTCTCTGTTTCACAATATTGACGATCCTAATACCCGTTCTCTTTACGAGAAAGCTAGTAAAGATCTACTGAAGCAGATAATGAAATGGACTAGGCATTGTGAGAAGAAGAAATTGTCTCGCGCTCGGGACTTGTTCCGACATATCTCATCCCTCACTCGGCCTAAACCTGTGCCTCCTCGATATCTATTGAATACTACAGGGGACATAGTATTGAAAAATAAACTTAAATGTTCTCTGCTCTCTACCGAATTCGCTTCTCATTATACTAAGGATGATAACGAACGTATCGCATTGCAAACTGAAGCGGCCCCTACTATGAGCCCCTTTCCTATTTTTTCTCCCCTCTTCTGTTCTTAAAAGCCTCTCGAAGCTTAAACCAATGGGTAGCAAAGGTTCAGATGGTATCCCTCAGATTGTCCTCAAGAAATGTGCTAAGTCTCTTGCACTTCCTCTTTCCCATACTATTGTATTATCTGTGGTCAAATACCGTCTTACTGGAAACATTCTCTGGTGACCCCTATTCTGAAACCAGGCAAGGAACCTCACTTGGTGTCCTCCTATCGTCCGATTTCCATCCTTTCTCCCTGTTCTAAAACGATGGAGCGACTTGTTAGAGCTTTCATAATCAATCATCTATGCGAGCACTCTATCATACCTATCAATCAACATGGGTTTAGGCGTGGAGCGTCCACAGTAACCAATTTATTAATATGTGAAGATGATTGGACCTCTTCGTTAGCCAAAGGTCTTTCAACGGATGTCATCTACCTTGACTTCTCTCGTGCATTTGACACCATTAGTATAAGTAAGCTTTTGTCTAAATGCACACATTATGGAATTACTGACACACTCCTTTCTTGGCTTGAGTCTTTTATAACTAATAGATCTTTCTCTGTGCGTATGGGTGATGTCACTTCTGATCCAATGAATGCCACATCGGGTGTGCCCCAAGGGTCTGTCCTGGGGCCACTTCTTTTTACTCTGTACATATCCGATATAAATGAGGTACTAGAGAACTTTCCTAATATTCGTTATCAAGCATACGCATACGATCTCAAGATTTATGTTTCTTATGATAAGAACTCATACGGCGAACGAACTCGAGAGCTGCAATCAGCATTAGATTCCGTATTCGATTGGTGTTTAATTAACCAACTATCTCTTTCTCCATCCAAGTCTCTCCATATTCACATTGGAGGTCAATCTTTATATTCCTCATACAGTATAAATAATGTTTCCTTTTCATGTGTATCTCAGATACGTGACCTGGGCATACAAATAGTTTCTTCTTTGCGTAGGAAAGAGGCTGTAGCAGACCGAGTTAAAAAGGCATCCAAAGCAATGTATGCTATGCTCCGTGCGGTAACTGTTAATGATCCTGGTATACTGGTCAAGTGCTTTAAAACTTACGTAATGCCGCACTTGGACTATGCTTCGAATATATGGAATCCATACTATGGAAGAGATTGTGATGATATAGAGAAAGTTTTGAGCAAATTCACTCGCATAGTTTATCATCGATGTTTCGCAAATGAAGTTAATACGAGGTCTCTTCCTGCTTACCCCAATCGACTTGCCCGCCTTGGATTCGTTTCTCTTTCCAAGAGGAGGATAATTTCTGACTTAGTTATGGGTTTCAAGATCTTCCATGGACTGTCTATAATAGATAAAAAGCGATTTTTCAAAGAGACTATTCCAACGCGAACTAATATAAATGGCTTATTAGTTCAGGGTAGCAAGAATACAGCTAGAAACAACTCTTATGGAATGCGAATATCCCGCCTTTTCAGCAAAATACCTCGAAACTTGATTAATAGTATGAACCTGAAATAGTTTAAATCCCAATTAAAAAGTGGTGTTGTATCTACTCTTCTCTCGTCATGAATTCAGAACTAAATTTCTTTTTTTGTCGTTCAAATTGTTCTACATATATAGGTTTGTTTGTTTGTTTTTTCCCGTTCAATTCGCTATATTAAAGTCAAATTATGTATCGCTTTTGTTATCGTATTTGACAATTGTTTAGCTGATCTATTCATTCCTCATTTTCAATTGTAATTAAATTTGTGTGTTATTGCATCGAAAGATGTAGATAAAAAAAAATTTTTTTTTTAGGCCTTTTGCTCCGTTCAGCGGTCATTTTTGAGATTTTTTTGACAAATTATAATGAGCTATTATGATACCGAGCAGGAGTCAGCATGGTGTCTTCGTAGATGAGCATCGCTATCTGACGAGCCAGAAGACAGCCCGACTTCTCATGAATCGCCTCCAGAAGCAAGACACCATCCGATCTACAAAACAAATGATCATCGACTGTTTAATGATCTTTTCTCCAATAATCTACAGTATGATTGTCTACCGTATAATCATATTCTCTCCAATAATCTACAGTATGATCGTCTACCGTATAATCTTCTCTCTAATAATCTACAGCATCATCCTCTACCGTATGATCATCTTCCCTTCAATAATCTACAGTATGATCATCTACATCATTGGTCTAACTATGAACAAAGCCAATTCATTGAGCGGGTAACATAGCCATCTCTCGTACAGGAGTAAGCGAGCAACAACGTCACTGCCTTAAAACTTGGTTACTGAAATTAGGTTTTTGTCATTTACTGTATACTTATCTTCTTTCTAACAATCTATAGTATGATTGTGTATTGTATGATCACCTTGAGTAAAACCAGCAACTGAATGATTGTCTACAGTTTGAGCATCTACCTTATGATAATTTAAATATGAACGTACGATAATATATTATATGACCTACGGATAATAAGTCAAAAAGTGATTAAGCCTCTTGAGTTTTCTTGAAATTATAATTATGACAACTTTGCAGTATTCGTTAAATAAACAAAACAAATTTTTTTACTAAAATTTTTTTATTTTTTACCAAGTTTACTAAAAGAGCGAACTTGAAATTTTGGAGCGAACTTGAAAAGCCCATGGACTTTCAAGGTTTCTCCAATTCAAATATCTGATACATGCTTCTTCTTCTTCTTAGCGTTGTCCCGCGCCGGCCGAGGTCGGAGTAGGGTCCGCTGTACGGCTTCTAGCTCTCCAGAAACATCTGTCCGTTGCGTCTTCCGAGTGGAGTCTTGCAAGGCGCAGGTCTTGGTTGAGCGTATCCATTTAGCTTGTCTTCGGTTTGCCTCGCGGGCGTTTGCCTGGTACTTCCATGTCAAGGGCGTGTCTTTCGATGTTGGTCGCGTCTCTTCACATCACGTGTCCATACCATCTAACTCTCCCTTCTCGCATCTTGTCTTGTATTGGGGCAACGCCGAGTCTCCTTCTCACAATCGTGTTACGCACACGATCTAGGCGAGTCAGTCCTAGTGTCCAGCGTAACATTTTCATCTCATTCGTGTGGATAATGTTCCAAGGTACTTGAATTCGGAGGTCTTCGGGAGCGGTTCACCGCTGATGTGAACAGTTCCCGTCGTTTGCACTCCGATTTCCTGGTACTCGGTCTTCTTGATGTTGAGGCGTAAGCCATGCCTACTAAGAGCGTCATTCCATTCTTGGGTGCGTTTCTCGATTTCGGCACGGGTAGGAGCAGCAAGGAGAATGTCGTCGGCGTATGCGATGGTTGACGGAGCTGGAGTCAGTAGAGGACGCGTCACGGTATCCATAACCAAAATGAAGAGAAGGGGAGACAAAGCACTCCCTTGGTGCACTCCAACGTTTACTGCGAATGGATCTGTGCTGCCGACCGGAGTTCTGACAGTACTCTTTGAATCATCGTACATCGCCATTGTCCATCGAATGTACTCTTCAGGAACCTGATGATCGCGCAATGCATATGAAATAAGATCATGGGGGACTCTGTCGAACGCCTTTTTCAAATCGAGGTAGGTCAGATGGAGAGGTGATCTTTTCTCTGCGTGCTTCTCGACGAGTAAACGGAGTGCAAATATTATCTGATACATGCTCTTTTTGTTTTTATGAATAAAACATTGTATCCAAACCTCGTTTCATTCACAAACAATGTAATATTTAACACAACTTTATGATTACTACAATCATGTTTTTTGATGTTTCAACTTTTGATGTTTCCAATTTCAACCTCAAAACGTCGTCAATAAAGCGTTTGCAGAGAGAGTAACGAATTTCACGCCGGAACGCCTTCCTTTCCTCGTGGATACTTTCCTCCAGGCAATCCTGCTCTTTCATGTTTTTAAACGAAACTGAGAGAATTCTCTAACCAACACGCAGGTGAAATCTATGCATATCTTTGCGCTTACCGAATGAGCTGATGATGCGAATTCTCATTGTTTGGTTTTATTTTCTTTTACATAACATTCTTTCTGTCTCCCCCAAAGCGAGCCGGTCTCTACTGCCGCACGTTTAATCTCTGTTTTAACTGGGTGACTGGTCGTCGACCGGTCACCTAGCTCTGTTTTAACTGGGTGACTGGTCGTCGACCGGTCACCTAGCTAATCTCTGTTTTAACTGGGTGACTGGTCGTCGACCGGTCACCTAGCTAATCTATGTTTTAACTGGGTGACTGGTCGTCGACCGGTCACCTAGCTAATCTCTGTTTTAACTGGGTGACTGGTCGTCGACCGGTCACCTAGCTAATCTCTGTTTTAACTGGGTGACTGGTCGTCGACCGGTCACCTAGCTAATCTCTGTTTTAACTGGGTGACTGGTCGTCGACCGGTCACCTTGCTAATCTCTGTTTTAACTGGGTGACTGGTCGTCGACCGGTCACCTTGCTAATCTCTGTTTTAACTGGGTGACTGGTCGTCGACCGGTCACCTAGCTCGTTGTCTGCGACATACCTTTTTTGTTTTTCTCTGTGTAATCAACACTGACGAAAATGAAAGGTCGTATGAGAGAGCGTGAGCTCATTGTTTCCTTTACGAACTCACTCTAAAAATTCGACGTAAACAAGGAGAAACGCGAGAGAACGAGAAATAGCAAATAAAGTCAGAGAAGTAGAGATTTCATATGCCAGCCTATTTTCATTACGAATAGTATGCAAGATGTTAACAGGCTGTGATTAGTAGCAGTTCGTAGACACGCCAAACACACCAAATCATTACTAATGCACGCCACTGCGCGGGAAAGAGTGTTTGACGCACTACTATGTTATTTTTTTGATACGGTCTCATTAGCCTGAGCGGTACGGCCTCGTTGGTGTAAACATTGGCCTAAGCCTAAGCAGAAAAAAATAAAAGAAAAACTTGAGAAAAACTAAATAAAGCGCATGGAGCAAAGTTGAGAATTTTACCGCGCAGTGGCGTGCATTAGTATTGATTTGGCGTGCGGGGCGTGCTTTAGTCATAGCCCAGTTCGTACAATTAAAAAACAACATTGCGTCCGCTTACAGCAAATGCACTAAAACAGTGTGAAAACGCACGTTTTATTGTCAATTGAGCTTAAATATTCATGAAAAACCCGCGAAGAATTTCTAAGGCAGCGATTCAGAACAAAACAGTTTTTTTAAAGTTCTTCTAAAAAATTTTTGTTATACTGTTTTTCTTTTGAATTAGATTTAAAGATTATTGAGAAATGTCATAGAAGTCTATCACAACACTGTCTCCACGTTCGAAAAGCAAAGTTTTTTTTTCATGCCTGGTGATCTGACTCGTGCCTAATCATAATGGAACTTGGAAAACTCAAGAAAATAAAATTCAAATTTTTTACAATTGTATCATTTTTCCTAATATTTTATAACTTTTTTTTCTGTGCTTCTCAATTTTTTGTCTTTTCTACTTATTATGTTTGTTTTTAATCTTGTTTTTAATTTTTCTCGGCTGTTGTTTTCTGAAAGAAATTTTTCGCTCAGGTTTTAATGAGAAAAAAATATTATTCGGGTCGTTTTTGAGTAAATTTTTCCTAAAAATTTCATAAATATTTTCTGTAAAATTCACTATTCAAAGGGGGACAAATTTACTTCAAACAAAATTTACTTCAAACTACCACCTTTACGATGACATTGAGATGATGAACTTTGAAGTATGGGATGAGCAGGATAGCGGTTTGCCTGTTAAATCGTGTTCATCACTATATCATACCAGAAACATATACACCGCTAGCTTCCCTGGATATCACTTTGCATTACAGAAAAGGTTCTGCCAGCTTGGACAATCAAATGTGTACTCTTGCGACATCTCACTTTCTTTTCTTACTCGCTCCTCCCATCTTTTTTTCCTTTTCCCCTCTTCATTTTCTCTCTGTCGTCTTTTCTCTTCCTCTTTATCTCCCCATGTCTCTCTCTCTCTCTCTCTCTCTCCCTCTCTCTCTCTCTCAGATACCATCCTCAAGTTTTGACCTGATAGCAGCTATGGCCGCTATCACCGCAACCCCAACCAGCCAGAAGTGGGTGACGACATAGAGCTTCTCGTTGATGAAGTTAATCATCAAGACACATTGGAGGTTGTAGTCATGCAGCCCGCCCAGTTCCTGCCCATCAATAAATTACCACGGGTTAGATAATCAAGTCCTACCGTATGTTTCATAGCTTAACCAGCTCTATTAATAAAAAAAACAACCATTCACCTGAGCGAGGAGTTCAATTTTAGAAGTTTCTTTTTTCTCTGCTGTATCCTTCTCGCTTGCTCGTCATTATTCTAGGCCCCGCTATTTTGCTATATATACTATATATATATATATATATATATATATATATATATATATATATATATATATATATATATATATATATATCTTCTTCTTCTTAGCGTTGTCCCGCGCCGGCCGAGGTCGGAGTAGGGTCCGCTGTACGGCTTCTAGCTCTCCAGAAACATCTGTCCGTTGCGTCTTCCGAGTGGAGTCTTGCAAGGCGCAGGTCTTGGTTGAGCGTATCCATATATCTTGTCTTCGGTTTGCCTCGAGGGCGTTTGCCTGGTACTTCCATGTCAAGGGCGTGTCTTGCGATGTTGGTCGCGTCTCTTCGCATCACGTGTCCATACCATCTAACTCTCCCTTCTCGCATCTTGTCTTGTATTGGGGCAACGCCGAGTCTCCCTCTCACAATCGTGTTACGCACACAATCTAGGCGAGTCAGTCCTAGTGTCCAGCGTAACATTTTCATCTCATTCGTGTGGATAATGTTCTCGGTTATACGCGTTGTAGGCCAGGTCTCCGTCGAATAGAGAAGCACGGGACGGATTGCTGTTTTATACATCTTTCCGCGTATGCCAGCTGTGATATTCCTATCACAGAGGACACCTGCAGCTTCTCTCCATTTCATCCAAGCTGCATTTACTCTTTGGCGTGCCGCTGCATTTGTTGACGTGTCTGAGGAGATGACAGAACCAAGGTACTTGAATTCGGAGGTCTTCGGGAGCGGTTCACCGCTGATGTGAACAGTTCCTGTCGTTTGCACTCCGATTTCCTGGTACTCGGTCTTCTTGATGTTGAGGCGTAAGCCATGCCTACTAAGAGCGTCATTCCATTCTTGGGTGCGTTTCTCGATTTCGGCACGTGTAGGAGCAGCAAGGAGAATGTCGTCGGCGTATGCGATGGTTGACGGAGCCGGAGTCAGTAGAGGACGCGTGACGGTATCCATAACCAAAATGAAGAGAAGGGGAGACAAAGCACTCCCTTGGTGCACTCCAACGTTTACTGCGAATGGCTCTGTGATGCCGACCGGAGTTCTGACAGTACTCTTTGAATCATCGTACATCGCCATTGTCCATCGAATGTACTCTTCAGGAACATGATGATCGCGCAATGCATATGAAATAAGATCATGGGGGACTCTGTCGAACGCCTTTTCCAAATCGAGGTAGGACAGATGGAGAGGTGATCTTTTCTCTGCGTGCTTCTCGACGAGTAAACGGAGTGCAAATATTGCATCTGTTGTGCCTCTTCCGTTCACAAACCCGCATTGCTGAGCTGGAATATCGACGATATCTCGTATGCGTGAATCCAGTATCCTCTCAAATATCTTCATAGTGTGGTTGAGAAGGCGTATTGGACGGTAGTTGCTGCACACTCTGGCATCGCCTTTTCCTTTGAAGACTGGAACGGTCGTGGAGTAGCGCCAGATATGTGGAATTTGGCCTTGCTTTACGATGGTGTTGAACAGCTGCACGAGATGTGCTAGTCCAACATCACCCGCAAGTTTCCAGGCTTCGGTGGCTATGTCGTCCGGTCCAGCCGCTTTCCCAGTCTTCATCTTAGAGAGTGCCTTCTTCACTTCCTCGGCCGTGATGGTTGGAACGGGTCCTTGTATGGCGTGGGAAGTAGGGATGGGAGGGTGCTCAAACTCTTGGCCGCTCATTTCTTCGAAATGTTCGCGCCACCTGTTTCTGACTTTTAAAGGGTCAGTGACGAGCTTCCCTTGTTTGTCCCTTATCGTGGCTGCTCTCTGGATGTCCAAGGTGTTGCGGTGTCGAGCCTTGGCAAGCCGATAGATGGCTTTATCGCCTCCTGGTTGGTTCATCTTCTCATAGAGATCGCGGAAGTAGGAGGCTTTTGAAACTGCGACAGCTCTTTTGGCGGCTTTCTTGGCTGAGCTGTATGCAGCGCGGTCGTCAGCCTCATTTGACGTCCTCCATCTCTTGTAGGCATTCTTTTTCGCCTTGATCGCATCCTGAACTTCGGAGGTGAAAAACCAGGTGTCTTTCTCGATTCTTGGCTTTCCGGGTTTCGTCTTTCCGAGGATGCTTGCGGCGGGTGCTCTGATGCTGTCTTCAAGAAGCTTCCAATGTTCATTTATGTCCTCTGGAAACTGCTTGTAGAGTGCAGGAGGGAGTAGATTGCGATGGATGATGTGCATGAGAGAGAGATGTTCTGCTTTCCCAGTCGAGCGCCACCATTTGACACGTGTGCATTCAGGATTACGAGAAGGCTGTTTCTTCGACTTCAATACGCTGTAGTCCATAAAGAGAGGGTGGTGCTGAGATGCAACATGGTCTGATGGAATGACCTTTGCATCTTTCGCGTTCCGCAGCTTTGCTCTCAGGATTAACCAAAAGTCAATTTGACTCTGATTTCTTCCGCTCTCGTATGTGAGTCCGTGAGATCGTCTCTTTTTGAAAAAGGAGTTCACGACTGCTAGATCGCATCGAGCACAGAAGTCAAGTAGCCGTTGACCCTCAGCATTGATCGTTCCGATTCCATGTCCTCCATGTTCTCTCTCACGACCCTGTCGATCTGAACCGATGTGAGCGTTAAAATCTCCGCCGATTAAGATGTCTTCATGAGACTCTCGGACTTTGATAACTTCCTCTAGAGAGTCGTAGAAGTCCTCCTTATCAGCGTCGCTACATCCTTGTTGAGGTGCATATGCTGAGACGACAAGGAAGTGATTGTTGGACGAAGAAATTCGGACGGCCATGACTCGATCTGTAGAGCGAATGACTTCGGTTACATCATCAGCAATTTTCGAGGAGAGGATAATGCCAACACCATTTCTTGTTGATGACGTGCCATGGTATATCAGCTTGTATCCGTCTCCTATCGGCTTCGACTTGCTTCCTCTCCATTTCGTTTCCTGTACAGCAGCAATGTCAACCCTTCTTGCTTCTAGCATTGCGGCCAGCTCTCTACTGCGTCCCGTCAGTGTTCCAACATTCAATGTGACGAGGCGAATTTGGGCTGTACGCCGCGCAGACATACCCCGCCCATGGGTAGCTGCCTGTCCTCGCATATTTGACGGTCCTAGCGGACAAGGTAAGACCGCGTCGCTTCCGGGGGACGCCCTAGCTTTGGTGATATATCTTGAAGAACTTGAAGCCATGGTTTACAACAAGGGTATTCATGCGATCGGCCTGTTGAGTGGATGGTCAATCCAGCCTGGCATCGCGGAACGTGTTTGTCGGGAGTTCCTGCTAATCCTTGACCGTAGAAAAGCAGAAGATTAATCGAAAAGACGCCTCGACTCGTGTGGCCTGGACTAACCCCTCTCCGCCTGGCCAACTGGCGGATAGAACCACTGCCGGAAGTGGACTCGTCCAAAGGGGGCCCAATTTTAGCTTTCGGCAATCTTGTGAATAAGAGTATTCCCTATTCCTCGTTGATCTCAAGCAACGAATTTTCATACCGAGTAGAGAAGCGAATTGTTCGCAGAAACTTGTGCAAAAATCGTATGGTGTTACGGGAACCGAACCCGCAACCTTCGCTTTCCGGGCGATACTCTTACCCACTGAGCTACGCACACCAAAATATAATGCACATTTTAATACAAACGCAAAACTGCTCAGATCATGTGAAATTCAAAATCTTCAGGCCAAACTGCTAGCGGTATTATAAATGTTAAACGCATTCAATCTGGTCAAACAGTGAATATTACAAATAAGAATAAAATTGCCAACATGCTTCCCAACATGACATGTGATGACACGAGGAAAATAGGCCATCGAACTGTTTTCCTCAAACTCTGCTGTAAGCACCTGAAAAAACGCATCAATACTTCAAAGAACTCATTTTGGACAGATAAATTGACGTGAGGAAAACATTGTTCTTACCTGGCTTGCCAACTTCCAACTGTACCTTGCAATTATTCAAAAAAGTGCCTTTTCTACCATGAATTCGTTGTTTATTCGAGTTCTCAAATTTTTTTTAGCTGATCTATTCATTCCTCATTTTCAATTGTAATTAAATTTGTGCGTCTCTCTCCCTCTCTTTTCTTACCCATTTCCTTCATCCTCTATTCTTTTTTACTCCGAACTTTGAGCGGTGGATACATGTAAACCCGAATTGGGCGGCTCCATTTAACCCCTGGTCACGCATGCTTATCAAGCGATTGCGTCATGAATGGAGCGTAACTCCAGAGTTCACGATTAAGACAGAAGAGAGATGGAAGATGGATGATAAATCTTCAAATTCTAAGTTACACAGTTTAAAGGCAGTGACGCCTGGTTAAGATGAGAAATGATTGAACTATCGCACAGAAAAAAGATTGTTCACCGGGCGGAATCGAACCCAGACCATCTCGACTCAAACCGGGAGCGCGTGTTACCATTACACCACGGGGACAAATTGCTATTCTGTGCGATAGTGTTATATGAAAGGCTCATATGCCCATATGCAATGAACAAGGCATATGAGCCTTTCATATAACACTATCGCACAGAATAGCAATGTGTCCCCGTGGTGTGATGGTAACACGTGCTCCAGGTTTGAGTCGAGATGGTCTGGGTTCGATCCCGCTCGGTGAACTAGTATGTATATATATATACTCAATTTTAATATACTCCATTAACGTTTATGAAAAGTTCTTCAATTCTTCATGTTCTCCGTTCAAGAATGTTTCTCTGACCCGCACTGCGGGTAAAATTAAATCTATGCTCTTTCCGAAAACCCCGGAAAACATTGAAATCTATGCGCTTGGAAAAAAATTTCCTCGGATTTTTCGTAGGGAAGGTCCAAATCATTGTAAAATTTTGAATGTGGAACTCTGAGATTTTTTCAAAAAAACCAAGCGCTCAAGAACAGCTGTGTGGTTGATAAGAAACACCCTGCTCCGGTAGAGCTCAACAAAAAATTAACCTGTTATTTCCGAACAGCTTTCGGTGCTCCTGTGTTCTAACCATCACCTGGACGCTACTGTATGATTTCAAGGGGAATACCGTTGATCTAATAAAGTTTTCTACTCGATAAAACCAGAATAACACTATCGCACGGAATAGCAATGTGTACCCGTGGTGTAATGGTGACACGCGATCACGGTTTGAGTCAAGATGGTCTGGGTTCGATTCCGCCCGGTCGACTAGCTTTCTTTTCTGTGCGATAGTTTAATCATTTGTCATCTTAACCAGGCGTCACCTTCCTTAAACTGTGTAACTTAGAATCTGAAAACCAGAATAATTTGCCATCGACGAATCTCTGTTTTTAAAAAACCGCTCCGAGTGAGTTCTTCTCAGACGCTTTCAAACGTATGATCAAAACCTTCCATCCCCAGTTGAAGTCCCCATCAGAGATGAAGTAAGCCATCAGATAGAGTTGGCCCATCGCGTTCAGACACGCAATCCAGCGGATGATTGCCAGGAAAAGCGATTCGATGTGGCCAGACATTATACTGGAAAGTACTCTGTGTCTAATAAATTGGTTCATCTTTTTAAGGGTAACGGGGGGTTTTTAAGGGGACCCATATATTTTAAAGGGTTTTTAAGGGGACCCATATATTTTAAAGGGTTTTTAAGGGGACCCATATTCAGACTGATACAGTAAGTCTAGTGAAATGCTCGGATCTAATTAACCAGTAAGAACTCAGCAACAAATTGACCACTTATAAGCTTGTGATTAATGTGTATCTAATAACTCATCCGTGCCCAAAAAACTAGTAAGTACTTTCAACTAATGTAAGGAACTGATGTCAAAAGTTCAAATGGTCAATATCTACCGTCCGTTAGCGGGGACTTGCTTCGAATTCCGGTGGATCTCTGTGTTGACAGACAAGACCATTGGATTAGAATGCGCTTCTATTCCAGTTAAACTAATTCATCACGGGTCTCTGTTGAGCCATATTTTAGTATTGTGATTTATGATGGCCCCTGTATTCTTTTTGGACGCATGATGAAACCCCTGCTGACTAAATTATATCATGTAACTAATAACATTTCAAGACCCTTAGACATTTATGAAAAGCTTTTGAAAGTGTAAAGGATTTTTTCTTAATAGAAATAGCCATCACAGGTCTTATGCAAAAACAAAATTCAGGCTTCTAAAAACCTCGTCTTTAGATAACTAAACAGTAGATTGAATCGATATTGGGCTCATTTATGACTCGTAAAAGACTGCGATTCAGAACTTCATGGCATGCGAGTCTCACCCGCGATGCGGACGATTCAACCATTCCTTCATAAAATTGGCCAGATGCCTCGTTGACACATCTCTTTCTTCACTAAACTTGCTCGAGATAATCTTGGCTTCCTTGAGGATGGAAGTCGCTTGGACTCCTACAAATAAAACTTTTATAGACTCCTACAAATAAAACTTTTGTTAGTAAAATTATTTCGAACAAACGAATAGTAATTTACTCCAAATGATGCTTATAGAAAAAAGGGTGTTCATAACGACAGGATACGACCTTTTTAGAAGTTGTTTGAAAACTGCAATTCTCTTATTAGTTTTAATATTCAGGCTTTTTTTCGGTCTTCAAAAAGCATGTTCTGTATAAAACTTTAAAAAAATTTTTTGATTTTTTATACTGCTTAGATGTTTTTTTCCTGATCAAGAAATGAGGAAGCGGAAGATTGCGATGAAAACCAGGCGAAGTCAGACAGAAAGAGAACTTGTACTAATGACTCATTCCAAAAGCCCGTATGTCCGGGCTTGACATAATGGTTGTTGTTGTTGTTGCCGGCAAACGTCTCGCATCGAAGAGAGTCGGCTATGGAGAGCCGCTCTCTCTCTCTCTCTCTTTTTTTTTTTCTTCTTAATACATACATCTTTTCTTCTTTTCTTCCTAATAGTCTCAGAAATGAGGCTTCTTCTTTTGGTTTCCTCTAGAGATCTTCCAACAAGAGTGTTGTTGGACATTTAGCACATTTGAAGAGATAAGCTACGTCGTGCGGTCCATTGAGACAGTCTGGGGAGCAGTCAGGTATCGAGTCATCGATCCGGTGTAAGTAGTAGTTGGTGTACCTGCTGTAGACTGAGCGAAGTTGGCTCAGCGTGCAGCCGGCGTTTCTGGAGAGGTCCACTTCTTCTTCATTTATGTCTAGCGGTGGTCGGCAGCCCCCCTGGACCTTGTATGGTTTCCTTTTCTTCTGAGACCATGTTTGTCTGGACTCGTTTGGCGACGCTTCTCCCGTTGTTCTTCTCTGCTGTTTTCGACAGAGCTTTTTCAACAGTTTTCTTGTGCTTTGTTGTGCCGGTGAGACGATGCGGAAGAATACTGGTTTATTGTCGGACGTTTCGGTTTTTTAAAACCATCATCAGCAATTACCCTCAAACTTGGGTAATTAAAATTTTTTCAACAGTGCTTCTGCATGCGATGGGAAGATCAGCTTTCATGTTGCGTGTTGGGGGTCCTTGAAGAAAGAGTCCGTAATGGAAGTGACCCTGGCTCAAGGTCCTTGCCAAGTATTGGGCTAATAGCATATAAACGTGCGACTTCGATCTCATTACTTTAGCTTCTGCATGACGGTGGCCATTTGATGAATTCCTGTTACGATACGATACGTAGGCCATTTTTCTGTCCTCTTTGAATTTTGGCAAGTGCTAAGCAAAGCCGTTCATTTTTCGTTTTTGGTTTTTTTTGACAATTTTAGAGAAAAAAAAAACTTTTTTCGAAAATTCGAAAAACAAAATAGTCGAGCAAAAAACTTTTTTCGGAAATTCGAAAAACCAAAATGTCGAAAAACTTTTTTTTCGAAATTTCGAAAAAAGTTCCAACAAATGTTTTTTTCGAAGTGTCTAAAAAATTTTCGAGAGCAAACCCGAAAAAAATTGAAAAAGGGCCAAAAATATAATTTTTCGGTGGTTTTGCGGTTTTGCCTGCCTGGCACATGTTTCAGTGCTTCTTACAAACAGAGTTTCAACGCTTGCGTGCATTGACCCGATCGAACCGAATTCCGGTATTCTCGGAGTTAATCTTTTTCCAATGAGACTGTTTTTTAATTTTTTTTTAGTTTTTTTGGTTTTCAAAATCGAAAACTTTTTTTGGTTTTTAAAATCGAAAATGAAAGTTCGAAAAAAATTTTTGGTTTTCAAATTTGAAAACAAGAAGTCGAAAAAATAAATTTTTTTGGTTTATAAAATCGAAAAAAAGTTCAAAATTTTTTTGGTTTTTTTCGCTCACCCCGGTGCTGAGGCGGAGAGGAAGCTGGCCCAGGCTGGAGCTGCGTAGCCGTAGATGGATTGACAAATGGCTTTGTACTTGAGACGGAGTGCCTCCTTTTGATTGCCCCATGTACTGCCGGCTAGCGCCTTCAGTACATTGTTACGTTGCGACATTCGGCCTGCTATGTCTTCCGCATGATGACTGAATGTGAAAATAGAGTCATATGTAACTCCAAGGATTTGGCGGTCTTCACGGTGGGTCCGCTCTGACCTCCGACCGAGACGTCTAGGATAATATTGTACTCTTTGCTGTAAGGTGTGGAGAGTAGAAGCTGGCTTTTGGCAGGAGAAATAGATAGTCCACGATCTTGGATGAACTTTTCGATGTGTGGGAAACCGGATCGTATGTGTAGCGAGGCAGTGTAAATGCTTGGATCTGACGCTTACAGCGTTATATCATGAGCATAAGAGACGAATTTGAGGTTTGGATCGTTATTCGGAAGATCGCTTAGATATAAATTGAAAAGAAGCGGTGAGAGTGCGCTGCCTTGAGGGACTCCGCTTCTGATCAGGGATGAGCTTGAGAGGACGTCGTGAAAGGATGTGCGGCTCGTTCGTCCTCTGAGGTACGATGCCAGCCATTTCTTTGCGAAGTTTGGAGCGTCGGTTTGTAGGACGAGATCTATGAGTACCGCTATGTCTATGCTGTCGAAGGCCTTTGACATGTCGATTGCCAACATCACTGTGCGTTTGGCTGGTCTCTTCGCGTTAAAACCTGCAGCTACGTCTTTAGAAAGAGTGAGGAGGGCAGAGGTGGTGGACCTTCCTGTGGTGAATCTATGCTGGTGCTCAGCTACTCTTACGTACGGCTTGAGTTCTTCCAATAGAAGTCGTTCTATGATTTTCGCCATGGGTGAGAGTAAGGAGATCGGTCGGTATCCTGGTCCATCCGTTGCCTCTTTTCCTGCTTTCAGGAGTGGGAGAATGACTGAAGATTTCCAAATCATGGGAATTCTGCCAGAGCTGAGGGAGTCGTTGATGAGCTTTGTGAGGGCGGCTATACCTCTGTTCCCGAGATAATGAGAGAGTATTGGAGCGAGTCCGTCTGGTCCGAGGGCTGTTGATTTGTTTGTCTTCTGAATAGCTGATTTCACTGCGGCCTCTGAGTACTAGACAAAATTTTTCGCTTGGATGTTGTGAACTTTCTTCATGGTTTTCCGATTTTCCTTTTTTGTTTTGTAGGCGACTAGGCGTGTGAAGCCTTTGTTGACCTGGCTCGTTATTTCGAAAGAGGATGTGAGGGGTCTTTTCCCGAAGTCGATGGCGCAGTTTGGTGGGGGGACGTTTTTTATCATTTAGTATTTTGATCGTTTTCCACAGTTTATTGCTGTCTAGTTTGGAAAGAAAGGTCTCCACGAAGTTCCTCCAGATGTCCCTTTTGTTTCTGTCCGTGGCTCGTCTGATGTTCATGTTGAGGGCACTGATTTCTTTATTTGATGGGTGACATAATGGTAGAGTGTTCGCTTGAAGTGCGAAGAGTCCCGAGTTGGACTCCCACTCCGAACAGATCCACCCAGACCAAGGGGGTTAATGTTGGTAGTGCTCTTCCACGAATCTGACTCTCCCCACTGCTGCTATTCACACTAGCAATGATCTAGCAGGCAGCCAATGGTTCTACCAGGATGGGTCTGTCCCGCATCCCAGGATAGTACGCACCCTGCCGCGAAGCGGAAGCAAGCGCGAAGATTATTATTATCATTACCGAAAAAGCGTAGACTTGTGCATGAATTTTCGTCAAAATATTTCTAAAAAACTAATTAGTTTTTTTTTTTAACAAACTCATGATGCAAGTTTCAAATTTTGAGTTGTATACAAATATGCAGTTGAATGTAACCATTTCCGTAGCTTCTGGAAAGAAACTGCCAAATTCCTTTCGGCACGTAGAGCATCAGAGCTTGCAGGAAAAATAGGTACGGTACCCACTAAAAATCGTGTTCAAATCTTGACTTATAATCCATCATGTTGAAAACCAAACGTCACCGCCATTTCAAGAAATGCGGGAAACGATAGCTTACCCGATATGAATACCGATAATGATAAAAAGAAAGCCAGAAATTTTTATTATAGGCCTCTTTTATTGCCCAATCTTCCTCCTATCTGTTTTTACTTCACTTCTCGTTCGCTTCTCATTATCCTAGACCACTTGGGCGCATAGCTCACCTGGATGTGCTGAAAAAAATTTTCCAGGGTGATCGGTTGACCCTTGGCGACAAGGGTTATTTAGTCATGACAGATCTTCTGTCGGCGGGCCTCTGTGTTCCAAATTTTTAAGGGGGGACCCTTATGTGAAAAAAGGTAGGGGGACTTTTATGTGAAAAAAGGTAAGGGGGACCCTTATGTGAGAAAAAAAAGAAAAAAAATTTCACCCCTAAGGGGGGACCCTTATGTGAAAAAAAATTTTTTTTGCCTTCGGCGGGCCTCTGTTTTTCCAAATCGTAAGGGGAGACCCTTATGTGAAAAAATTTTTTCCGCCTTTGGCGGGTCTCTGTTTGAAAAATCATGAGGGGGGACCGCGGGTCTCTGTTTGAAAAATCATGAGGGGGGACCCTTATGTAAAAAAATTTCCATCCTTCGGCGGGTGTCTGTCCCTTTTTCTTTCACACTAAAAAACCCCTGCTTGGCGACCGGGGTGAGTGGGAAAAAATTTCAGACCAGTTTTCAGAAGTCAATTGATCCTTTTTTTAGCCGAAGCCGGTATTAGTTTCACATTCAAAATTTTTTTCAACTTAAAACATCTGGTTTTTTCATATCAACCAGCTTCTGTTCAGGGGTTTTTTAGTGTGCAAGAAAAAGGTACAGATACCCGCAAAAGGCGGAAATTTTTTTTACTTTAGGGTCCCTCCTTAAAATAAAAAAGAGGCCTGCGAAATTTATTTTTTGTTTTACATGAGGGTCCCCCTTATGATTTGGAAAAACAGAGGCCCGCCGACAGAAGGTCTGACATGACTATTTAACCCCTGCTCCTTTTATATGTTTTCTCCAGTATACACAGTTATTTTCGAGGTGACGGAGACATATTTCACAAGTTTGGTGAGCTATACTTGAGCGCTATGATGAGCCTTAGTTTTTTTTTTATTATCAGTTTTTTTCAAAGGGCAGGTATAATTGAAGCTCGACCATTTTCAGCAACAGAATCGAATTCAAATCAAAATAAAAACTTTGCTCTTGTTTCAAATTTGCAAGCCATGTGACCCCACAACAACCCCTTCTCTGCTGCATAATGCTGACAGCTTCAACCTATATTGGATTCAAAGTATCCCCTACTAAGAGTCTTCTTCTTAGCGTTGTCCCGCGCCGGCCGAGGTCGGAGTAGGGTCCGCTGTACGGCTTCTAGCTCTCCAGAAACATCTGTCCGTTGCGTCTTCCGAGTGGAGTCTTGCAAGGCGCAGGTCTTGGTTGAGCGTATCCATATATCTTGTCTTCGGTTTGCCTCGCGGGCGTTTGCCTGGTACTTCCATGTCAAGGGCGTGTCTTGCGATGTTGGTCGCGTCTCTTCGCATCACGTGTCCATACCATCTAACTCTCCCTTCTCGCATCTTGTCTTGTATTGGGGCAACGCCGAGTCTCCCTCTCACAATCGTGTTACGCACACAATCTAGGCGAGTCAGTCCTAGTGTCCAGCGTAACATTTTCATCTCATTCGTGTGGATAATGTTCTCGGTTATACGCGTTGTAGGCCAGGTCTCTGTCGAATAGAGAAGCACGGGACGGATTGCTGTTTTATACATCTTTCCGCGTATGCCAGCTGTGATATTCCTATCACAGAGGACACCTGTAGCTTCTCTCCATTTCATCCAAGCTGCATTTACTCTTTGGCGTTCCGCTGCATTTGTTGACGTGTCTGAGGAGATGACAGAACCAAGGTACTTGAATTCGGAGGTCTTCGGGAGCGGTTCACCGCTGATGTGAACAGTTCCCGTCGTTTGCACTCCGATTTCCTGGTACTCGGTCTTCTTGATGTTGAGGCGTAAGCCATGCCTACTAAGAGCGTCATTCCATTCTTGGGTGCGTTTCTCGATTTCGGCACGGGTAGGAGCAGCAAGGAGAATGTCGTCGGCGTATGCGATGGTTGACGGAGCCGGGGTCAGTAGAGGACGCGTGACGGTATCCATAACCAAAATGAAGAGAAGGGGAGACAAAGCACTCCCTTGGTGCACTCCAACGTTTACTGCGAATGGCTCTGTGATGCCGACCGGAGTTCTGACAGTACTCTTTGAATCATCGTACATCGCCATTGTCCATCGAATGTACTCTTCAGGAACCTGATGATCGCGCAATGCATATGAAATAAGATCATGGGGGACTCTGTCGAACGCCTTTTCCAAATCGAGGTAGGTCAGATGGAGAGGTGATCTTTTCTCTGCGTGCTTCTCGACGAGTAAACGGAGTGCAAATATTGCATCTGTTGTGCCTCTTCCGTTCACGAACCCGCATTGCTGAGCTGGAATATCGACGATATCTCGTATGCGTGAATCCAGTATCCTCTCAAATATCTTCATAGTGTGGTTGAGAAGACGTATTGGACGGTAGTTGCTGCACACTCTGGCATCGCCTTTTCCTTTGAAGACTGGAACGGTCGTGGAGTAGCGCCAGTTATGTGGGATTTGGCCTTGCTTTACGATGGTGTTGAACAGGTGCACGAGATGTGCTAGTCCAACATCACCCGCAAGTTTCCAGGCTTCGGTGGCTATGTCGTCCGGTCCAGCAGCTTTCCCAGTCTTCATCTTAGAGAGTGCCTTCTTCACTTCCTCGGCCGTGATGTTTGGCACGGGTCCTTGTATGGCGTGGGAAGTGGGGATGGGAGGGTGCTCAAACTCTTGGCCGCTCATTTCTTCGAAATGTTCGCGCCACCTGTTTCTGACTTTTGAAGGGTCAGTGACGAGCTTTCCTTGTTTGTCCCTTATCGTGGCTGCTCTCTGGATGTCCAAGGTGTTGCGGTGTCGAGCCTTGGCAAGCCGATAGATGGCTTTATCGCCTCCTGGTTGGTTCATCTTCTCATAGAGATCGCGGAAGTAGGAGGCTGTTGAAACTGCGACAGCTCTTTTGGCGGCTTTCTTGGCTGAGCTGTATGCAGCGCGGTCGTCAGCCTCATTTGACGTCCTCCATCTCTTGTAAGCATTCTTTTTTCGCCTTGATCGCATCCTGAACTTCGGAGGTGAAAAACCAGGTGTCTTTCTCGATTCTTGGCTTTCCTTGTTTCGTGTTTCCGAGGATGCTTGCGGCGGGTGCTCTGATGCTGTCTTCAAGAAGCTTCCAGTGTTCATTTATGTCCTCTGGAAACTGCTTGTAGAGTGCAGGAGGGAGTAGATTGCGATGGATGATGTGCATGAGAGAGAGACGTTCTGCTTTCCCAGTCGAGCGCCACCATTTGACACGTGAGCATTCAGGATTACGAGAAGGCTGTTTCTTCGACTTCAATACGCTGTATTCCATAAAGAGAGGGTGGTGCTGAGATGCAACATGGTCTGATGGAATGACCTTTGCATCTTTCGCGTTCCGCAGCTTTGCTCTCAGGATTAACCAAAAGTCAATTTGACTCTGATTTCTTCCGCTCTCGTATGTGAGTCCGTGAGATCGTCTCTTTTTGAAAAAGGAGTTCACGACTGCTAGATCGCATCAAGCACAGAAGTCAAGTAGCCGTTGACCCTCAGCATTGATCGTTCCGATTCCATGTCCTCCATGTTCTCTCTCACGACCTTGTCGATCTGAACCGATGTGAGCGTTAAAATCTCCGCCGATTAAGATGTCTTCATGAGACTCTCGGAGTTTGATAACTTCCTCTAGAGAGTCGTAGAAGTCCTCCTTATCAGCTTCGCTACATCCTTGTTGAGGTGCATATGCTGAGACGACAAGGAAGTGATTGTTGTACGAAGAAATTCGGACGGCCATGACTCGATCTGTAGAGCGAATGACTTCGGTTACATCATCAGCAATTTTCGAGGAGAGGATAATGCCAACACCATTTCTTGTTGATGACGTGCCATGGTATATCAACTTGTATCCGTCTCCTATCGGCTTCGAATTGCTTCCTCTCCATTTCGTTTCCTGTACAGCAGCAATGTCAACCCTTCTTGCTTCTAGCATTGCGGCCAGCTCTCTACTGCGTCCCGTTAGTGTTCCAACATTCAATGTGACGAGGCGAATTTGGGCTGTACGCCGCGCAGACATACCCCGCCCATGGGTAGCTGCCTGTCCTCGCAGATTTGACGGTCCTAGCGGACAAGGTAAGACCGCGTCGCTTCCGGGGGACGCCCTAGCTTTATATCTTGAAGAACTTGAAGCCATGGTTTACAGCAAGGGTATTCATGCGATCGGCCTGTTGAGTGGATGGTCAATCCAGCCTGGCATCGCGGAACGTGTTTGTCGGGAGTTCCTGCTAATCCTTGACCGTAGAAAAGCAGAAGAATAATCGAAAAGACGCCTCGACTCGTGTGGCCTGGACTAACCACTCTCCGCCTGGCCATCTGGCGGATAGAACCACTGCCGGAAGTGGACTCTTCCAAAGGGGGCCAATTTTAGCCTCACTCAGAACGTCGTGATTCCGGCAATCACGGTAGTAGGGCTGAGTGAGTTTACACCTTCCCACCGACTTTGAGGTATTGGGGCTAGGGAAGGACTAAGAGTAAAATCTAGAAATCACAGCATCAGTGAGTCTCACTTTTAAGTAGGTTTCCTAAGTTTTATATGTTTTTGAAACGATGACAAGGCGAGTCAAAACGTTTAGGCTGAGGATAAAAAAATATGGGTTAAGACTCAGAGTTAAATAGTCGTGTCAGACCTTTTGTCGGCGCGCCTCTGCTTTTACAAATCATAAGGGACCCTTATGTAAAACAAAACAAAAAACTTTCGCGGCCTTCTCTATTTTTTTAATCGTAAGAAGGGACCCTTATGTGAATTTTTTTCCCGCTTTTGGCGGGTGTCTGTGCCTTTTTCTTGCACATTAAAACCCCTGCTCAAAGTTAGATAACAGGTTTTTATTATTATTCTCCTCTAGCCTCGCACGCCTAAAATAATGAGAAGCATCGAGATGTCAACGGCAGGAAGGGAGATAGAATGGGCATTTTGAAAGGCCAGACACTCTCCCTCAATCTAAGAGCAATTTTTTCTCTCATTTTTTTCAAGAATTACAGGTGGCCCATGATAAGATCTGTAGGCCCAGAAAACCTTTCTCCTTCTAGAGAACAGTGTGTTTCTCTAACCCGCACTGCGTATGAAATCTATGCGCAAATCTGTGAGCGATCAAAGAAAGCTTGTGATACAAATGCTCTGTTCATCTGCATTCTCTCTTTACATCACAAGCTCTCTTCTCCTCTTTCGAGGCCTGTCGTTCCCTCATTATTAGAGATCTAGACAGAAATATGTGTATCTGCGGACAGGGGTTTTTTAGTGTGAAAGAAAAAGGAACAGACGGAACAGATTTTTTTCACATAAGGGTCCCCCTTCACGATTTGGAAAAACAGAGCCCGCTAGAGGCGGAAAATTTTTTCCCATAAGGGTCCCCCCCCATAAGAATGAAAAACTTTTTTGCTTTTTTTCTCACATAAGGGTCCCCCTTACCTTTTTTTCACATAAGGGTTCCCCCCTAAAGATTTGGAACACAGGGGCCCGCCGACAGAAGATCTATCATGACTAAATAACCCCTGTCTGCGGGTAGGAAGAAACAGCCTGCTAGAGACCTATTAGCGCAAAAAAATGCTTGAAAGAAGTTAGTTATTATCTGGTTACTTGATAATGCTGCGACATAGACGTCGCATTCTCCTTTTTCACTTTGTGAATATTATCGATTGGCATCTTGTCACTGAAGTAGCAGAAGTAGTGATAGTAGTTGGTCCAGCTGGCTGAAAGCCACACAAATTGACAAGTGCCTCAAGCAAGCTGTTCTTGGAAAACCTATCGTGTCACACCTAGTCAGTCCTACCATACTCAACCCTACCTTATCCGATTCTACCGTATTCAATGTTAACGATCATGGCTTGAAAATTATATTGAAGCCCAACCGGCACTTTCGGCGGGAACAATACATGCGATGGGCTCTCCAAAGTGTTGTTTTGAACCAGTGATCAAGGAGAAGACGAGAAGTAGGCAGACCTGCAAAATTATGGCCTCGATTCACCAGGAAGTGAAGAAATTCATCCAATTTACACATTACCTCTCTTTCCTTCAATATGAATTTTGCCCTCTGACTATCATGATAATATAGTTATTCAATTCTTGGGTTCTTTTTAACCTGGGTGGCCGCGCTTCACTAAGGGGGCTTTTTAAAGATAACTTTTTAAAATATTATTTTTACATTAAAAAACGCTTAGGCTTAGGAAAAAGTTTACGCTGACGAGGCCGTACCAGGGGTTATTTAGTCATGTCCGGTCGCCTTTCGGCGGGCGTCTGTTTTAGACCTCTGGCGGGCGTCTGTCTTTTAACTCATCAGAGGAGGACCCTTATGTTAAAATTTTTATCTCATTAACGTTAAAAGCAAAAAACTTTTAATCTCATAAAATTAAAACTTGAAATTTTTTTCGAGATTTGAGGCAAGTGTCTGTAAACTAAAAAAAAAAAGTTTTCATAACCAAAAGTCTTCGATGCGGGCTGCTTGCCGGCAACAGTAACATACTAAAATTTTCGCCTCCGGCGGACGTCTGTAGGATTTTCGGACCAACTAAAAACCCCCTGGGCCGTACGGCTTAGGCGAACGAGACCGCATAAGAAAATTTTAATTTTTTTAAAACTTTTTTTGAACGCATCGAAAAGAGCCCCTCCCCCAAATGAAGCGGAGCCCCATCCCCCAGGTAGACTTGTGCCAATTCTTGATTATTTACCGGCGACAATGCCAATCTCTCTGAACACTCGATATCTATGTTTACCGAACCGAACATTCAATATCATTGAATTTTTCTGGTAGTTCGACACAATGTTTTAAGTGTTAAGTAGCTATTATATTATTATAATCGTTTCCGATCCATCTTACTCGCAACAAATTTGATCAAAATTTCAAAGGAATACGTTTGTACACTACCTTCCAAGGAAAAGAATGAAAATTTTGTTTCGGTGTCAAGATAGCATGTTTTATCATCTTTTTCAATGAAGGCTCTCGGATTTTCCGAAGTCGTCTAGCGGCAAAAACTAGCAAAATGTTCATTATTATTTTCCAATAATTTTTCAACTCTACAAAAACTTGAAATATTTTGCTGATTCTTCTTGAAATCGATGAAGTCAATCGTTGTTAAATTTTTAAGAAAAAAAATTTGTTGGGAACTGACCGAATACGAAAAGGACAAACGATCAACGGCGCCTTCAAGTGGATGGGATTGGACGATTCCAATCAAACTTGGAATATGAGGGAAGCCGAACATTGCCTAACAGCCTCAGAAAATACACTATTTCAAAACCCAATAACACCTTTTTTGGTGATTGCGCATGCGCATACTAATTAAATATTTAGTAATTTATTCTGCGATTTACTAACAAATGTGGTAGGAAAATTAGTAAATCACAGAAAGTGGTTGCTTTCGGTGTTTTTTTAAGGCAATTACCGAAAGGAGGCAACAGGGAGGCAAGAAACCGGGAGGCATGAGGGAGGACGCCTCGTTAGCTAAGCCGTACGGCCTCGTTAGCTAAGCCGTACGGCCTCGTTATCGTAAACTTTTACTAAGCCTAAGCGTTTTTTAATGTAAAAATAACTTTTAATATAAAAATAAAACGCGCGTCCTCCCTCATGCCTCCCGGTTTCTTGCATCCCTCTTGCCTCCTTTCGGTAATTGCCTTTATTTTGAAGAAAGTTGAGAGACACGGTGAACACCCGTCAACGGATCCATGACACTTTTTTACACGACATTTTGTTACAGGGGCTTTTTTTTAGTGTGTTTCAACTACTGTATTTTTCGACAAATTTAGTCATAGAATCGACAGAGTCAAGAAAGTGAGAAATTTTTTCATGCGGTCTCTTTCCTAAGGTTCCATGACACCTTGCAGAGCGACACCTTGCAGAGCGACACCTTGCACCGCGCACTTTGCAGAGCGACACCTTGCAGAGCGACACCTTGCAGAGCGACACCTTGCAGAGCGACACCTTGCACCGGACACCTTGCAGAGCGACACCTTGCAGAGCGACACCTTGCAGAGCGACACCTTGCAGAGCGACACCTTACACCGGACACCTTGCAGAGCGACACCTTGCAGAGCGACACCTTGCAGAGCGTTATTTTGCAGAGCGTTGTTTTGTATATTGTCTCTAGTGCACTTTCCGTTTAGTAGTTTGAGTTCGCAGGTTATTTCAATTATGTGTGCAGAAGAGTTTCGGTGATTTTGGAATTCGAAAAGAGTTTGCATTGGAGGTATGCAATTTCATCATTTATGCAATTTCATTTAATGTATGCAATTAATGTATTCTTGTATTCATCATGTATGCAATTTCATCATTTAATGTAAATCATTTAATGTTTTTCTGATGTAAAAATAATTTTCTACTTTCTATTGCTGTTGATAACACCTTCAATCTTGTTTCCATTGACTTATTATGTTTTCGGTACTTCTTTACTTCGTTGCATGCTCCTCTCCCCTGCATTTTGCGAAATATTACTATACGGCCTCGTAAGCATACATGGTACCTAAGCCTAAACTTTAAAAAATCAGTGAAAAGTGACCTGACCCTCATGTAATTTGCGCCCCCCCCCCAAGTAGCAAAGCGCCGAAAAGCAATTCATTCTGGAAAAGTATTTTAGAAAAACGGTTCTTTTCAACTTGGGAGGGCGCGCTTTACTTGAAGGGGTTTTTGAAAAAACTTTTTTCAAAGAGTTTTTTTTTTACATTAAAAAACGCTTTGAATTAGGAAAAAAATTTCGCTAACGAGGCCGTACGGCTTAGGCGAACGAAACCGCATAAGAAATTGTATAAATTTTTGTATTTTTTAACATGTTTTGAACGCTTCGATAATTTCATCATTTATGCAATTTCATTTAATGTATGCAATTAATGTATTCTTGTATTCATCATGTATGCAATTTCATCATTTAATGTAAATCATTTAATGTTTTTCTGATGTAAATATAATTTTCTTCTTTCTATTGCTGTTGATAACACCTTCAATCTTCTTTCCATTGACTTATTATGTTTTCGGTACTTCTTTACTTCGTTGCATGCTCCTCTCCCCTGCATTTTGCGAAATATTTCTATACGGCCTCGTAAGCATACATGGTACCTAAGCCTAAGCTTGAAAAAATTAGTGAAAAGTGACCTGACCCCCCATGTAATGTGCGCCCCCCCAAGTAGCAAAGCGCCGAAAAGCAATTCATTCTGGAAAAGTATTTTAGAAAAACGGTTCTTTCCAACTTGGGAGGGCGCGCTTTACTTGAAGGGGTTTTTGAAATAACTTTTTTCAAAGAGTTTTTTTTTTACATTAAAAAACGCTTTGAATTAGGAAAAAAATTTCGCTAACGAGGCCGTACGGCTTAGGCGAACGAAACCGCATAAGAAATTGTATAAATTTTTGTATTTTTTAACATGTTTTGAACGCTTCGATAATTTCATCATTTATGCAATTTCATTTAATGTATGCAATTAATGTATTCTTGTATTCATCATGTATGCAATTTCATCATTTAATGTTGATCATTTAATGTTTTTCTGATGTAAAAATAATTTTCTACTTTCTATTGCTGTTGATAACACCTTCAATCTTCTTTCTATTGACTTATTATGTTTTCGGTACTTCTTTACTTCGTTGCATGCTCCTCTCCCCTGCATTTTGCGAAAATCATCTACATTCTCTCCTCCTTCCGTTCTATTCTACTTTTCCCATTTTACTTCTCTTTTCACTCTTTCTGCCTTTCCCCACTCCTTTTTCAACTCAAACATGCCTTATAGCGCTTTCATTTAACGCCTGCCAAAATGTTTGAGTGCGAGTGAGCTATGTTACAAATGAGTGCATATATTCGTGTTCTTTTATCTCACTGTTGAGATGCAATTTCTTCCTACGTGCAAAAAAATACGTGTTCCCACGGACGAAGCACCTCATCGATTGCTGTGCGGTTTCTCCAGTGAAGGAAGAGAAGGCGGAGGCCGAGGAGGCGGGCGAAGAAGGGAAGGTGACGGAGGCGGATTCAGAGGAGGCAGAGGCGGTTTCTCTGCTAAGAGGAAGATGTACGATGATGATAATGAAGAGGAAGAGAACGATGAAAGTGGCCAAGGTGAGTTTAGTTCATTTGAGGAAGCGCATGTTTTCAGTGAAATGTCTTCTTAATGTAATCATCTGCTGTAATCATCTTAGCACCCACACAAATTTTTTTCGAGCGCATAGATTTTTGAAATTTCAGAGTTCAACATTAAATTTTTTCAATGATTTGGTCTTTCCCCACGAAAATCCGAGAAATTTTTTCACCAAGCGCATAGATTTCTATGTTTTTTCATGGTTTTTGAGAAGCGCATAGATTTTTTCTACCCGCAGTGCGGGTCAGAGAAACATCCTGATAGAAGCTTGATCCAACGCAATTACAATCTCCATTAGAATTTCTCTAATAGTGAAAATGTTATCATTCTTTCTCATTCTGCAAAATTTTCTGCAATTTATCAACAAAAAAACAACAAGCAGCGCATGAATTTTTGAGAAAAGGAAATTTAGTCAATTTTCCATTTTGTCGTAACTGTGAGACACCCTGGCTTCAGCCCCTTCTCTGCAATGCTTCCGGTGTGCTAGTGAACCCGCCGAACGTGCAGGCGATGAGCAGCCGAGAGTCGCAAAGGCAGCAACAGATGACACTGCAGGTGAACGCCGTCACGCCGCCGCTTCGGCGCGACGCAACGGCATACGCGGAGAACCGCCATGCGGCCGAGATGCAGGCGGCCGCTTATAATGCACTCCAGCCACCGCATGCTACGATGTCCGTGGTGAGCAAAGGTTTTATAATACGCCCGAGAAGGTTACACAGGCTGGTTACAAAGTCGAAAAGATGCCATAGCAAAAACTTATGGGGTTTATAAAAATAGTTATGTTGAGATTAATTAGCTTTACTCATCAGAAGAAAGATAGTTTTTGCAGTTGAAGAAGCATAAGTAGGGTTTTTTTGTGTACAAGAAAAGGGTAAATACGGCCGCTGAAGGTGAAAATTTTTTTTCAGATATTGGTCCCCTGTTATGACTTTTCAGATCTTGGTCCCCTGTTATGACTTTAAAAAAACAGAGTCCTGCGAATTTTTTTTGTTTTATATGATTTGAAAAAAAACAGAGGCCCGCCGACAGAAAGTCTGACATGGATATTTAACCCCTGAGCAAGTAGCGAAAGGCAAAGAATACACTCGGCCTCGCACTTTTTCCTGTTCTTCGTTGTGCGTTCTTTTTGCATGAATAACTAGAGCTGACCGAAAAAGTCGTTAAAAAACTCTTTCATTTTATCACTATGAAGACCTTATGGCGGATCGTGAAGGCGATTATCGAAGTAGGAGGTTGTATATGCCGTAATGAGGTAGCAAAAACGGTCATAGGCCCGTCCGAAATAGAAAAAAACACATATAACCTGTTCAAAAAATTGACGTGGTTATTCATTTTTCGCGTCTCTATATTGTCCAATTTTCCGCTCTTTTTTGTTTCTGATTCTTCTGGACTTTTTTTTCGTGACACTTGGTTTTGAGCTTTACCCATCGGCTAGTGAGGGAGTGAACAAGAGCGCAGCGACAGTTTCGGGTACAGAAAGCAGCCACCCGGGTTGGCCCTGCCCAGAATTCCAGATCACCGATCCATCAACAACAACATTTACCCGTTCCCGTCGCACCCGGAAGGTAAGAAGAAAACCTCCATATAAGGGAACAGTTATTCATGCCAACCAAAAAAGAATTAAATTCAGGAATTATCTAGGTTTTTTCTGACTAGCTTTTTTGGATATTAAATAGCTCACCGGCATTGTCGGTTAGTGAAACCCTGAACTTCTTATGGACGCAAACGTGAAAAAGGAGAATGTGACAAAAGTATGAGTGATCAGGGAGACTACAAGTTCTGAAAAGAAAGGTTGAATGAGCGCACATAAATAAAAGATGTCGGTAATGGTTGGGAACCGGGGAATCTTTGTCAATTGCTGAAGAGGAATTAGTGTATTTTATCTGAAGAGGAATTGATGCATTTTACAGAATACCGTACATTGGGTCTCCGGTGAGATCCCCGAATGTGTCTGTCTCATCGGCGGACCTCCAAGCGCTGGTAGGGGAGGCGCAACACGAGTACGGCTACCAGGGGGGCTCCTCCATACGAAGCGTTGCTACGCTGGGTTCGGGCGAAGTTCCGCTCACCCCCAGAAACCGAGGTCGACCAAGAGGAACGGTGAGCGTTTCTTGGTCATACATGCGTGACTTTCCGTTTTTTTTTCCAACTCTAAGAAAGTAATACGGATTCGGGGCTTTGAAAGATTCGAACGCAATTGCGAATGTGAGTGAGCAATCGGGGCTAGAAATCACGAAACGACTGGGGACACAGTGAATGGGCGAGAAACATGAGCTACGGGAGGGGTGTGGGATTGATGCCGTCATCCTAACAAAGTGTGCATTTTGTTGTGGATGGTTATTTGTTTCTCTGCGCGCTCTGCATGATTTATTTTTATTTATTTATTTATTTATTTATTGAGGTATGTGGACGACGCTGATCCCTTCTCATGATTCTAATATTGAAATGATCATTCCAAATCAAGTTTTCCGTGAAGTTTGAAAAAAGGTAAGTAGTGCTCTGCATGATGTGGATGGTGTTTAGCGATCGCATTCCTCGTTGTCATCTTCTGCATCCTCGTTGACATCTCTACAGAATCCGCCAATCAACGACGAGGCGCAGGAGACTCACGAAGTTAGAAATCAGGGCTTTTTGAAATGATCATTCCAAATCAAGTTTTCGTAAAGTTTGTAAAAAGGTAAGTAGTGCTTTGCATGATGTGGGTGGTGTTTAGCGATCGCATTCCCCGTTGTCATGTTCTGCATCCTCCCTGACATCTCTACAGAATCCGCCAAGCGACAACGAGGCGCAGGAGACTCACGAAGTTAGTAATCAGGGCTTTTTTGTTTTCAATGACTAGCAAATCCCCTGAGTAAACAGAGAAACTTTTTTTCGAGTGCACAGATTTGCATGTTTTTTCCACTAGAAAAAAGCACCTCGGTAGCAATTCATGCTTTACTGCTTTTTACGTTTTAGCCAGGCTGTGAGGCAAGGCCATGTCGCGTATACAAATTAACGAGTAAACAGGATCTAAGTAAACAAAATCGTATTGTACCAGTTTGTTCCCGACAGTTCTTATCAAGATGGATTTTTTAAAAAAAGAAAATGAATTTACCCACCCTCGAACTCCGAGAATAATTCGCATTATTATTAATGAAATGCTCAGGAGATGCACCACTCGATCGGTGACCGCGTGGAAGAGTTTCAAACCATAAGAGGGAGACCATTGTTGACAACCAATGGGTTCCGGTTCACCATCCAACGGCGCTTGTTAGACGAATCGTTCAGCGTTCTCTGTGCAGACCGGTATCGGAAAAGCTGCAGGGCTATAAAAGACTATAAAACCTTAAATACAAGAGACTATAAAACCTTCTTTGACCTAAAAGATACAATAAGACCCTCTAGTTGAATTTAAGAGTAAAGGTTATTTATAGACCCCGTAACACCCTAGCCTTCATACTTTTATGATTGATGTCATATTCGGAATCTGTTCGAGAATTCTTATCTAAATAATATGCTTGTATACGACTTCCCTTGATAATCCCTTATTTGAGCTCTCTCTAAGGCCTTGATAATGTTAATCAATTTAATTCTTCAGGGACTTTTCTTCTACATACGGTTTTAATCATTGTTTTTTTATTTCTCAAATAAATTCGTAAAACTGCTTTTTTCGCTAAATTTGAGAAAATATGATTAACACAAGAATGACTTCCTCGTTTATTGTTATAGTGCTTAAAGCTAGTTGTCGCCACAGTTATACTGGAGCATTATACATACATACATACATACATGCTGTTGTTCTCAACTTTGTAAGTTTTCATTGTTTCAGTTGGGGTTTTAAAAAAGTTCCTGCACAATATGATGCGATTTACATACAAGAGAAGATGCGAGAAGGCCGAATCCGATAGTATAGCCGTTCTGGGGAAATATCTAACAATCGCGGCGAGACCTATCAAAGCACGAACAAAGCAAACGCCCACAAGGCACTCAAAACAAGTTTCCTGGACATGCTCAGACAAGTTCTCAGCCTTATGCTTCTGCATCCTAAAAAAACGCTCAAGACCTGTTCTTCTAAAGGAGATCTACGCCGATTTTAACTTACGCGTAACAACGCAAAGAAGATAGAAGATTTAAGAATTAATAGTTTCTCTTCGACTTATGAAAAGAAACGCGTTTTCCCGAAACACGAAAAAACTGAATTGGTTCAATTTACATATAATATGAGAAAAATAGCAGACAGTTTGACTAACGTGCTCTTTGTTTAATGATGTTTCCTTTTTCAAATGGGACTTAGTTTGCTTCAAAATAGAAATTGATTTACATAGGAGGGGGGGGGGAGATTATACAAGCTGAGTTACTCCAATCAATGTTCGACCTAATGGGTGCAACAGTTGGACCGAAAGAAACCTTTGAATCGATGGCTCATTTTTAAAAACAGTCTTATAAACATCCTCTAAAATTTTGGTGATATTTTGTAGGATTTGAGAAGTACGGTAGCAGCCAATAAGCAGCGCACTTCCACACAGCCGCGTGTATAACGGCCTGCTCTCTCGTCCTAAACCTCCTCGACCACGCCTTGTGGGAATCCTACATGAGAGCAAAAGTCTGTGCTAAAGTACATCACAGTTTTGATGCCTTGAAATCGTCTCTGAAGAGAGCATGGGACAATCTATCGCAAGAGTACTTTTCTGCCGTGAAAGTCATACGTCTGAAGAGCGTAAATTCTCTAAGGAGCCTGTTTTGAAAGAAATTCAAAGTGGATGTACTTGATAAGGTGGGCATAACTTGTTACATTAGGAAGAAAAGCTTCCTTGTCGTCTGAGTAACCGGCTAATAACAAACCTACAGTAAGTTGAATTACCGTAATTGCTATTCTCTCTTCTATAAAAACTGATGGTGGTATTTCGAAACTTTTTGATCTTGCATTGCATCTTTTATGATATGTAGTTATTCTCAACTTGATCGAGTTAGACTTCATTTTCTTCGAAAAAATGCTTCTTACAATCGAAATACTCTCCAGATTTCATCAATTTTTTTTTTGGTAAAACTCATAGGATTGTGAATCAAAATGAAGAAAAAACCATTTTCACTCCAGTAAAGTAAACTAAAAATTTGATTTGAACCTTCACATCAGCACGTAAAGATCTATAATATTAGAAAGCATCAATGAAAACGCAGAACTAAGACTTGTTCAGACCCATACTATACCGGCTGAGCCAGTTCAATACCTCGGAGAGTTTATACATACACCTCTCACCCTAGTTATAGTTATAGTTTATCGCATTGAGTTCATTCATCAACATAAAGGCATTTGTGGAATGAGTACACAAGCGTGACACTTTAACAATTGAAGTGAGAAATTCATTTTTCGAAAGAAGAAAAAAAAACTGAAACAGCGGAAGAAGAGAAAGAAGAAAACAACATTTCATGGATCGGGCATTTTATATTTAGAATAGCTATAGTTCTGAAATCATGACTCTAAAAGATTTTACTGAATTCGCTGAGATTACCGATAGTGGTAAACTGTTCCATTTGTTAACAATTCTAACTGAAAGAATATTAGAATGCGCTACGCTTTTCATTTTTGGTATAACAAGGCTGTATGGATGAGATCTAGTTTCATATCTATGGCTAGGTAGAGAGAAAATTTTCGATGGTGTTATCGGCGTCTTTCCACTCATGATCTTGAATGTCATCACCAAATCTGCTTGCGTCCTTCTTTTTTCCAAGGATTGTAGCTGCAGTAGGTGTAGACGCTCTTCGTAGGACATGTCGCAAAGCCCTGCCCTTCTGCAAATAGACTTGGTATAAGAGCGCTGCACTTTCTCGATAAGATCTACTTGATATCTGAGATGGGGTGACCAGATAGTGGAGCAGTACTCTAGTTGAGGGCGCACATATGTAGTGAAAAGGTTTTTGTAAAGAGAATGACTCCTGGATTTAAAAGTTCTTAGGATGTAGGCACACCTAGCTCTCGCTTTGTTGCAAATGTCCTCGATGTGTTGTGTGAATTTTAATTCACTAGAATATTGAACACCGAGATCCCTTACCATATTCGTTAGAGGCAAAACCCTACCATTGAGTAAAAATGGGTGAGACGGATGATTTTTACCTAGTCTGATAACTAGAGTCTTAGTTGTTGAAATTGAAATACCCCATATTGTTGCCCACTCCGAAATATTATCAATAGCTAGCTGTAAAAGTGCCGGGTTGTTGACTGTCGAAATTTTGACATCATCCGCATACATTTTAACATCGCAACCTTCAGGAAGAATTTTTGGGAGGTCGTTAATATAAAGGAGAAACAGAAGAGGCCCCAAGCAACTTCCCTGTGGTACTCCCGAAGGCGTCGGATAAGATGCGGAGCACGAAATTCCTATTCGAATTTTCTGTTCTCGATTGTATAGAAAACTCCTTATAAATCTCAGAAGTGAGCCTGAAATTCCAAAAGAAGCAACTTTTTTCATAAGTAGATCCAGTGGAATAGCATCAAAAGCTCTAGTAAAGTCTATTAAAACGCAGCTTATGAAATCTTTATTGTCTAGCCTGAGATTCCATTCAACTTGAGACTGTAGGAGGGCTAGTTCACATGAGTGACGTGGCCGGAATCCGAATTGATTCGGGTCGATCAGTTTATTATCTTCCAAGTACTCCAAAAGTCTCGAACAGATCATACGCTCTAAGACTTCAGAAGATGAGGTAGTCAAGCTTATCGGTCTATAGCTACTGCACTCAGTTCTGGCACCTTTACGTTTGTAAACTGGCATTACGATAGCAGTAAGCCAGATGGTGGGACATGTTCCAATCAGTAGAAACCGGTTGAACAATATTGCCAGAGGTAAAGCAATAGTTTGTGCAGTATTTTTCAGAAATATGTAAGGTATCTCATCTGGTGAAGTATTTTGTTTGGATGAGAGATGGATAAGCTGATTATAAACTTCATGAGCGAGAACCTGTATGGAATCTATTGTATTTGATGTAACCACCATCACTGTAGGGCTGCTGCTTGAACGTCTAATAGAACTTCGATAAAGAGATCTGAAATGATTACCAAAAGCTTTAGCCTTGTCTAAATCTTCTGTCAGAGTAGAACCGTCTAACAAGACAATTGGCCCAATTTTCGAATCATCCTTAATGTTCGCACTTGTAAAACGATACAGCTTTTTGAGGTTTTTGCTATGCAATAGTGATTTCTCCAAGTTCCGGCGGTGAGAATCAAGAGCTCTTCTTAGTTTGTGATTCATTTTAATATATGGCGCCAGCCCGATTGTGGTTCTTTTCTTATAAAGACGAGAAACGTGGCGGCGGAAGCGAGAGATCACAGGTGGTGGTTTGGTTGAGTTGTTTGTAGTTGTCTGTTTTGGAATACATCTCGTTATAATATCTTGGATTTTCTCTGAAAATTTATTGTAAATAACATTAGGATCATTAGAGATGGCAAAAATACCAGACCAGTCTACTGAGTTAATGAGACTATTGGCCAACTCGTAGTTACCCCTCTTGAAGCATAACATATGTCTGTACTTTTTAAAACTACCACATTGTGTAGATATTCGGAAAATGACGGTGTTGTGATCGCAAGACGGAGGCGGAAGGCTTACTGAGCAACCCGAAATAGTATTATGTTCAGTAGTTAACACAAGATCTAAAATATTATTTAGACGTGTGGGAGTATTCACACGTTGCACTAGAGAGTATTGCATAGCGAAACGATGTAGTAAACGCGAATGATGATTGAAAGGTAGATTTTCAGAAATGTTATCAGAGATCCAGTCTATTTCCGGGGCATTAAAATCTCCCATTATGATATGTTCGAACTCGGCGAGAGATGTCAAGCTACTTTCTATGTGAGACAAAGCATTTTCGAAAGCAAGAAAACTAGTACTCGGACTACGATAAACTAAGTGCAATACGATATCCGATTGAGAGTTGATGTGTAATCTGACACTGATAGTTTGACAGTATTCAGTGAATGACTCAGAAGAGATGAGTGAGGCATTGATTGAATTATGAATGAGTAATGCGACACCGCCACCAGGGAAAATACTGACTCTGTCACTACGGAATACTGTATAAGTTTGGCCAACTGATAGCCTAGAGTCGTGAATTGTTGAAGCACTCGCCCAAGTCTCAGTTAAGGCTACGATTAAAGCATTATGATGCCTGATTTGATCTTCAACTATGTTCATTTTATAGGAAATAGAGCGAATATTGATTAGGATACAAAATAGTTCAGTAGATTTATTTTTTATGATCTTTTTAGGATGTCGGATGGGAGGCAAAAAAGAATTTATCTGGGGTTTATCCTATTTTGAGGGCATCCCTTTCTTTGCAACATTAGTACCAGAATGTTCTGACGTTTGTTTTTTGTTGATTGGTTGAGATTCGTTTCTCTTCTGGTGCGCCATCTTCTCAGCTTTCTGGTCTTGAACTTGCTCTGATGCTCTTTTTCGACTTCGAGTGACAACGGTGTAGCCGTAGCTGTTGTCATGATTCCGAGCAGATCCTCCAGTGGTCTGAGTCGGACGTTTGTTCTGAGAAGAATTAGAGTTTGCGGGATTAGAATGAGCTGAATCTGCTGAGATTTTTTCAGTTTGATCATCTTTCCTACGTCTTGGAAGCTCTCTAGGGTTACGGAGGCGGAAGATTTCGGGCCCGTTACCAATATCCCTAACAACGAATGTCAATGCATTTTCTGTTTGGTTTCTCCTACCGCACTCTCTTCTGAGTTCAGCATCGTACTGAATTTGATGTTTGAGGTAGTCAGGTCTCGCATAGCTGTGGATGTTTCCAGTCAGCTGAGGAACGCAGCGAAAGCGTCTTGTGAGCCTAAGAAACTTATCTCTCAAATCTTTATTCGGCAGTTGTATTTTGATTGGCCTAGGTCTGTACTCGGCATTTTGGGGAGTGTAACTCACTCCAGTATGTCTAAAGACTTGAACCTTGCTCATGTCTAACGAATCATTTGGAGTAAGAAGGTCACATAATTCGTTACCTTCGGCCGACCTTATTATTTGTGTCACCAACTCCTCGTCTTTTTCTTTAGTCTCTTCTTCTGACTCTCTTTCCTCGACATTGATTAGAACGACTCTTGTTGTCTTTTCTTTCGCGTCTGCGTCCCCTGCAAGAGAACGAGTAACGGCAGAGGCAATCGCGCTGTATGATATGATCGGCCCGGCTGGAGAAATAGGGCCAATCGAAGATTTAGAGAGAGCTGGAGAACCCGCTTGGGCAGACTGAGAGAGAAGCGAGTTAACACATTGTACTAGAGACGATACAGTTGAAATAAGTTGCTGAGTTGATTGAGTCTGCGCAGTTATCATGCTCTTTAAGGTATCGATTGTTTGAGCATTGGAAGAGAGAGTCTGCTCTATAAGAGTAGACACATGGTGGAGAATTGCGACTCCTTCCTGAGATAGATTAGAAGGAAGAGTCATCTTAGGTCAAAATTTTTGAGTTGAGAATACAATGGAATTTGAATTGAGAAGAAAAAGAGTAAGACTTAAAATGCTGAAAATAGTTAAACAGCACACACACGGAACACAGAAAACAGACAGTGCTCGAATGGGCTGAGTAGCTGAAAAGCTACGCCGCAAAAGTCTCTTTTAGTTGGTTTTAGATTCTCCAATCACTATTCTTTTACTTCTGATCACAATCACGTAAAGCAGCAGATGGTAATGAACTTGGCTGCGAGTAGATGAAAGTACAGAGTTGTGGCTGCACAGGCTGATTCTGGCACGCAACAGGAACAGTGATTAGAGAACTTTCCAAACAAAAGGCAATTTAAAGTAGAGCAAAGGGATGAGCAGCCTCCCCTTGTGAGACAATTTTGCGGGAATGAGACAATTTTGCGGGAATGATTAGAGAACTTTTAGTTGAGTCTCCGGCCTCCTTTACGCACACGAGTTGAGCCTATTAAAACACTCAGCCTACTCTACCTTTTCTCTTTCTCTCTCTCTCTCTCTCCATTTCTCTCTCTGTATATATTTCTCTATTTTTTCCACGACGGCCTCTCTCATTTCTTGATCGCCTTCCTATACTCTTCCTTGAATATGCTGCTCAACCGCCTTGGCATTCTCGTGATTTGACGTTGTTTCGCCGTGTGCTCTACGTTCTTGTATGTGCGAATAAGAAAGCGGGCGAAACTGCGGACTGGATAGGAATCCGCCATCTGAAAGTCAGCGGTGCTCTCATTGGTACAAAAGTAAGAGAGGAAGAGACAACTTTAGAGAAAAAAGAAACAGAAAGTGAGAGTTAGAGGCTTGGCGAGAAAGAGAGATAGAAACATAAATCTCCAGCATTGTCGAAAATCATTTTTTCAGACTTCTGCGGTATCCAACTAAATACGCGTTGAATATCATCTCAACACTCCGGTTTGCAAAACTGACATACACAGTTCACCTCAACTGTTGAAATTGATCCAATTTTTGAGCAAAAAAAAATACAATATTTGAAAGCGAGCAATTCTTCACAGGCCTGACTAATTAAATTGCCCTATCTATCTCCCATCCCAGGTTTTATCCTCTAGTTCACTTCTCAATAAAATAGGACCCTCTTGCTACAAATTCCGTTCTTTTCTACTGTATTGGAGATAATATAAGTATGGATAAACATATAAATAGTGAGAGAGCTGACCTCTTGAACTACCCTTGGATTGTTAAGAAATGAGCGAATGAAGCAAAACGGCATTCTGTAATCCAGTCAAGCCCTTGCCCGCCTCAATTCTAACTGGCGAGCCCTTTCTAGACAGCGGGCGAAATCACGCCTGAAAAACAACATTTAGTAGGAGGCGCACGAATCACATCAGCCTGCCATTCCAAGATTCAGGCTTCAAAGATAACTATTGAGAGAAAGAGTGAGAAAAACGTAGAGGAAGACTGGCTAAGCAAAAATCATGACCTACATCAACTACGACTAGATGCAGACTTAAAAGTTGAATAGATTTGATCGCGCCCAAATAGATCGCTTTTGAGAGCGTCGGGTTCAACGTTGTTATAGCGCCAGAGCTATAATTTTGGCCTGCTTTTCCGACTCGCCTGTTTATTCAGAAAAAACGCCTTCCCATTTACTCATACACATGTTCCATAACATATTATCATGCGGCGAATTATCATTTCAAAATTATGTACTTTTTTATGCAAGAAAATTTTCCAACATATAAAAATCATTTATCATACGAAAGGAACGTTATTTTGAATTCAATGACTTCAACAAGAACTCATTTTATCGAATAAATTTGGAGCGACAAACAACTTGATATGAATTTGAGATTCTACTACAATGATATGTCTCCCGGAAGTTGTGGTTCTTCACGGTGTTTTTGCCTCTTTCTCTGAGCCGTCCGTTTCAGGGAAGTAGCCGTCGGCAAGGTAGCTTCTATGGCCGGTTAAAGATACGCAGCCGTCATGTTTCGTTCCATTACGCGTGCCAGCGGTTCTTCAGCGCGTTGAACGGCGTGGAAAGTAACCTGATATGTGGAAAGTAACCTGACCCCCTCCCAGAGTAAAGTACGCCCTCCCCCAAAGAAACAAATTGCCAAAAAATCGATAAAACAGTAAAGTGCATGGAAAATGCCCAACGTATTAACGTGTGTACGAAGTTTTGGGGTGCAAAGTGTCGTTTTAAAAGAAAAAGATAATTTTTAAAAAGAAGCAGCATAATCGAAAAACAAGAAGAAAAAATGTTGGGTACGAAGTTTCGGGGTGCAAAGTGTCGTATTAACGTGTGTACGAAGTTTTGGGGTGCAAAGTGTCGTATTAACGTGTGTACGAAGTTTTGGGGTGCAAAGTGTCGTATTAACGTGGGTACGAAGTTTCGGGGTGCAAAGTGTCGTATTAACGTGTGTACGAAGTTTTGGGGTGCAAAGAGTCGTATTAACGTGTGTACGAAGTTTTGGGGTGCAAAGTGTCGTATTAACGTGTGTACGAAGTTTTGGGGTGTAAAGTGTCGTATTAACGTGGGTACGAAGTTTCGGGGTCCAAAGTGTCGTATTAACATGGGTACGAAGTTTCGGGGTGCAAAGTGTCGTATTAACGTGTGTACGAAGTTTCGGGGTGCAAAGTGTCGTATTAACGTGTGTACGAAGTTTTGGGGTGCAAAGTGTCGTATTAACGTGTGTACGAAGTTTTGGGGTGCAAAGTGTTGTATTAACGTGTGTACGAAGTTTTGGGGTGCAAAGAGTCGTATTAACGTGTGTACGAAGTTTTGGGGTGCAAAGTGTCGTATTAACGTGTGTACGAAGTTTTGGGGTGCAAAGTGTCGTATTAACGTGGGTACGAAGTTTCGGGGTGCAAAGTGTCGTATTAACGAGTGTACGAAGTTTTGGGTACAAAGTGTCGTATTAACGTGTGTACGAAGTTTTGGGGTGCAAAGTGTCGTATTAACGTGTGTACGAAGTTTTGGGTGCAAAGTGTCGTATTAACGTGGGTACGAAGTTTCGGGGTGCAAAGTGTCGTATTAACGTGTGTACGAAGTTTTGGGGTGCAAAGAGTCGTATTAACGTGTGTACGAAGTTTTGGGGTGCAAAGTGTCGTATTAACGTGTGTACGAAGTTTTGGGGTGTAAAGTGTCGTATTAACGTGGGTACGAAGTTTCGGGGTCCAAAGTGTCGTATTAACATGGGTACGAAGTTTCGGGGTGCAAAGTGTCGTATTAACGTGTGTACGAAGTTTCGGGGTGCAAAGTGTCGTATTAACGTGTGTACGAAGTTTTGGGGTGCAAAGTGTCGTATTAACGTGTGTACGAAGTTTTGGGGTGCAAAGTGTTGTATTAACGTGTGTACGAAGTTTTGGGGTGCAAAGAGTCGTATTAACGTGTGTACGAAGTTTTGGGGTGCAAAGTGTCGTATTAACGTGTGTACGAAGTTTTGGGGTGCAAAGTGTCGTATTAACGTGGGTACGAAGTTTCGGGGTGCAAAGTGTCGTATTAACGAGTGTACGAAGTTTTGGGTACAAAGTGTCGTATTAACGTGTGTACGAAGTTTTGGGGTGCAAAGTGTCGTATTAACGTGTGTACGAAGTTTTGGGTGCAAAGTGTCGTATTAACGTGGGTACGAAGTTTCGGGGTGCAAAGTGTCGTATTAACGTGTGTACGAAGTTTTGGGGTGCAAAGTGTCGTATTAACGTGTGTACGAAGTTTTGGGGTGCAAAGTGTCGTATTAACGTGGGTACGAAGTTTCGGGGTGCAAAGTGTCGTATTAACGTGTGTACGAAGTTTCGGGGTGCAAAGTGTCGTATTAACGTGTGTACGAAGTTTCGGGGTGCAAAGTGTCGTATTAACGTGGGTACGAAGTTTCGGGGTGCAAAGTGTCGTATTAACGTGTGTACGAAGTTTTGGGGTGCAAAGGGGTTTTGGGGTGTTTTGTAAAGTTTTGGGGTTTTGGGGTGTTTTGTAAAGTTTTGGGGTTTTGGGGCGTCTTGTAAACCAGAACTTAAAAAAAAAATTCAACACGGACTCACATTTTGACATCAGTAAAATCTTCAACAACGAAAAAGCTATCGGAAAAAAAAAACAAAAAGCAAAAAGCTATCGGAAAAATCACAAATCATCGAGAGAGAAAACCCCGAAAGAAAAAAAAACCGAGAGAAAAACCAATTAAATGCATACATAATTGAAATAACCTGCGAACTCAAAATACTTAACGGAAAGTGCACTAGAGACAATATACAAAATAAAGCTCTGCAAAGTAACGCTCTGCAAGGTGTCGCTCTGCAAGGTGTCGCTCTGCAAAGTGTCCAGTGTAAGGTGTCGCTCTGCAAGGTGTCGCTCTGCAAGGTGTCGCTCTGCAAGGTGTCGCTCTGCAAGGTGTCCGGTGCAAGGTGTCGCTCTGCAAGGTGTCGCTCTGCAAGGTGTCGCTCTGCAAGGTGTCGCTCTGCAAGGTGTCCGGTGCAAGGTGTCGCTCTGCAAGGTGTCGCTCTGCAAGGTGTCGTGTTACCCTTTCCTAAGCATATATTTTTACTGAGCCTAAGCGAAAAATCTGTGAGGCTGCGCCCTGTTTTGCTCAACAACTGTTTTCAACCGTAAAAAAGTAGAACTAATTTGCTCACATACAGTTATAAATTCGCTCACATACGGTTAATTTTTACGGTTAAAAACGGGGCACTTTTTCGGTTCATCGGGCTTTTGCGTCGCGGTCGCGTCGCGGCCCCCTTTGCGTCGCTTAAACCGGATTGAACCGTGGAATTAAAATTATTTTTACATTAAAAAAACGCTTAGGCTTAGGAAAAGTTTACGCTAACGAGGCCGAACGGCTTAGCTAACGATGCCGAACGGCTTAGCTAACGAGGCCGTACGGCTTAGCTAACGAGGCCAAGGGCCGCGACGCAAAAGCCCGATGAACCGAAAAAGCACCAAAAACGGTTGGTGAGCAAAACAGTGCGCAGTCTAACAAACTGTCGTGTAACAAACCCTTCTACCGCACTAAAAGTCAAAACTTTCTGAGGCCGGTTGCAACATCTTTTGTACGGACAAAAGTGTTATTCGGACCAAAGTATTTGGTTTTTCTCGTTGTTTGCGTTGCAAGAAACTTTGGTTTTTCAACTTTGGTTTTCCTGACCGATCTTTTGTTCGAATTTGTTATCCAAGGTCACCCCAGGATAACAGTCAGGAAACAGTTTTACCAAGCACTTTTAACACTTTTTTCTCTTTTCTTTTTTGTTTTCTCACAAAAAAAGACTAGATTTTTCTTAGCGTTTTCGTACAAAAATATGATTCCTTTTTTGTAGTTTTCTTGAATTAACATGGCTTTTCTCTTTTTCACCTTTTTTCACAAAAATATTTATTTTAGTAAGAGATGAATCGAGAAATTTCTGACTTTTGGATCGGAAGAGGCTTCTACTTTTCGAAATTTGTCTTTTTTGTTGTCAAAATTTGTCAATTTGCCGAAAAACTAAGGTATTTTGATTTTGAAAGAAAAATGACTTCCAGTTTTTTTTCAAGTCTTCAGATCCGCTGAGGTAGCTCTGCTTGCGACGAAATGGATGAGAAAGTCGAGAAGAAGCTCGAGAGAATGGTTATTTTTCTTCTTGTATAGTTTAATCAATTTTTTTTTCATTTTTTTTTCTTCTTTGTGTTCTTTGGATTTAAAGTAATTTTACAGAAAACCGCTTGGAGTGAGCTTCTAGTAAAACTTCATTTATGAACTTCTTACAGTTTTCGTACGGTTGAAAAACAAAATTTGAAATGAAAAAAAACAATTTTTGATTTTATTTCACCTTTTCTATTCGACAATTTCTGTTAATATTCTCTCCCCATTTTCTATCCAGCCACTGTTTGCCTATACACAAAAATTCTTGGAAAGCTTTTGTGTTTTTCCGCAATAGTTCTCATTCTTCAATATTATTCGTGCTTGAATTGAACAACAAATCAATTATTCAAATAATGAACAAACAAAAAAAAACTCAAATTTCATACCTCAACACCAGTTCATGCTGTATTGTTGATTTCATTAAATGAATTAAATTGTTTTTTAATTGCTCCGTTGAAGGGCTACAAGAAGCTGATCTGCGTTCAAATTCCTCGAGAGGATCAGTGTGTAAAGTATCGCGGAGAATGGATGCCACTGTTGCGTAAAATCGAGGTCACTTTTTCGTCTCTTCCAACTTCTTCGCTCTGTGATTTCTAGGTGACCCTAGAAATCACAGAAAGTTTGTGAAACAACCGATTTTCAGCGTATGGTGTTACTCACCTACCGCTGAAGAAGCGAGTAGATCAGGGAGACTATTCATGAGGGAGCGGCAGACATATAAGAAAAACCGAGTGGGTGTAAGATTTAGAGAACGCATACGAACAGATTGTATTGCAACCCCATTTTCCGACAGAAAATAGATTTGTGTATAGATTTTACCCACAGATGGATTCGGAAGGTCTCCCTGCTTCAGAGTTGATTCGGAAGGTCTCCCTGCTTCAGAGTTGAAGCGTAATTTGATGAGAAACGAGCGAGTTTTTGATGTCATAACTTCTTTTGTTGTCCTACATCGTATTACTCTCCCATATCTTTCCTTGAATTTTCGCTTGCTCATCATTTTGAGACCTCTGTTTCAATGTGACTTCATGGCCTTTGACGGCAGACTCCGAACTCTCAATGAGGCAAATTCAGAAGTCTATAAAAAGGAAGGGCGGATGAAAAAAGAGCTTGAGTATTGATCAAATACACTCGTTTATTCCTAATCAATACCTGACCGTAGGGTATTGACTGACCACCTCTTAAAGGAAATTCCGCCGACTCTCATCTTTTAGATAAAGAAAGCGATGAAGAAGGCTAACCGGAAAAGAGCACGAAGGGTGGAGAAGAAAAAGACCACCCAAGAGGTTAGCTCTTCTCAGTTAGTTTTCTGATGAGCTCAAGTCATAGCTAAACATAGGTCAACTGCGATTGCCGGAGGCGAGTAATGAATAATCTCTCTAGCGCTCTTTCCCGCCTCGCGGCAGGGCATGCGCTCCCCTGAGATGCAGGACAGACCTATCCTGGTATAAGGCTGCCTGCTAGATCACTGCTAGTGTGAATAGCAGCAGTGGGAAGAGTCAGATTCGTGTCAGAGCACTACCAACATTTCTTAACCCCCTTGGTTTGGGTGGATCTCTCCGGGGTGGGAGACTAACTCGGGACTCTACGCACAATAGTCGGACACACTACCATTATGCCACGCCGGAGGCGAGTAATTCAATGATAAAAAAGGTTTCATATAAGAACCTTATGAATAAGACATGAACAAACGTGAAGTTTGAAACTGAGGTCTTTTAACCGTGTGTAGGACTAGATCACATAAACTTTTAGAAAGAAAAAAACTAAAATGTTCCCCATTAATGTTAGTTGTCTTCGAGTGCGTATTGAACATCATCGAAGAGGGATAATAAGGTAATATGAAGTTGAAACACTGCTCAGAGCGTTCCAGACAGATATGAAATATGCCTTGATTTTTCGAAAAGTAGATCGCCCTATTGAGTTAAACTTCCCATTTTTAACTTAAGATTACATTTCCGGGCTAAGTTATGGTAATGCTGTATTCTATCACCCGTTGTTGCTGTTGTTTGCCCTTAGGTTCTATCAAGGGGAGTCCTTTTGGATAGGTTGGTACGGATTATTTTGATTACGGAGAAATTTTCCCCATCTACACTCGAACCGCAATCGGCGATCCTCTTCGCGAGACCCATTCGTTAACCGGAGAAAGGCAAGAGGCTATTTAATGGCGCCTCGACTCGCCATAACAGAGTATAAGGAAGTATCGGCTGATGTTTTATCCGGTGACATGCCCAGGTCAGTCCGGCATCGCCCTCCTTTGACGAACTATAATATCCAATATTGGTCCGTGACGGGCATGCCCGCTATCTCCAATGCACTTGTGAAATGAGACATCCCTCTATCCGTAACCTGAGGAAGCGCTCGATACCGGTGAGGATACCTGCAGAACAGTTACCTGCATTGTATAGGGACCAGTGAATCTCCCCTCTGCCCACTGTGTAAGATAGAGCCGCATACTTCGAGACATATTTTTTCGTGTCGCTGTAACCCCACTTCACTTAGCCCTATCGACCTTTGGTATAGGCCGCACTCGGTTGTTGATTTCATGTTCAATTAAATCTCTCCAAAAAAAAATAATAGAAAAGTGAAAGAGAGAAGAGGAAAAAACAATGGAGAGTAAAAATAACAAAAAAAACAATGGAGAGTAAAAAAAAGAGAGAAGAGATAGAGAGTGGGCTTATAACGGTGGAGGGTCGAGAAGTTCAAAGACTTTCTCCAGTGTCTCGCGAAGGAAGATTTACCCGTTGGGCAAGACAACAACAACAACAACCGGTGAGGATGAACCGGTTCCTTGAAAAGGAAACCATCCAAGGTCCAGTCATACTGGGCGGCCGACCACCACCGGACATGAATGAAGAAGAAGTGGACCTCTCCAGAAACGCCCACTGCACGCTGAGCCAACTCCGCTCAGGCTACAGCAGGTACACCAACCACTACTTACACCGGATCGATGACTCAATACCTGACTACTGCCCAGACTGTCTCAATGGACCTCACGACGTAGACCATCTCTTCAAATGCGCTAAAAGTCCAACAAGACTTACGTTGGAAGATCTCTGGATGAAACCAAAAGAAGTAGCCTCATTTCTGAGAATATTGTGAAGGAAAGAAGAAAAGATGTTTTTTTTTAAAAAAGAGAAGAGGGAGGGAGAGAGCGGCTCTCCATAGCCGAATCTCTTCGACGCGAGACGTTTGCCCGCAACAACAACAACAACAACAACCGGTTCCTTGCGATGGTGTGCACTTGTGGACTGTAGCACCATAGAAGGCGTGTTCGTAGAAAAAAGCGACCACCCCTCGAAAAAGCGTATAGAAAAAGAACCAATCATATGGGAACAGCGGACTTTGGAGAAATACCGAGGGCGTGCGATGAAAATGGAATAGCATACGAACATAGAAATTGTATCACTAGCCTTTTTTTATGGAAAGTGCATAGACTTGCGCATAAATTAAACCCGCAGTGCTCTTCAGAGAAACACCCTGCTTATTACTCATGGAAGTTCTTATACAAAAAAATTCTATATACTCTTATTACACCTAAATTGAAATCTAATAGCTTATTATACCTTTAAAACTATGAAGTAAAAAAAAAAATCAAGTCAGTGAGGGTTTACTAGGTCAGTAGCTCCATAATTGTTCTCTATCTGTTGGCAGTTTACCTACGGTTCCAGAAAATACCTGGCAATGAGCCAACTGAAGTGCGACCGGAAGAACAGGTATGAATAGATCAACTTTCTGAACATGGAAACTGGTCTTGTTTTCCAGCTCTCAGATCATGCGTTTTCTTGCTAAACGGCTTTACTAGTAAAACGAGAAAAAAATTGTCATTTTGTCTCAAATCTTTTGCCTGTCCTAAAAAAAACAAGTCTTTTGCCTGACCTCAGAAGAAACTATTCATCAAGGCGAGAAGTTCGCTACTTACGGAAGAGGAGTTTGTCGCAGGCTTGAGAAATCGGGAGGTGGCCGAATTCAGTTTCTACAGAGGTCAGTAGTGTACATTAGTCATAGTCATAGCTCAACAAAAGTCACCTTCAAAAGTCTGTAGAAATTTTAAACTGAAAATTGGCAGCCAGGCTGTTGCTCACCGGCAGAAAAAGCGTGAAAATCACGATGGCTGATGATGAGGGAACGGCAAACATCCGAGAGAGCCTGAGAGCGTTTGATGTGAACGATAGGATGCAGACGATTAGAGTATTTTTCTTACTATCTCTCTTGGTGAGTGCATGGAATTCAATTGCATTTCGGGTTCGAGAAACACTGATAGTTACGTTGTAGAAAAAATTAAAATAGAAAAGCGACCACTCTACGAGCGGAGGAGTCTGGGGTAATGAGAAGCGAACTTGAGATAGAGGGCAGAGAAGAGATGGCTTATAATTAACTTGGATCTTCTCGCTCAAGTGACGGCCCTTTTACGGAATCCCTAAAAGTAACGGGCATTTATGACGTTGATGCTACAAGAAAGCTCAAAAGGTGCTTGACGTGAAACATCAACTAAGGCAGGAGTTGAACTGTACCCGCCTCTGCCGCGGCGGGTACAGTAAGACACACTAAAAACCCCTGTACTAGTGCATTACGTGATCCAAGACGCAGAATGAGCGTGAGAAGAGTTTGAGTCATTCAAGTTGTGGTTAAATTTTTCAAGTTAAATTTCATTTGGAAAAGTTGAAACAAAAAACATTTCTCCGAGCAACGGTATAGATTGATGAGAAGCTTCTTCTTCTTCTTCCTCGCGCTTGTTCCCGCCTCGCGGCAGGGTACGCGCTCCCCTGAGATGCAGAACAGACCTATCCTGGTAGAACCAGTGGCTGCCTGCTAGATCACTGCTAGTGTGATTAGCAGCAGTGGGGAGAGTCAGATTCGTGCATGAGCACTAGCAACATTTCTTAACCCCCTTGGTTTGGGTGGATCTGTCCGGGGTGGGAGTCGAACTCGGGACTCTTCGCACAATGGTCTATCACACTACCACTATGCCAGATTGATGAGAAGCAAGCGAGTATTTATCATCTCGACTTTTTGTTCTGATTAAACTGTCAAACGGCGAAAAGCTAGACCGTCAGTGGGAACGAACTTAGTCATATGTCTGTCCGAGAGACGCTATTACTAAAACACGCCCCTGTTTTTGTTGTCTTGCCCAGCGGGTATTGTTCCTCCGCGAGACACTCTAGAAAGTCGTCGAAGCTCTCGACCCTCCACTGTTGTACGCCCACTCTCTCTCTCTCTTTCTCTTTTTTTTGAACTCTCCTTTTTTACTCTCCTTTTTTTCTTTTCTCTCTCTCTCTTTTTTTTGTTGAAAGATTTAATCAAACATGAAATCAACAACCGAGTGCGGCCTACGCCAAAGGTCGATAGGACTAATTGAAGTGGGGTTACAGCGACACGAAAAAGTATGTCTCGAAGTATGCGGCTCTATCTTACACAGTGGGCAGAGGGAAGATTCACTGGCCCCTATATGATGCAGGTAACTTTTAAGGAAACTAGAGTGGCCGCTACGTATATGGGACAGAGTTAGTTGATTTTCTCTGGATATTTGGGATGTGGACTTATGTATTCTAGGGGATTTAGTGGCCAGAACTGGGTTGGGTTGAATATTTCTAAGAAAATTTCTAACAGTCTCCGTGTGTGTTTTTCTGAGGGCCACTTTGTAGTCCGAGTCTCTTAATGCTATGTCTATATTTTTGGCGTGCTTTCTGATTGCCCTGGGAGGTTTTACTTCAGTGCAGATGCGGTGAGAAGGATGGTTGGGCTGAAGCCTGGCCTTGGCAGTGAATTGTTTGCTCAGCATGAGGTTGTGTTCTTTAACTGGAAGAAGTTTGCTTTCGTATGCCAGGTGTTGAGTGTCCGCGATTGCAAGGTTTCCAGTTGAGATTCGAATGGCTTTGTTTTGTGCTGCTTGCAGGGACGTCCAATGTGATTCAGCAAGCTGGGGCGAATAGATTGGTGCCGCGTAGGACAAGACTGCTCTTGTGGTTGCTTTATAGATGTTCAGCACTGTTTCGGTCTTCTGTCCCCATTTTCTTCCTGCGATTGCTCGGAGGACATTCAATCTTTTGTTGTTGTTGTTGTTGCCGGCAAACGTCTCGCGTCGAAGAGAGTTGGCTATGGAGAGCCGCTCCCTCCCTCTCTCTCTCCTCTCTTTTTTTATAAATACATCTTTTATTCACAATAGTCTCAGAAATGAGGCTACTTCTTTTGGTTTCATCCAGAGATCTTCCAACGTGAGTCTTGTTGGACGTCTAGCGCATTTGAAGAGATGGGCCACGTCGTGAGGTCCATTGAGACAGTCTGGGCAGTAGTCAGGTATCGAGTCATCGATCCGGTGTAAGTAGTGGTTGGTGTACCTGCTGTAGCCTGAGCGGAGTTGGCTCAGCGTGCAGCGGGCGTTTCTGGAGAGGTCCACTTCTTCTTCATTTATGTCCGGTGGTGGTCGGCCGCCCAGTATGACTGGACCTTGGATGGTTTCCTTTTCTTCTGAGACCATGTTTGTGTGGACTCGGTTGGCGACGCTTTTCCCGTTGTTCTTCTCTGCTGTTTCCGACAGGGCTCTTTCAACAGTGCTTCTGCATGCGATGTAAAGATCAGCTTTCATGTTGCGTGGTGGGGTCCTTGGAGAAATAATCCGTGATGGAAGTGACTTTGGCTCAATTTCCTTGACAAGTATTGGGCTGATAGCATGTGAAGGTGCGATTTCGATCTCATAACTTAAGCTTCAGCATGTATGTGGTCGACGCTGGCCAATTGATGGTTTCCTGTTACGATACGCAGGCCATTGTTCTGTCCTCTTTTAATTTTGGTATGTGCTGAGGCGGAGAGAAAGCTGGCCTAGGCTGGAGCTGCGTAGCTGTAGATGGATTGACAAATGGCTTTGTACGTGAGACGGAGTGTCTCCTTTTGGTTGCCCCATGTACTGCCGGCTAGCGCCTTCAGTACATTGTTACGTTGCGACATTCGGCCTGCTATGTCTTTCGCATGATGACTGAATGTGAACATAGAATCATATGTAACTCCAAGGATTTCGGCGGTATTCACGGTGGGTACGCTCTGACCTCCGATCGAGACATCTAGGATAGTCTTGTACTCTTTGCTGTATGGTGTGAAGAGTAGAAGCTGGCTTTTGGCAGGTGAAATAGATAGTCCACGATCGTGGATGAACTTTTCGATGTGTGGGAGACCGGATCGTATGTGTAGCGAGGCAGTGGAAATGCTTGGATCTGACGCCCATAGTGTTATATCATCAGCATAAGAGACGATTTTTATGTTTGGATCGTTGTTCGGAAGATCGCTTAGATATAAATTGAAAAGAAGCGGTGAGAGTGCGCTGCCTTGAGGGACTCCGCTTCTGATCAAGGATGAGCTTGAGAGGACGTCGCGAAAGGATGTGCGGCTCGTTCGTCCTCTGAGGTACGATGCCAGCCATTTCTTTGCGAAGTTTGGAGCGTCGGTTTGTAGGACGAGATCTATGAGTACCGCTATGTCTATGCTGTCGAAGGCCTTACACATGTCGATTGCCAACATCACTGTACGTTTGGCTGGTCTCTTCGCGTTAAAACCTGCAGCTACGTCTTTAGAAAGAGTGAGGAGGGCAGAGGTGGTGGATCTTCCTGTGGTGAATCTATGCTGGTGCTCAGCTACTCTTACGTACGGCTTGAGTTCTTCCAATAGAAGTCGTTCTATGATTTTCGCCATGGGTGAGAGTAAGGAGATCGGTCGGTATCCTTGTCCATCCGTTGCCTCTTTTCCTGCTTTCAGGAGTGGGAGAATGACTGAAGATTTCCAAATCATGGGAATTCTGCCAGAGCTGAGGGAGTCGTTGATGAGCTTTGTGAGGGCGGCTATACCTCTGTTCCTGAGATAATGAAAGAGTATCGGAGCGAGTCCGTCCGGTCCGAGGGCTGTTGATTTCTTTGTCTTCTGAATAGCTGATTTCACTGCGGCCTCTGAGTACTCGACAAAATCTTTAGCGTGGATGTTGTGAACTCTTTTCATGTTTTTCCGATTTTCCTTTTTTTTTTGTTTTGTAGGCGACTGGGCGTGTGAAGCGTTTGTTGAATTGGTTCGCGATTTCGAAGGAGAATGTGAGGGGTCCTTTCCCGAAGTCGATGGCGCAGTTTGGTGGGGGACGTCCTTTATCATTCAACATCTTGATCGTTTTCCACAGTTTCTTGCTGTCTAGTTTGGGATCAAAGGTCTCCATGAAGTTTCTCCAGATGTCCCTTTTGTTTCTGTCCGTGGCTCGTCTGATGTTCATGTTGAGGGTGCTGATGTCTTGGCTTGATGGGTCTGATTCTCGTACAGCGTCTCGTTTGGTCATCCAATCTCGGATTTTTGGTGTTAAGGCAACATTTCTCTTCTTGATGCGACCGCGTGGGATTGAGCTGGCGGCTGCAGATAACAGGATCTTCCGGAAGAAGGGCTCAGCTTGGGCGGCGGGGAGGTCGGGAAGAGGTGTCGTGGATAACTTTTCTTCGACGAGCTGTTCAAAGATTTTCCAGTTCGCTTTTCCGAAGTTGGTGAAGGAGGCTTTCCTATGCGTACGGATGTAGTTGGAACCCTCAAGGACGATTACGATGGGTAGATGGTCGGAGCTTCCAGATGGTATTGTTTTCCATGAGACTTGAGAAAGTAAGTCCAGCGAACAAATGGAGATATCTGGAGAAGATGGTCTTCCGTTGACTGGTACTCTCGTAGGCGTGTCACGGTTTACTGCGGCGTGTTCTGAAGCATCGATCGTTTCTGCGATGTGAGAGCCTCTGATGTCTGAAGAGGAAAAAGATATTATTTATTGATCTGATATTATTTATTGATCTCCTAGTCACCAAATCAATAGTTCGTCTAGTTCTTTTCTATCGCCCTCCCGATTACAGCACTGCTCAAACAGAATCTTTCTGTCACTCACTCTCGGATATATTTTCTTTCAATGATCATCCACTGCTTGTGATAGGTGATATGAACTGCGATGCCTTAGTGGTTGACAACTCATTTAATCACAAGAAGACTCATGAAATAATTTCCGCTTTTGATTTAGTGTTTCTATGTCGTGAGCCAACTCGTGCTGGTCGCTGTTTAGACTGGATTTTTAGTTCTTCACCAGAAATGTTCACAAATGTGAAAATAATTCCTGAATTTCCCTCTTGTGACCATAGTGGTATTTCTTTCCATATAGCTACATCCGCTTCGTCACCAATCTCTACACCCATTCGTGATTATTCAAGAGCAAACTACGACCTCATAAATCGATTTTTCAGTACCATCAACTGGGAGTACGAGTTCGATAGTTTTACCTCTTGTGATGATTTATACTCCCGTTTCACGACTATTGTTACCAGTGCTATATCTCGTTCCGTTCCTTTACGCACCCCACGAGATTTTCATTGTTCTTATCCTCTGCATATCATGAAATTGATTGCTTATAGAAATAGACTGTTCGGTAAGATAGATAAACCAGCATCGCTGGCTCTTTATAAAAAGGCAAGTGTGAAACTCCTTCATAAGATGCGTAGATGGAAACAGTATTCCGAAAAAACCAAATTGAAGCGATCTCGTGATCTTTATAGACATATTTCATCTTTCACTAAACCGAAGCCAAGACCACCGAGATTTTTAACCGATATTACTGGTACTATGGTAACGGATACAATTGAAAAGTGTGATATGCTTGCAAGTGAATTTGCCTCTTCTTTCATAACGGCTGACACAGTTACTCCTTCTTTCCTTGATAGGCCTTTCCCTCCTCTTTCGAATTTAGAAGTTTTCTTACCGCATGTTGTTCTTAGGCAACTTATGAAACTTAAATCTACTGGTAGTACAGGTAGTGATGATATTCCTCAGATAATGTTTAAGAAATGTGCCTCATCACTGTGTCTCCCCCTGACGCACATTTATAACATGTGCATCATGCTCCAATCTACTCCCAAAATATGGAAGCATTCCTTCATTTCTGCAATTCCGAAACCTGGTAAAGATCCTAGTTTTTCTTCATCTTATCGTCCCATTTCCATTCTTTCTCCAGTCTCTAAAACTATGGAACGCCTAGTTCGAGACATTCTTGTTGATCATTGCACGAAAAACAACATAATCCCTAGTAACCAACATGGATTCAGAGTAGGTGCATCTGTTGTCACTAATCTCTTAGTTTGTGACGATGATTGGACTAATGCTTTATCAATCGGCCAGTGTACGGATGTTATTTATTTAGACTTTTCTAGGGCATTCGATTCCATAAGTATTCCGAAACTCCTCCACAAATGCAAATATTACGGCATCAACGATCCATTGCTTTCCTGGTTACAATCATTTCTGACGGAGCGTAGTTTTTCGGTTCGAATAGGTAAATCGTTTTCGAAATCACTGCCAGTGAACTCCGGAGTTCCTCAAGGCTCTGTACTAGGTCCTTTTCTGTTTACTTTATATATCGCCGACATTAATGATGTTCTCGTTTGTTTTCCGAATGTGAAGTACCAGGCTTATGCCGATGATATTAAATTATATGTCTCTTATAACAAGGGAGATATGAACGAGAAAAAAGAAGAACTACAAGAAGCTCTTGACTGTGTTCATAACTGGTGCCTTTCCAATCAGTTGACTCTTTCACCGTCTAAGTCCTTCCATTTACATACATATTGGTTCCAGTAATCCGTCTACTACATATGTCATCAATCAGATATCGATCGACAGAGTACCACAAGTGCGTGATTTGGGCATCCAATTGGCCGCATCCCTACGTCGTAATGACACTGTACTTGATAGGGTGGCCAAAGCTCGAAAGGCTATGTTCTCATTTCTTAGAGCCATCTCTGTCCACGATTCATCTATATTGGTCAAATGTTTTAAAATTTATGTAATGCCTCACCTAGACTTTGTTTCGACGCTTTGGAATCCTTACTACTCGAAAGATTCGACAACGGTAGAAAATGTTCAGAGAATTTTTACACGCGTTGTATATTATCGTTGTTTTCCGAACAAAATGTACCCTCAGGCTCTTCCGTCTTATGAAACTAGGCTAAGATGTCTAGGCCTAACAAAATTGGCCGATAGGAGATATCAAAACGACGTTGTCATGGGTTGGAAGATTATGCAGAACCAGTCCATAATTGATAGAAACCGCATATTTAAAGAAGGACGTTGTACAAGAACTAATCCTAGTGGTATTCAAGTTGAAAAAACTCGTAACACTGCTAGGTACTACAGCTTCTCTTTGCGAGTTTCTCGAATATTTAGCAAGTTACCTATTCATCTTCTTCGGGAAAAGTCTCTCAAAGCTTTCCGTAAAAAATTGTCTGTAAATAGAATAGTGTTTCGCATTTAATGAAGTATCTAGCCTTCATATGCCATAGCTCGCAATTGTCTTTTTTTCTCTTCAAACAAATTTATTGTCTATGATGTTTGATTACCAATGCGCATTCTCGGATGCAGATAAAATATATATATATAGAACCATGCGGCATCATGAGCGTTAAGATCACCGAGTATGATGGATTTCTCGCGATCGTGTAAGAACGGAGTGAGGTCGGGCGTGTAACCAGTGGTGCAAGAGCTCGTCGGTGGTGTGTATATGTTGGTAACATCGAGCGACTTCCCATCGGCATCGAATATGCGGACGGTGAGAGATTCCAAATGTGTGTCGTCGGAGAGGGCATTGTAGGACAGTGATTCGCTGATTCCGGTAATAAGACCGCCTCCGGAGTTCTTCTCACGATCTTTTCTTACGATAGTGTATCCAGGAATTTTTGGACATTTGGAACGGTTCGTTAGCTTATTTTCTTGGATGAGAAATAGATCGACTTTCAGACGAGTGACGAGTTCATGGAGTTCCGTCGTTTTGCCATAGAAGCCATTGCAGTTGTATTGCAAAATCTTGAGGTTTCTGCTGTTGGACGTGGGGTCAGAGGAGAAAGTTTACCTGGTGTTCGTGGTCGTCAGCGGAGTCGTTGATGTTATGCATGATGGGCAGCGGTATTCGACTTGGATGTATTCTTTGAGTGAGGAGAGGCCACTGCATGTCGATTTAGTGTGGACCCACTCTGAGCAGTCGGAGCATTGGATGCAGTTAGTATTCGCCTTTCTCTTTCATGTAGTGCACAGCCAGATCCTTGGTCGTGGGTTACTCTCGATGTCTCCGGCCAATAGGAGAAGTAGTTGGGACAGACCAGCCGGATCGGCCTGTCCCTCAGGCGAAAAAAAAAGAAAGAAGACGGAGGTGTAGTGAAGAGATGAGAGAGAGAGAGAGAGAGAGAGAGAGACAGAGAGGCTCTCTTGTAGTTTCTTCGGAGCGTGATGCTTCCGGAGAAGGTTTTTGATGTCCTTTGCAGTCTGTAGACTGTCGTGCTGCACCGCGTGAAGGCGGACATCGTTGTAGCACACAATCTTTTGTTCGCCTTTGTCTTTAATCCTTCAGCATGTTGACGTTAGGTTCCCATCTGGTCCAAGGTGAAACCAAGAATTTTGGGGGTTCTGCTTGGAGGAAGTGGATCACCGTTGACCACAACTTCTGGTACTTCACGACATTCCTTCGTGTTGGTGGTGAACAGCGTTACACTGGATTTCGTCGCCGAGATCTCCATCTTTTAAGTAATGAACGACCGTGAAGTTTAGGTTCGCCAACGGAGTCGCCCACGCGAGGTGCGAACGTCGACAGGACGAAAATCCTGGACACAATGGACTCCAAACTATACCTATCCCAAGTGGTCAAACCACGCCCTTCACGCCCGTTCATTACTAATCCACTCCACTGCGCGAGGAAATTCTTAAATTCGCCCCATGCGCTTTATTTAGTTTTTCATGTTTTTTCTGACTTAGGCAAAAGTTTACGCTAACGAGACCGTATCAAAAAATTTACATAATAGTGCGTCAAACGCTCTTTCTCTCTTCCGCGCAGTAGCGTGGATTAGTAATGAACAAGTGTGAGGGGCGTGGTTTAGTAATGGCTCCGAGAGAGCGACTGCGTTGCCAGTTTTGACACAGATATACGTTGCTATTCCGTGGGATAGAGCTGAGTGAAAAACTCGAATGTCTTGTTTTGTTCGGTTACATGACTTTGTGCATCACGACATTTCGCACCGCGACAACTTGCACCCGGAGTTCGCAATGTTTTTTCTCTCCAAAGCTCTAATTATATGGCTGGTCGTTATATACGGTCTCGTATTCACTAAGCCGTATGGACTTGTTAGCGTAATCTTTACCTGAGTCTGAACACAAATTCCAATAAACAAATACATGGAAATATTTCGATTGTGAAATTCAAGGTGTGGAGTTGCCATGGTGCGAAATGTCGTGAGATCTTTTGTTCTGATCTTTCTTTTCTCGATTTCTTGCCTATTCGTACCCTTACCTTCTCTCTCTTTTATCAATTCTCTAGATCATCGCACTTTCCGCCGGTTTTTCCTCAACTTCCGACAGAGATTGGTTATCTTTCAAGAACATAGACAACTTGCTCTTGTTGAAAAATCAATAAACAACCGCTAAATTCGTGGGAAGAGGGGCGAGGTGAAAGGGAAGAGGGGCGAGGTGAAAGGGAAGTGGAACGAGGTGAAAGGGAAGAGGGGCGAGGTGAAAGGGAAGAGGGGCGAGGTGAAAGGGAAGAGGGGTGAGGTGAAAGGGAAAAGGGGTGAGGTGAAAGGGAAGAGGGGAGAGGTGAAAAGGAAGAGGAACGAGGTGAAAGGAAAGAGGAACGAGGTGAAAGGAAAGAGGGGCTAGGTGAAAGGAAAGAGGAACGAGGTGAAAGGAAAGAGGAACGAGGTGAAAGGAAAGAGGAACGAGGTGAAAGGAAAGAGGAACGAGGTGAAAGGAAAGAGGAACGAGGTGAAAGGGAAGAGGAAGGAGGTGAAAGGAAAGAGGAAGGAGGTGAAAGGAAAGAGGAACGAGGTGAAAGGAAAGAGGAACGAGGTGAAAGGAAAGAGGAATGAGGTGAAAGGAAAGAGGAACGAGGTGAAAGGAAAGAGGAACGAGGTGAAAGGGAAGAGGAACGAGTTGGAAGGTGAGAGGGGGAAGGTGAAAGGAAAGAGCGAGCGGTGAAGGGCAGAGAAGAAAGACGGATTACAGAATATAAAGTTTAAAACCTATGAAAACGAGAGAGCGGTGGAAGGCAGCGAAAAGGAAGGATTGAGAAGTAGAAGAGGTCTTCAGCTTGCGAAACTCGTTCGTTTCTAAACGCTCAAGTTCTCACTTTCTGTTTTTGTTGTTGCCGGTATGCAGCTTGCATCGAAGATGAATTCTTCTAAGCAAGATGCTTCCGGAAAACGTTGTTGATGTCCTTTGCAGTCCTAATACTGTCAAGCTGCACCTTGTGAACTAGGACATCGTTGCAGCAACGTGTTCATGCAATAGACTTGTGTGGGTGGTCGATCCAGCCTAGCATCGTTTTCTCCCTTTCTCGACAAGCGGCCTTTTCTATTTTATGTAGTTATGAAAAGAACATTTGACCTACACCTACAAAATTGATCTTTTTAGAAAACAATTTTATGGTTCGAAAAAATCAGCTCCGAGCTGTCTATTTCTCGAAAATGTTCTCGTGTTCAGGGTATGAAAGGTGGCAGGGTGTCTCAAACCACCCGTGTAAATGCGTATAGATCAAAAAGACCAATCATGAGGAGACGGCTGATTTTGAAGGATAGGTTATGAATCTGCGCATAGATTTTATCCGCAGTCTAGTTTGGAAAAAACCTGCTGCAGCTCTGATAATGATGGTTTTATTTGTCTAGTGTTTTTGATGGCAGATATCTGGGTTTTTTTTCAACTCTAGAAATAAAGGCAACTTGTAATATTGATATTTTCATTAAATAAAATCCTCTTGCATCAGGAAATATCGCATTAGATGTCGATGAATTGCGAGAATGTGACGATCAATTTGAAGAAGACATGCAAGTTGGTGGTTTTTTTGTATTTCTATAGAGTTATGCGAGTTATGGAGAACCATAATTCGCATAACTCACTATATGTCACCTGCTCGTGTTTAAAAATCTCGGATATTGATCACTCACAAAGCTGGAGAGGTCTGAGATAATGAGAAGCGAGCCAGATGCAGGGGTTTTTTAGTGCGCAAGAAAAAAGACGCCCGCCGAAAACCCCCCCCCCCCGTATGATAAACAAAAACAGAGGCCCGTGAAAATATTTTTGTTTTGTTTTACATAAGGGTCCCCCTACAAGATTTCGAAAAAAGAGGCCCACCGACAGAAGGTCTGACATGACCCCTGGCTAGATGTAGAAACGGAAGGGAGATTATGGGCAACAGAATAGATCAAGACTGGGCCTCGTCATCCCAGCCTCTCGCCCATTATTTTTCCATAGGTCGATCGCTAAAGTAGGTTAAAAGTTGCTAATGAAACGTTCTATTTATGGAGAGGAATGATTTTTTTTCTCTTGCATGTTTAGGTGTGAAAAAACCTGATACATTCATTTCGAGTAAGGGAGAGGGTAGATAGGTTGGTCGCCCTAGAAATTTGTTTTGCCAGTTGGCAGTTTACCTATCTTACTCACAGTACGGTCGTTAATTTCATATTTTTGATAGTGCAAGTGACCCATGATGATTAGGAACATTCTCCATCATTCTACCAAGCTTTTTGCTCATTAGCTGAAAGAGAAGCTATTTTCTTGCGATCATGATCTGTTTTCTGGTGCAGAACACTTTGAGATTTTGGAAAGGTGACGTTTTTTTCTTCATACAATGAATACAGATAGCAAAAGGCGGCTCGTTCAAAGCACACCGAAGCTGTCGATTGTGATCGACTTCACCAATCCAGAAATGTTAGTTCTTGAAAAAAGCTTTCGCTTCTCTTCATCGTCTTCATTGTAGTTCTCGAAAATTTTAGAATGCTTCTGGAGTCGAATTTCTGATTTTAATTCTGATTTTCTACTGGTACGGCGTCGGTTGAAAAACTTTCTCTGATTCTTCACTGCAGACCTCTACCGTATACCGAATGCGGCCAAATCAATTTCAGCTGTTCTCTCTCCTCGCTAATTAAATTAACGATATCCGAGAGAAAGAGAACGGACGTCAGTTATATTTACTGGCAGGAGGAGGGCTTATCGGTAATATTCTTGGTTGTCGTATTTGAACGTTGAGGATTGGCAGTTGATAGGTTGACGACTTCCTCTCTCTCTCTCTCTCTCTCTCTCTCTCTCTCTCTCTCTCTCTCTCTCTCTCTCTCTCTCTCTCTCTCTCTCTCTCTCTCTCTCTCTCTCTCTCTCTCTCTCTCTCTCTCTCTCTCTCTCTCTCTCTCCCTCTCACTTCTCCTCTAGCCAAGAAAAAAATTACTGGAAAAGTTTTATCGTTCAATAGAAGTTATTTTTTTAAATAAAATTCAACCATAGCTTAAATGGGCTTGTCAAAAAGTTCAAATAAAACAATATTTCCACCGAGAGGTAGTCCTAAAATTAAGAATTTTTATTTTATCTTCCCATCGCTTCTTGCTTGCTTATCATTTTTCGAAGTCCGCATCTCAGATAAGCCGCCGTTTTTTTGACAATCGCATTGAGCTGTGCTCAGAAGTTAAATATGTGATTACAACAAAAAACGATTAATGAAGATCATTGCTCTAATGACTTTCGCCGTTGATGAAGAGCAGGTTCTGAACAATGACATTATCAACTTATTCATCAGGTTGTCAGGAAAAATCCACGGAGGAAAAAGAGAACTCTAATCGGAAGCACTATGATAATTTTTTTTCTCGATAATTTTATTAATTTTTTTTGGTAATTTTGTTTTTCGATGAATTTAGATGTTTGTAGTGACTTGTTTTTTCGTGCTTTACAAAAGCGTCTTTTTCCAAATACAATATTTAAAAAATTAGTGTATTTTCTAACTTGCACTGCGGATAAAATTAATATTTTCATCGAATGATCTCGGTACCTTTGTAAATTTGGCTTTTCCCTCAAGACAAGTCTTCCTGATGTATCCGCTTTTTTTCATTAAGTAGTCAGCAACAGCCTGAAAATTTTTGACTAATCGTGCTTCTTGAGAGATCTGACCGTTTTTTAGACCGGCTTTTAGCATAAGCTTAGTTATATCATCATTGATTGTGTCGTAAATAAGATTGGTCTCGGCCTTTACTAATTTAAGCATTAAGTGGCTGCTTTTTTGTATGATTGTTCAATTTCAATTATCCGACTGGTATCCTATGCGACAGACGCATGTCTGATCGACTGAAAAGTAAGATCTATAAATCAGTCGTACGACCAGTTGCTCTATATGGACTCGAATGCACTCCTTCAACAGCAAAGACCCAGCAGATGCTCCATGTAATGGAAATGAAGATGTTCAGATGGAGCCTCGGAGTCAACCGGAAAGACATGATTCGCAACGAAACGATAAGAGCTCGTTTAGGAGTTGCCCCATTACCCGAAAAACTCAGAGAGTCAAGGCTTAGGTGGTACGGACACATGCTGAGATCCAATCCTGACTCCGTTCCCAAGTCTGCTTGGAACATAGAAATCCAGGGTAGAAGACCAAGAGGTACACCGAAGCTTAGATTGAGAGACACCATAGAACAAGACATGGCGGCTATCGGGCTGATAGCCGAAGACGCCTCGAATCGTATGATGTGGCGAAGTGCTATCTACACAGCGGACCCCGCTCTTCAGCGGGAATAACGCTAGGAAGAAGAAGAAGTTCAATTTCAACTCATTACAGGGTGGCCCATATATTCGCAAACGCGTTTACAAACGTGTATCTCAGTGCATAAGTGAGCAAGAGTGTTCAAATTTGTACATTTATCAGCACACATTAATAAAAATATTGGGTCAAAAAATCATTCAATTCGGTCCCCTTCGGCACGAACGACAGCCCGGAGTCGCTTTGGGAACGCTTCGATCACTGGACGAAGGTACTTTTCGTCGATCTTCGACCACTCCTCCTGTAGGGATTTTTTTAGAGACTCCAGATTCAAGTGAGGATGAGCATTGACTTTGCTCTCAAGGTCCACACGGAATAGTCCAGCGGATTGAGGTCGGGCGATGAGGAGGGCCATTCTGCGCTGGAGATGAAGTCGGGAAAATGAGCGTTGCAACATGTCTGTGTTCCGATAGCCTTGTGAGCAGGCGCAGAATCTTGCTGTAAGGTCCAAGGTGTATTACGGTAGTGGGAAGCAGACCAAGGAAGCAATACTTTTCGAAGAATCTGCTGGCGGTAGTATTCCTGATTAATTTTGGCTCCTGGTTCGAACAAAACAAGGGGAGTTTTGCCGGTGGTGGACACTCCGTCCCAAACCATGACTTTTGCAGGATGGGAAGCTCTATGCAGGAATCCACCGGTATGATTAGCTGCCTGTGAGTCCCGAGCAAGCACTCGCACATTTTGAGGGTTGTAGGCCTTTTCCACAGTGAACAGCTTCTCATCCGAGAAGACTGTCCTGAGGTGAGCACTGTCGCGCGTCCAGAGGATTAGGGCGCGGCACCTTATGAGTCTTTTCTCCTTGTTCTTTAGAGTTAGGATGGCAGCCTTTTTAGTACGATATGGGGGGAGACTCAAGTCCTCTTCAACGATTCTTTGAAGAGTGTTGTGTGATAAGTTCATCTCGGAGGCCATTTTTTTTCAAGCTAGGCCTAGCATTTCGACCGAATCGCTTTCTCATAGCCTCAATCTTGTTAGGGGTGCGCACTAATCGAGGATCACCTCTTCGGGGCAAGTCAGCAAGTGTACCGATTTTTTCAAACCGTTTGATTGCTTTTCAGACGAGATTGCGTTGAGATCTTTAGCGATGCGCGTATTTGATCGACCAAGTTTGTGCAAGTCCACAATGATAGACCGTGCTCTATGAGAGACCACCATTCTTTTGAGAATTGATCAAATGATATGAAATTTGAACCATGTAATAAAAAAAAACATATGAGAAGAACATGTGTAAAAATTGGAGCTCAGTGTGCACTACAAATTGAATTATAAACGCCGAAAGATTGGTTTGCGATTATATGGGCCTTTCTTTCTCTTATATGTTCGTTAAACGACGGAAGAGAGATGAGGACCCCTTCTCAAATGGCCCTTTCTCACGGAAGAGAGATGAGGACCCCTTCTTATGTGCAAATTTCGGTGTTTCATCAAGTCCCGTGTTTCATAATGGATATGATTTGAGAGAATTTTCCGCAGTAAAAGTTTCCTAAAGTATGTTTGGAGAATGATGTTTTCCTAAGGTTCTTTGTTGAGCATTACATATTTAGTGTTACAATGTGCTCAAGATTTTACATGATTGAAACGTTTGAGATTCTTGGATAATCTAGGTGGAGTGGATAACCGGCAATACGGGGAAGAGAGGACACAGGTGTGATAGAGAGAGATTCTTGGATTATCTAGGTGGAGTGGATAACCGGCAATACGGGGAAGAGAAGACAAAGGTGTGATAGAGAGAGAAAGTTTAGCTTGAAGAATACGAGCACTGAAGGGAATTTCGCTATAGAAAGTCGCTTTTTTTATTAAGGGATTGTTGTTGTCGCCGGTGACGTCAAGGCGTAGTAGTAGGGCAAGGCGAATATTATTAAAGTCGACAACTTTTACAGTAGTCACTGAAGAAAATCATCAACTTTCTGGAATCTTCTGTAAACGCAACTTTCTTCTGAGGGAAAAATCAAACTTACCGGGCGTGATTGAACCCAGCCATATCTCCTCTGAAGGAGTGCGTTACCAATACATGGTCATCTCAACCAGGCGTCACTATCTTGAAACTCTGTAACTGAGCTTTTAAAGAGCTATATTTTAAGGTTAAGTTCTGTTGCAGTTAGCCTGAAGCTATTCGACGGAGTTTCTTCCAGTTAACAGTGCTCCGCGTGAAGGGGTGCAGAGGTGGATCAGATATGTATATCTATGGTCATGAGTAGAAAGATTACTGTAATGTCAATGTACTACTAGGCACTGTAATAGACTCGTATACGGTATTTTCCTGTGTTTTTGAAGATTTCCATGCCAAACTTTTGATTTTTTACTATTAGTTCTTGTTGTTTTCATCACTATGATTTTTCTGTTAATATGCGTCAGATACGTGTATATTTTGTTTAAATTTTTTCTCAATTTACAGAAAAATATTTTCGTGTGAAAAATTTTTCAACAAATAGGAAGCTACATATATGTTACCATTTTCATTTTATTCATTTTTTCCGTACACAATGATAATGGAAATAGTTCAATAATCTTCGCAGTAGAAGGAAAACAAAAAGCGTGAACTTCTTGATATAAAGAGATTAGGAGTTATAGTTACTCTGTGAAGCGGTGTGTATGTATTCTAAGGAACAATTCAGGTTTACAAATGATGGGCTTCATTTGAAATTTCTTTTTTATTATATGAAACAAAGTTTGTTGGATAAGTCTATTGCAGAATTCTATTTTGTTGAATTGAATAGGGAGAGTATAAATTTTAATGATTTTTAAATTATCTAGATTCTAATCTTTCACTATGGGTTTCGGGATTAGCGAGCCAAGAAGGAGTTTCAGAAAATGCTGCCGGAAAGTCTCACTGTTAATAATGGAGACAATCGCAACCGGAAGGTTTTTCTGTCTGTAAGAAAGCGTTTCCATGTTTATAGAATTCTAATTTTTGTATTATTCCTGTTTTTTATATGCATCAGATTTATATGTTTTACTCCGTTCCAAGCTCGTGTATTAGATCTCTCAGAGATTTTTTTTGTAAACTTGGTTTTTCTTGATAAAAGTTTTTTTTTTTCATGAGATAAGGTGTCATTTAAAACTACTAAACATAGAGAACATATAACTAAAAAAACGCTTAATCATGCGAAGGGCGTAGAATAATTAGAAGCGAGAGAGTTCAATATCAGAGGAGGCTGAGATATTATCTTAAGCGATATAGAGGTCGAGACTCACTTGCTTCTCCTTAGTTGCTTTTCTGATTTACTGAGTGATCGTTTTCAAATATTTAGAGAAGTGCAGATTGCCTTAACAGGTCCTACACCTGTCAAAAATTGGCATCTAAAAATTTGTTCACCTTATTTCTCAAATATTCTTTCAGGGTAAAAGCATCGAAAGTAACAAATTTCTGTATTTACTAATTCTCCTGCACCCTGAATCGAAAACCTGCCACATTTGTTGATGAATCGCAGGAGAAATTAGTAAATCATGGAAAGTTGTTACTTTCGGTGTTTTTTTTATAGTAAAGGAAAATCAAATGTAAGGCCTTGTTGAAGGCCAAAAATTTAAGTTTAGCTTTTAAGATGAATAATGGGCGCAGAATAATAAGAACGGTTGAGGCAGAGTCGAGTGATAGACAGAAAAAAGGAGAGAATGAGACTGAAAAAGATGTGACGATATAATAAGGGGAAGAAAACGCAGAAACCGGAAAGGTTCGCTTCCGTTTTGCTTTTGTTGAATTCGTCCATTCCATGAAACAAATCTTGAATATTTTCGTGACAAAGAGTCAAAGCGAGATGGATCATTTTGACGACATTCTGCGTTTGACTGTACATATCCTGCGAGAAATACACAGAGCGCATAGTTCTCGATGAGCGCACCACACGCCAAGTTTATATACAGGGTGGCCCATATAGTCGCAAACGCGTTTACAAACGTGTGTCTCAGTGCATAAGTGAGCAAGAGTGTTCAAATTTGTACATTTATCAGCACACATTAATAAAAACATTGGGTCAAAAAATTATTGAATTCGGTCCCCTTTGGCACGAACGACAGCCCTTTGGGAACGCTTCGATCACTGGACGAAGGTACTTTTCATCGATCTTCGACCACTCCTCCTGTAGGGATTTTTTTAGAGACTCCAGATTCAAGTGAGGATGAGCATTGACTTTGCTCTCAAGGTAGAACCACACGGAATAGTCCAGCGGATTGAGGTCGGGCGATGAGGAGGGCCATTCTGCGCTGGAGATGAAGTCGGGAAAATGAGCGTTGCAACATGTCTGTGTTCCGATAGCCTTGTGAGCAGGCGCAGAATCTTGCTGTAAGACCCAAGGTGTATTACGGTAGTGGGAAGCAGACCAAGGAAGCAATACTTTTCGAAGAATCTGCTGGCGGTAGTATTCCTGATTAATTTTGGCTCCTGGTTCGAACAAAAAAGGGGAGTTTTGCCGGTGGCGGACACTCCGTCCCAAACCATGACTTTTGCAGGATGGGAAGCTCTATGCAGGAATCCACCGGTATGATTAGCTGCCTGTGAGTCCCGAGCAAGCACTCGCACATTTTGAGGGTTGTAGGCCTCTTCCACAGTGAACAGCTTCTCATCCTAGAAGACTGTCCTGAGGTGAGCACTGTCGCGCGTCCAGAGGATTAGGGCGCGGCACCTTTTGAGTCTTTTCTCCTTTTTCTTTAGAGTTAGGATGGCAGCCTTTTTAGTACGATATGGGGGGGGGAGACTCAAGTCCTCTTCAACGATTCTTTGAAGAGTGTTGTGTGATAAGTTCATCTCGGAGGCCATTTTTTTCAAGCTACGCCTAGCATTTCGACCGACTCGCTTCCTCATGGCCTCAATCTTGTTAGGGGTGCGCACTAATCGAGGATCACCTCTTCGGGGCAAGTCAGCAAGTGTACCGATCTGTTCAAACCGTTTTATTGCTTTTCAGACGAGATTGCGAGGCGTTGAGATCTTTAGCGATGCGCGTATTTGATCGACCAAGTTTGTGCAAGTCCACAATGATAGAGCGTGCTCTATGAGAGACCACCATTCTTTTGAGAATTGATCAAATGTTATGAAATTTGAACCATGTAATAAAAAAACATATGAAAAGAACATGTGTAAAAATTGGAGCTCAGCGTGCACTACAAGTTATTTATATATATTTTATCTACATTTTTCAATGCAAAAACAGTTTCCAGAGAATTAATTAACAACTCATAAAGCGTGACATGATGAACATCATGTAAACAGCGGAGAATTAAGTTCTCAAAAGAAAGAAAATTTTCTTTTAATCAACAATATGAATATTGAATAACTCAGCCATACTTTCTAAAAATGATGATTTCTTCAGAAAACTTCTAAAGGCAGCGAAAGATGTATTCAGCAAAACTTCTCTAGGTAATTGTACGTGAAACTCTAAGAGTGAAAGAATGGAAACGAGCCGCATTTTTCGTACTTTCTACAAAAATGTTTTGAATTATAAACGCCGAATTATAAACAAAAAAAATTGAATTATAAACGCCGAAAGATTGGTTTGCGAATATATGGGCCACCCTGTATATCTTCCGAGAAAAGGTACCCACACGAAGCTCATAGCTTTCAAGAAATGCACAAAGCAGAGCGCGAGCATGGGCTGAGTTCGGTCCCTCCACGAGATTGTGTTTTTCCCGTAAAGAGAAAAAATCGTGACGCAATGTAGGAAACAATTGAAATATGCTTCAATTTCAATTTTATTACGTGAAAACATTACATGCAGCAACGCATAAATTAATCACGTGGTACGAGAGATTAGACAATTGAATTGTTTGAATTACATAAATAGGTGAAACAATGCAGATTACAACCAGGCAAACATATATCATTCATCAACACTATTAATTTCGGTGAATATACGAGCTGATCGTATAGAGAAGGCATTTCTTCTGCAAATAGTTCTCGGAGCAGGGTGGATTATTTTGAAAAATGCGCCTCTAGTGTTGGAAGCTCTTATTTCAAAGTTGTGGCGCGTCCTGTTAGAGAGTACTTTTTTCCCAAATATCAGTTTCAAGAGTAGTTTGAGGTCGTTAGATTCTCTAACAGACAGAAGAGATACTAGGCCTAGTTGATTGTTTCTCGTCTGACTACTTGGCATATTATTAAACGAACAACCAAAGCACCGGCGAAAAACTCGACGCGTAAAATAATTTTGAACCTTCTCTAGTACAGCTATGTCCTTAGCGAAATGTGGGGAGTAAACAGTTGTACAGTGTTCTACAATAGATTTAATGTATATCTTGTAAGCGTTAACAAGTACATCCGGTTTACGACTCTTGAGAACTTTAAGAATGAGATGACATTTACGCTTTGCTTTCTGAGCTATTGTTGAGCAATGAGCAGAAAAAGTCAACTTGTTGTCTACAATAAATCCTAAATCACGAATCTCGTTGAGGTAGGGTAGGGAGTGACTATTTATAGAATATGGAAAATGAGATGAACTCTGGGTACCAATTATTAACACAGCACATTTTGGTAGAGATAAAGGTAATTGCCAAGCGTCGCACCACTCCACTATGGTATCAATCGAGTGTTGCAGTGTTGTATGAGAGTCTGTTTTAGAAAAAGACTTATAAACTTTCATGTCGTCTGCAAAAACTTTAATTTTACAATTAGAAGAAGTTATCATATTCACTATCTCAGATGTATAAATGATGAATAATAATGGGCCTAAGACACTGCTTTGGGGAACACCACTGGTAACCTTGAAACTATTAGAAAGTGATTGATTAACTCGAACTTGGTAGGTTCTATTACCTAAATAAGCTTCGATCCACGAAATAATTCTGGGAGGGAGTTGAATGGACTTTAGTTTATAAATAAGTTTAGAGTGAGAAACTTTATCGAAGGCTTTCTCAAAATCGAAATAAATGATATCTGTGAACTTTTTCTGGTCTACGGCTACAGAACAGTCTTCAAGGAACAGTAACATCAACTGTTCTATTGATCTCTTATGGCGAAACCCGAATTGATCATCTGGCAAAATCTGGTTTATCTCACAATGTTTCTCTATTTCTTTACTCAACACTTTCTCGAATATACGGGAAAATATTGATGTTATACTGATGGGACGGTAATTGGAAGGACTATTGTAAGGAGGCTTCTTCTTAACTGGTGTGACTATGGAATGTTTCCATCTGTTCGGGATTTCAGATGAAAGGAAAGATTGGTTATAAATTATTTCAAGCGGAATAGACAGAGGGACAGCGATTTTCTTGATAAAAAGCATATTCAGATGATCTGGGGTAGTACAAGAAGACATTGGGTATTTCTCTATTAGTCTACAAATATCATGACGCGTAAACAAGGGTTCTTCTAGAGAGGATGCTCTCAAGACTGAATTATGAGAGAGTGGAGGAAGCTTACCATTGTCTATGGTGTATGACTTCTGGAAGAATTCTCCAAGAAGATTTGCTTTTTCTAAGTCTTTAGATACTGAGATGCCGAGTTCATTCACCAAAGTGTCGACACCGCTTTGTTTCTGGGATGTATTAGACCTTATATACTTGAAGAACAAGTTTTTGTTCTTACTATTAACAATGTTCTTTTCTACATTTAGGTTGAATTTATCTACAAACTTTTTGCATTTCTTACTGGCTTTAACATAAATGTCATAGTCCTCACTTAGTCCACTAGAAACATAGTTGTTCCAGAAGAGAAAACGCTTTTCTTGAGCTCTCTGAATATGCGTTGGAAGAGATGCATGGGTCGCTAGACAGACCTTCTGGATAGGAGCGAATTGCTCGGAAAAGTCCTCTAGTATGGATAGTAACAATTCGTACATTGAATCTGTATCTTTGATGGGGTTGAATAAGCAATGCCAATCTAAATTGCATAATGAAGGGAGTAATAAGGAATAGTTTATTTTACTGTATATGCGTCGATACGAGTAAAGAGTAATTTCGTGGAATAGGGAAAGTTCGAAACTGATTGATTCGTGGTCTGAATTACTGAATGAGGGAGTGACACATGGGTTCTTCAATAAATCTTTGCTATTGGAGAGGAGGAGGTCTAGAATGTGTGATCCTCTCGTAGGGCATCTAATATATTGATTCATCTGAGTGGCTGAGCAAAATTCAAGAAATGATTTGGAAGCGGGATTCGATGAGGCTAGAGGGGATTTATTCCAGTCTATGTCGGGTAAGTTAAAATCTCCCATTATAATACATGGGTGGTTGCAGGTGACTAGATCAATCAAGAGGTTTAATAACCTCTCGCTCTTCGGTGTGTTTATATGAGGGACTCGATATAGACTAATGAAACGTATCACGTGAGATTCTATTTCAATATCAATAGCTAGGATTTCATGAGAATTCTTGATTGATTGAGAATAGATAATTTTGAATGATAATAAAGAGTGTATGAGAAATAGCACTCCCCCGCCATTAGTTATTTCGCTCCTATCACATCGAACAATGTTATATTGAGAGATGAAGGAGGAGAGAACAAAAGAGTCCGGGTATCTATCCGATAGCCATGTCTCACAAAAAGAAATTATAGAGTATCTCTTTGACAGCAAAAGTTGTAGATCATTAATCTTATTCACTAGAGATCTAACATTTGCGAAATAACAATTCACGTGACTTGTGGAAGACCGGCGATTTTGGTCTAGTTTAAAGAACGATTAGGACGAGGTGACATGAATCTTCGAGGAGGTTCAATACGCTCGGCCATCAGTGGGCGAGGTTTGCTATAACTCAGAGGGGGACCGAAAAGAGGAATATGAGGTTTTGGCTTACTCCTATCAGCCAGCCAAGCACGGACTGCCCGGTCATAAGTTCTCTCAGCTCTAGTCTGTGAATGTCTCAAATACAAATCGGAGGAAAAACGGGAAAGTACATCGCGACATAGAAGAGTTTCTTGTTGATGTCCTATTGTTGGGAGTACTATTTTGAGTGGGCGGGGAGGAGCATTTGGTGATTTCGGACGATGAGAAGGCATGCGATAGACTTTAACAGGACACGCTTCAATTTGCATCGCGTCTAGAATGCAACGAACTCTTTCCCAGTCGTCATCGACACGTTGTGAAGCGTTGGGGGAACGGGACTCAGGAAGGCGGAAAAGTACTACACTGCGATGTCTCTCCATCCGATCAGCTATTTCGGATGGAGACTCGTAATACTTGAATGATGGAGAAGTAAGCGGTGGTGGCTGCGGCGTAGGGGTAAAATTGATGATCGGGGGAGGTACAGAAGTAGATGAGAGAGGCTTAGTAGAAGTGGTAATAATCGAAGAGGGAGAAGTATTGCCATGAACACACTGGGGGCTAGCATTCACTTTCAGCAATTGTTCGGCGAGTTCCTCTACTTTCATAGTAAGATTCTTAATGAGTTGACCTTGGGCGTCAACAAGGGAGGCCAACTTGGTGTTCTTCTGCTCCAGTAGAAGGTTCTTCTCATCACTTTTCTTCAAATAGTTATAGAGCTCAGTTAGAGGGTCCGCTTCCTCGGTCACTCGTCTTCCTCTCGTTGTTGTGATGTTTCTCATCCTGTTAAAAAGAGAAACGAGCGGGGAGGAAATTTGAGGAGAAATTGAAGACTCCATTTATACGATGATGGATAAGAAGTGATAAAGCGAACTCACTCACCGATTATGGTGCCATATAATTGAAAGCGAGCCTTGGCACCAGGCTTTGAGCGTGGCAGGGTAATCGATATTAGTCCAATAGGAAGAGCAATTTGACAGAGCGATATGAAGAGTCACCGCTCGTTAAGAACACGAAAGGCAAGAATGAAACGAATGGCTTCATGGCTTTAGTAGCCTATGTAAGATAATAACCAAACGTTTCCGCTGCAATTTTTTAAAAAAACTTTTTTAATTCAGAGTTTTGAATGTTCGAAACTCCTGAAAAAAGGTTTTTCGCCAAAGTTTTTTTATGGCTAGCACTGATAACTACTCTGCGTTTGTACCCTTCCATTAATCATAACAGTAAGGTTTATACGATTAGCCGCTTTGTGAATAGACATGGGTCGTTTAATCAACAGATGCGCATCATGTTCAATCATCAAGAAGAGCGTTAAAATTCAAAAAAAGTAACTTTCTGGTGAAATATAAGCTGAGCGCCCATTTTGTATAGTCTAACCACGAATTGCCGTAAAATGACAATGAATTACGATGTTTTCTTATTGCTCGGTCTTGTTTAAAATTTATTGCTCCGTTCGAAAACTAGCAACATAAAAACCACTGTTATCCATCTCCGTTTCACGGCGATTCGTGGTGAGTTTAGAAAAGGTAAGAAATTGGCGGACCGCTTACATTACGCCAGAAAAGTACTTTTTTGAATTTTACTCATAAGATGTTTGAATATAAGACGATGCTGGGAATAATTTTCGCCAAAATGCTCAAAATGTTGTTCCTCAACCAAAAACTTTATTTTGCCAAGATTTCGAGTATGCGAACTTAGGAGAAGGAAGTTCCATTATTTGTCTTTTTTTAGCTGCCAAAATAGGGACGAAGAATCGGCCACCATTTCGCAGTGCCAAATGATGAATGACTCTGTGGCCAAGTTTTGTTCCTGCCAAATCACGGACAATTTTGTTTTTTCCTTTGTGACATGTTTTGGCACTGCCAAACTCGGCTCTTTTTTTGAACACTTTTTGTCAATGCCAAATTACAAACAATTTTGTTTTTCTTTTGCGTCATGTTTTGGCACTGCCAAACTCGGCTCTTTTTTGGAACACTTTTTGTCACTACCAAATCAGGGACGATTTTGTTTTTCTTTCGTGTCATGTTTTGGCACTGCCAAACTCGGCTCTTTTTTGGAACACTTTTTGTACGTTGAACAAAGCTCCGCAACGACCACATATTAACCACTTCTAGCGACGTACCCCGACCGAGTTTAGTAAACAGTTGAGAAAAATGTATGTTGCTGCGCTAGTACGTGAAGATTTGTGTGGCGGTTTTAGTCGGTTTAATTACCCAAGTTTGAGGTTAAGATTCGATCCGGCTCGTTGAAAGACGTAGCCTGAACCACACATTTAAAGAGATCAAAGTCTAGTATTGGCACTCCCCAAAGAGTTCCTGAGAGCGATCCTCCATCATCCTAACTTCATTTTCCCTCGTCTCCCATCTTCTCCTCAACCACTTATGGCCCAAACTATCCGCCACCCACCTAGACGTTATGTCCAACTCAATTCTCAATCTAACTTTCGTCATTCTCATGTTAACCGATCTCCATTTCAATCAAACTAAGTAATGATCTCCGGTCGCTTGCTCATAATTTTAAATGTTATTTTGCCAACGTTCGTTCTTTAGTTAACAAGATAGTAGACTTGCAACTTCTACTCTCTGAGAAATTCTCTGTTATTGCGATGTGTGAAACGTGGCTTTCCAACTCATTTCCCGACTCTTTCCTCCTCTCATCGTTCTCCTCTCAATACTCCATTTGTAGATGTGATAGAGAGGGACAAACTAGTGGTGGGGGAGTTTTGTTCTTCATAGCCTCAACCCTTTCCCATGAAGTCATTCTATCCCAGACTATTAAAAACTCCTATGAAGTATTAGCGATTGACATCGATATCAAGTCCCACATAATCAGATTCGTCGTTGTTTATTGTGTTCCTCATATTGATGCACAAGGCAGCAATAACTTGATCAAACTCCTAAGTGACCTTGTGACTTGTAATCATCCGTGTGTTATTATAGGTGATTTCAATCTTCCAGATATTAACTGGACTTCTACTCCAATTACTTCTCTAACAAACTACTCCAAAAATTTTTTTGATTTCTGTGCGACTACTAAAATGACCCAGTACATAAAAAGACCTACAAGAGGTATAAATATTCTTGATCTTCTCCTGTCTAATAGTCCCAAAGTGGTAAAAAAACTCACTTGTAACCCCATCTTCTAGTTCTTCTCACCACGAGTCAATAACATTTGAGTTGTCCTTATTCTATGAGTTTCCCTTATATTCTTATAGACTCAATTTCAATAAAATAAACTACGAAGTTTTACTCTGTTTCTTATCTAACTTAGAATGGACTTCCATTTTAAGTCTAAGCGATGATACCAATAGCAAGTATGAATTGCTATTATTGGTATTAGACAGTTGTGTGACAGAATTTGCTCCTCTAGAGAAGGTGAGTCTATCAACTCACGCTCCTCTTCCCTCTCATATAGAAAGAGCTAAGCGTAAACGCTTTCACTTGTGGAACAAATACCTCTCTAGTGAACTTGTTGCCGATTATGAGTTATATGTTAGAGCTAGTAAAAAGTGCAAGAAGTATGTAGATAAATTTAATGGTAGCCTTGAAAAATTTATTGTGAATAGCAAGAACAAAAACCTGTTTTTCAAATTCATTAGAACAAACACCACAGAGAAGCAGAATGGTGTTGATATATTACTAGATGAGCTTGGTATTACTATGACTAAAGATTTAGAAAAAGCTAATCTTCTTGCTAGAACATTTCAGAAATGTTTTACTAAAGATAATGGAATACTTCCTCCTTTTGAACCCTCTCCTATCAAAACAATATTGGATCCAGAAACACCATTATTTAAACGTCATGAAATCTGTGATCTAATTGAAAAGTATCCAATCTCCTCTTGTAGTACTCCAGATAATTTAAACATGCTCTTTATAAAAAAAGATTGCCGTACCTTTATCCATCCCTCTTGAAATCATATATAACGACTCCTATCAGAAGGCTCAGATCCCACAAAGATGGAAACACTCTATAGTGACGACTCCAGTCAAAAAGAAGCCCCCTTTCAACAGCCCATCTAATTATCGCCCAATTAGTATAACTTCTCTCTTCTGTCGTATATTCGAAAAAATTTTATCTAAAGAAATTGATAATCACTGTAAAAGAAATGATATTCTTCATGATGACCAGTATGGCTTCCGTCGCAAGAGATCCATAGAACAACTTATGCTCTTATTTCTAGACGAATGTACATCAGAGATTGATAAGAAGAAATTTACAGATATAATTTACTTCGATTTTGAAAAGGCTTTTGATAAAATTTCTCATATTAAACTTATCCATAAACTGAAAGAATATCAATTTCCAATTAAGATAGTTTCTTGGATAGAAGAATACTTAAGTAACAGAACATATCAAGTTAGGGTTAGAGACGCACTTTCCGATAGCTTCACTGTGAGCAGTGGAGTCCCTCAGGGCAGTGTTCTCGGCCCATTACTTTTCATCATTTTCACTTCAGATATTGTTTCTAAAATTTCCTCTTCTTCTTGTAAAATAAAGGTCTTCACCGACGATATGAAAGTATATAAGCACTTGTCTTCTAATGACTCTCATACTCCTTTGCAAAACGCTATAGATTCTGTTCTTGATTGGTCAAAAGCTTGGCAATTACCGTTATCTCTTCCCAAATGTAAAGTTCTAAGAATAGGTCCACAACAACCCTCTCGTTATCCTTACTCATTGAACGGATCCAACCTTGAATATTGTCATGAGATCCGTGATTTAGGTTTCATTGTAGATAATAGATTAACCTTTTCTTCTCATTGCTCTATAATCGCATCGAAAGCCAAACGTAAATGCTATCTCATTCTAAAAGTTCTCAAAAGTAAGAGCACGAAAGTGCTCATTGATGCCTATAACATTTATATCAAATCTATTCTTCAACATTGTACCACTGTCTATTCCCCCCATTTCGTTAAAGATATTAGAAAATTGGAAAACGTCCAAAACTTTTTCACTCGTCGAGTTTTCTATCGCTGCTTTGGTACTGATTACATAAACATGCCAAACAGTCAAATTAGAAACAAAAAATTAGGCCTTCTTTCATTGGAAAGCATAAGAGAATCGAACGATTTGAGTTTACTTTTAAAACTAATAGGGGGAAAAACAACTCTTTCAGACAGAAAACCCCATTTCTATAATTTAAGACAATCCGCGACACGTGGATCTAACTTCAAATTACATTTTCGTGCCCCGAAAACAATTTGTCGTATAAATTCATTCGCAATAAGATCTGTTTACTGAATTAAATTCAAGTGTTTAGTATTTATAATATTGTTCCGCTCAATGTGTTCATGTGTTCAGTTGTAATGTTTATGATCTAATGTTTGGTTTGTTCCTTTAATGCTTATTATCTTCCAACTTGTTGGAATCACTATAACCCACATGATGTTTGTGTACTATCATTGTATATTATATGAACAACATGTAATAAATAAATAAATAAATCCCAGAAATGAGGCTAAGGAGTTGCAGGGGCTACAAAAAAAGCCCGATTTTGGCAGTGACAAAACAAGGACAAAAATCCCGGTTCTGGCAGTGGCAGAACAAGGACAAAAAAAACCGATTTTGGCAGTGACAAAACAAGGACAAACAAAAACCCGATTTTGGCAGTGACAAAACAAGGACAAAAAAAAGGCCGGTTTTGGCAGAGACAAAAGAAGGACAAAAAAAAGCCCGATTTTGGCAGAGACAAAACAAGGACAAAAAAAAGCCCGATTTTGGCAGGAAAAAAAGAAGTACACAAAAAAGCCCGTTTTTGGCAGTGACATAGGCAGTTACAAATTTTGTCCCTTCTTTAGCAGTGACAAAACGAGTACAAAGTAGAAAGCTTGTTTTTTGACGGTTTTTCTTGGCAGGCCCGTCAAAACGCATGTTATTTGCTGCCATTTATCATGACGCTTTTTTCCGTTTCTTGCCATGGAAAAGCTTGGTTTTTCAAGGGAAATCTGCCCGAGGAACAACATTTTGAGCATTTTGGCGAAAATTATTCCCAGCATCGTCTTATATGATGCGCATCTGGTGATAATAAGCCACATGTCTTCATACAGCGGCTTGTCGCGTAAACCTTATTGTTCTGATGTTTTTTCGGGCTAACAATTATAAAGATAATAAGACAGAAAACGAGAGAAAGAGTCTTCTTCTTCTTTTCAGCGTTGTCCCGCGCCGGCTGAGGTCAGAGTAGGGTCCGCTGTACGGCTTCTAGCTCTCTAGGTGCAGATCTTGGTTGAGCGTGTCCATTTATCTTGTTTTCTGTTTGCCTCGCAGGCGTTTGTTTTCCATGTCAAGAGCGTGTCTTGCGATGTTGGTCGCGTCTCTTCGCATCACGTGTCCATACCATCTAATTCTCCCTTCTCGCATCTGGTCTTGTATTGGAGCCACGCCGAGTCTCCCTCTCACAATCGTGTTACACAATCTAGGCGAGTCAGTCCTAGTGTCCAGCGTAACATTTTCATCTCATTCGTGTGGATAATGTTCTCGGTTACACGCGTTGTAGGCCAGGTCTCCGCCGAATAGAGAAGCACGGGACGGATCTCTGTTTTATACATCTTTCCGCGTATGCCTGCTGTGATATTCCTATCACAGAGGACACTTGTAGCTTATCTCCATTCAATTTGAGCTGCATTAACTCTTTGGCGTGCCGCTGCATTCGTTGACGTGTCCGAGGAGACAACAGAACCAAGGTAATTTAATTATGCGGTCTTTGGGGGCGGTTCACCACAGATGCGAACAGTTCCAGTCGTTTGCACTCCGATTTCCTGGTCTTCTTGATGTTGAGGCGTAAGCCATGTCTACTAAGAGAGTCATTCTATTCTTGACACCTCTCTCTATCTGTCTATCTCACTCTTTTTCTGTTTTTCTTCTTTTCCTCTACCTCTCCTCTCTCCCATCCTTCATCATTTCTTTTATTTTCTTAGTTTTTCCACTTTTTCGTCTTTCTCAAAATTGGTTTTAAAAATGTTTCGGAATTATCTACTTGTATCGTAAGCACAGAGCTGCTTCTTCCCTCTGCTTTTCAAACCCTACTCTTCTAGAATGCCTGCATTGTACGCTTAACGCGTGTGCTGGTGAGAGTTTAAGCGCTGAAAATGAAGAAAAGGTCAAGGAACTACAAAACAAAGCTCATAGCAAAAAGGTCAGGTTCAAAAAAGTTATTTTTTAAATAGTTCTGAACGTTCATAAACAAGAAGTACGAAAAAACCCATTCAAACACGATGATTGGGAAAGAATTGAAGATATAAATAAAACTTGGTTGATAAGGCTTTAAAGTGATTTTGTTTACTATAATATTCTAGACGTTAATATTTACCTCAAAAAGATACACTCAAACCTGTCAAGAAATGTTGATATCTTAATATACACGAATCTGACTCTTCACACGGTTGCTATACTTACTGGCAGTGACCCCCTTCACACGATTGCTATACTTACTGGCAGTGACCCGATCTGACTCTTCACACGGTTGCTATACTTACTGGCAGTGACCCGATCTGAATCTTCACACGGTTGCTATACTTACTGGCAGTGACCCAACGAGCAGCTTCTGGTTCTACTCTTCATACGGTTGCTATACTTACTGGCAGTGACCCAACGAGCAGCTCTGACTCTTCACACGGTTGCTATACTTACTGGCAGTGACCCAACGAGAATCTGACTCTTCACACGGTTGCTATACTTACTGGCAGTGACCCGAAGAGCAGCTTAATATACACGAATCTGACTCTTCACACGGTTGCTATACTTACTGGCAGTGACCCGAAGAGCAGCTTAATATACACGAATCTGACTCTTCACACGGTTGCTATACTTACTGGTAGTGACCGGAAGAGCAGCTTAATATACACGAATCTGACTCTTCACACGGTTGCTATACTTACTGGCAGTGACCCGAAGAGCAGCTTAATATACACGAATATGACTCTTCCTACGGTTGCTATACTTACTGGCAGTGACCCAACGAGCAGCTTCTGGTTCTACCAGTTTTTAACTCAGCAAAAGCGTGGACTCTACGGTAAGTTTGAAACGAGTCTGAGGATCATTATATAACAGCCCTTAAAAAACTATTTCGGTGAACAAGCTCACGTTAGAAATTTTTTTACCCCAAAGAGGTAGAAAACAGAAAAACATAAAGAGAAAAAGTGAAAGCACGCGCGAGAGAGAGCGAATTACATATATCTTTGTAGAAAAAATAGTTCAAATATAGATGGGCTATAGTTCGTCTTTGCACGCGGATGAGTATTGTCTCTACAAATACCTCTGGAAAAGTCTATTCCGGTTTCCAATACTAACGGGTTTTTCCCTGGTAAGTGTTCGAATTAAGAAAACAGAAATCTGTACAAGAAAAAGAGAGAGAGTGAAGGATTGGTCAGAAGAAAACGAAATTAGATAAAAGGGTAGAGAGAAAAGAGAGATCAAGAGTGATAGAAGAAGATAGCGACCGAGAGAAAGATTGAAATAGCGAGAGGGACAAAAAGAAATATTTTTCGGATAGCGAAAACTCAGAATAAGGATGAGTTCGCGATTAGAGCTGCTCTTTATTATTATTCGTCGTTTTTCGAGATATTTGTTAGCTCTTCTTTAAACTTTTCGGTACGGTATAACAATTTAATATATGTTTTTGGTGATTTCGATTTTTCAATCAGATGTTCTCTGAAGCTTGGTTTTTTTTCACAGTCTTAACTGTAACTCATAATACAACGTATTTTCATAAGATTTGCGCTGCACGACAGGAGTAACCATAACAGAGCGGAGAAATTGAGCATAAATAGTCATACGTTTACGTTTGAAGTATAGTCATTGAATGTCATACCTTCAGTAGAGTGAACGTTTGAAGTATAGTCATTGAATGTCATACCTTCAGTAGAGTGAACGTTTGAAGTATAGTCATTGAATGTCATACCTTCAGTAGAGTGAACGTTTGAAGTATAGTCATTGAATGTCATACCTTCAGTAGAGTGAACGTTTGAAGTATAGTCATTGAATGTCATACCTTCAGTAGAGTGAACGTTTGAAGTATAGTCATTGAATGTCATACCTTCAGTAGAGTGAACGTTTGAAGTATAGTCATTGAATGTCATACCTTCAGTAGAGTGAACGTTTGAAGTATAGTCATTGAATATCATACCTTCAGTAGAGTGAACGTTTGAAGTATAGTCATTGAATGTCATACCTTCAGTAGAGTGAACGTTTGAAGTATAGTCATTGAATGTCATACCTTCAGTAGAGTGAACGTTTGAAGTATAGTCATTGAATGTCATACCTTCAGTAGAGTGAACGTTTGAAGTATAGTCATTGAATGTCATACCTTCAGTAGAGTGAACGTTTGAAGTATAGTCATTGAATGTCATACCTTCAGTAGAGTGAACGTTTGAAGTATAGTCATTGAATGTCATACCTTCAGTAGAGTGAACGTTTGAAGTATAGTCATTGAATGTCATACCTTCAGTAGAGTGAACGTTTGAAGTATAGTCATTGAATGTCATACCTTCAGTAGAGTGAACGTTTGAAGTATAGTCATTGAATGTCATACCTTCAGTAGAGTGAACGTTTGAAGTATAGTCATTGAATGTCATACCTTCAGTAGAGTGAACGTTTGAAGTATAGTCATTGAATGTCATACCTTCAGTAGAGTGAACGTTTGAAGTATAGTCATTGAATGTCATACCTTCAGTAGAGTGAACGTAGAAACAAGGATAACATGAATTTACTGCGAATACTATTCAATTAGTTTGCAGGGCTAGTTGTTGATTCAGTGTTTCAAGTCTTTATGACTTGTGAAATTTACAGTCCGACATAATCGGCATAATCGACATAATCGGCTGGCTGTTACGTTCATCACTACTATTTTGTTCATCACACTATCAGGTACTGTGGTGTAGGGGTGAAAATGCTCGACTGTGTGTAGTTCGGCGAGAGTTCGGATTCGCTGTGATGAATTTCGCCGATTATGTCGGACTGTAAAATTTCACATGTTCCTTTATGTTAATTAGTTATTTACTTAGTATTCCTTTAAAATGGGAAAACACATTTCCATGTGTTGTGACATTTTTAATAATGTATGAATAAATAAATAAATGAAATTTGTGCTCAAAATCATGAGCCTATGAAACTTTTATAGAGCCCTTAAGTCCTACTCAGAGAGGCTTGTGAACAGCATTGGATGGTCGAGTTCAGGCCTGAATTAAGAGAAGCTGCTTTACTCCCTCCAGTCAATATCCTTGAAAATCAAAAGATACTAGAATCCAAACTTCGTTATCACATGGGTACCAACCTCATTTTCATAAACCAAAAAGGTTTGACTGCATAAAATTATGCAGTCGTACCTTTTTAGATTAAAAAAAATTTTCCAGAGGTAGTTTTGAGATCGATCGATAAACTATACCTTTGTCGAAATTCCATTCAAATGTTTTCCGAAGGCTTTTAGAACACCCTTTGGAATAGCAAACCAGACTCAACTCACTGCGAAAATTCCAATTAGAAACGGAGAAAAGAGAATGAGAAACCGGTGAACTGATTCGAATTGAATAAAATGACTATCTCGAAAGTTTCATTTCTCTCATTTAAGCTTCTCGTTCGTTTCAGTCCACTTTTCCGATTTATCTTATCTCTTCTACCATCTCTCACTGTCTGTTTCACCCACATTTGGTTCCTTTTTCCTTTCTCGTCTCTTCTCTCTATTTTTTTCTTTCTCTCTTAATTTATTTATTTCTCTCTCTCTCTCTTTCTTTCTTTCTCTCTTAATTTATTTCTTTCTCTCTCTCTCTCTCTCTCTCTCTCTCTCTCTCTCTCTCTCTCTCTCTCTCTCTCTTTCTTTCTCTCTCGACATCTGACGCTTTTTTCCTCGACATCTCTTTATTTTTTCCCAACTCTTTCTCACGATCTTCTCTTCTTTTTTCTTTGTTCATTTTTCCTTGTCTCTCTACTGCTCTATCTATTTTTCTCTCCCTCACAAACTCTCTTCTCTCCCGATTTGCCACCTCTATACGATCCATTGGGTAAGCATACGAGCATCTTTCACCCTTCCACTCTTTGTTTTCGCTGAAGGCTGATGAAAAGGTGGGACGAGCTTATTTTTGCAGATTTTTAGAAGATCTAAAGCTATGCTCACTTTGATTTTTTTTTCTTCATTATAGAATCATCTCTTTTGGATTGATGTTCGAAAGGCGGAATGGGTGTGGTGTTTTAAGCGGAAGAAGAGGAGAAAATGACGCAGAGGATAAGAGAGAGATAGAGAGAGTGAGAGAGTATGAGAGAGAGAGTAAGAGAGAGAGAGAGATAGAGAAAGAGAGAGAGAAAAGAGTTAAGAATTTTTAATATTGTTTGAAATACAAAAAATAAAAGAAGTTAATTGAATGAGAGCAAAGAAATTGTGAAGAAAAAATCTGTTAAAGAACACGAAAGTTAAGAAATAGGAAATCGTGAAAAAATAGTGAAGTGATGAAGAAAAGAATGTGAAAGTGAAAAAAGAATACTATCGAAAAGATAGATAAGATAGAGAAAGAACAAGAAAGAGGGAAGAAAAAAGAACGGAAACTGGCCAAAGAAGCGTAAAAAATAAAAGAAGGGAAAACGAAAAAAAAACTAAAATGGTTGTGAGAAGTTAAGTCTGGAGTTTTTTTTCCAAATTAACAAAAACAACTTAATAATACGAGAAAAACATAGATAATTTTGTAATGGTTACATAATGGAAAGAAACGGCAAGCTTTTTGAAAGTTATCAAAATAAGGAGAGAGGAAGAGAGATAGAAATAGAGATAGAAACAGAGAGAAAAAAAGAGAGAGAGCGACATTCAGAAACATAAGAGCTGAACTATTGCTTGCTAGAATTAGTTTTGACCAAGGTGACCTGACCAAATCTCTCGATCATCGAGTTCTTGATTTGTATTTAATGAAAACAGCAGAGCTTAATGAGTTAGTCCAAACAAAACTGAATTTTTTAGAAGTATTTGAGCCCTCATATTCAGAAGCGATGTTTAAATTGAGTTAAACTCATACTTGAAAGCGTCTTGGTTTTTGGTTAGCCGAAGTATGTATGATGTATATAAAGCACTATTCCATAGTTCTACAGTTGTTCTCGCTAGTACAGTGGTAAAGCGATTGCACTAGAGACGGCTGGGTTCGATTCCGCTTCTTCTATTACGTTTTGTTCGTCATTTTTTGCAAACCAGGTGTCACTGCGTTTAAAATGTTTAACTAAGCACTTGTTGGTTCAGTTTTGGCTTTTTAGTGGGTCTTTGGTGTCTCCAGGAGAGGTTTAGCATATGTTCCGCCGAAAACGTGTTCAACCTCTGCTCCATCTAACACGCAGTTGTAGCATAACTACTCAGTAACCTCATAGAAAGAAGTTTCAAAACAAGCTCTTTTGGAAGAAAATTTAATCTTTTCTAAAAAGTAGAAAAAAAGCTCTTTTGAAAAAAAAAGAAGGAAAAAACATAAGACAAATTTAATTAACATAACGATAAAAAAACTCGTGAATAAAGAAACCATTAGACTGAACTCATTTAATTTGGGTGTCATCCCTTGAAGATACGTTGTTGAAAGTAGACAAAACTCGAACGTCTAGCATATTAATATAGCTCTATAATAGCATATTAAACAATTGTTTAGTTAGAACCTAAGTTATTACGCATTTGCAAGGCAAGAAGTAACTTCAGATCATAACTATACAGAAACCAAGCTCAATTCAAATTGTTTTCATCCACAAAGCGAAGAAAAACATTGCGTTCAGTAAAGTTTTCTGATTTCAGTGATAATGATTTCAACAGTCAGGAGAAAAGAGTTCTGTAAAACGTTTTACAAAAGTACAACGTTTTGCAACATAAGAACATTTGTTTTTCATCAGTCTTGTTTATCATATGCACAATGTTCAATTAAGGTAGTCCTGATTGAATGTGTAAACGTGAATGTGTAAGGTATTAGGTATTGGAGACGTTTTTTCTGCGCTTCTGAAGAGTCATTCATTAACTCATTCATTCAATCATGAATTTTCATTTTTATCATTGTAAAAAATAAAGACACGCAAGCACTCTCTTTTTGTGGCGATGTGTGTATATTTAAAAAATTTGATTAAGGGGGTGAAAAGAAAGGAAGGGGTTGAAACTATCTAACAAAGTAATACTTATTTAGTTATTCAATTGTTAGAGTTACTTGAGTTTTCTTTAGAACCGTCTCGAAGCACTGAGTTGCGAGTGAATTGTTCAGCAAGACGTCTGTTTACACATTCACGACTCCGGATTCAATTGAAATGACAAAAAAAGAAAATGATGAGATTTAATCGTTACTCGAGACGATAACTCGTTGCTTTGGCAGCTTGAGGGGTTGGATTGTTGTTCTAATTTCAATTTCAACAGTTGCTAAAATTTAACCACGACAAAATCGTGGTTCCAATTACAAGGGTTTAAAATACCTATCGCTTTTGATACAAGAGTTCAAACCCTATAACTTACATAAATACAATGTGCCCAGATTTCTACGTGTGCCTCCAGATCGATCTCAATCTGGAATTCTCTGCCTCACACTTTGGTAGCGAATTTTTTTCCAGATAATTTCTTTAAGAAAATTAGAGAGCTGCCATTTGAATTTAATTCACCCGAGCCCATAAAATCAATAGATTAAATGAACACTGCAACTGATATGATAGAAAATTTTTTATTATTCTCTCCAAGTATTTAAAATATAATTCATATATCTCAAAACAACCATGTTCGTTTTTTTCCAATGAATGTTGTTTTTTGCAATGAATGTTGCATGGATGAAGAAATTGAATTGAGTTGATGTGTAGTGAGGTTGCATTATTGAAGAACATTTTCTAGATAAGTATTGGGTTCAAACTGGCTGGAATTTTTCCATATCATTGTTTATGAAGAATATCGTTGTTTCCGCTTCTGAATTGAATGATGTTTCCGCTTCTGAATTGAAGTAAACTTTTATCAACACTTGAGAAAGCCTTCTGGATGTTTATAACATTCCGTTTCAAACCATATTAATCATGCTGAATAAAAAAATCGGAAACAGTGAAGAGGCCGAATGGCTTTTCTTATTGGCAACAACGGTGAACCTTACACGGGTGCATTTTTATCTCATTAGAAATACATATGTAAACGATCTATCATCTCATTGAAGGCAGTGAAAGGCACTGAACTTGAGATTTTTGGGATTTAACCTTCATCAGGTGTTTTTTTCGCCGTTTTAGACATAAGAACCGGTTAAGCCTTTATTTAGTTCCTTCTCTATTTCTTTTTATTGTTTTCTTCTTACTTTATTTGGTTCGACTCTGTCGTAGTTCATATATTCTAAGGTGACGCTTGCCTCTCATTTCATTCTGTATAAATATATGTATAAATATTTATATGTATACATATTTATAAGTATACATATTTGACATCGATACATTCGTGAGATTTTCATAGTTGGTTTTCGCGTTTAGTTTTTTTTTGTAGGATTAATCGTTTGTATAATTAGAGAAACTTTTTTATGTTTTTGTGGTCAAGAGTATTCGCGGTGTCATTGTTTCTTCAATCCGCTTCTTCTCGAATAATTTACGCTCCATTTTTGACTCAATTGCTTGATAAGCATGCGTGACTAAGAGAACAAGGCATATGAGCCTTCATATAACACTGTCGCACGGAATAGCAATGTTTTCCGTGGTGTAATGGTTACGCGCGCTCCCGGTTTGAGTCGAGATGGTTGGATTCGATCCCGCCCGGTGGACTAGCTTTTTTCTGTGCTATATTTCAATCATCTTAACCAGGCGTCACTGCCTTTAAAATGAGTAACTTAGCATTTGAAGATTGTTCATGTAGTCTTGTGATCCACGTATGTTTCTATTGTTATATGTAGTGTTAGTGGAGACTAAGATGTTCAGCAATAGATAATGATAAAACACTGTTTATGAGATAATCACAAGAGTCTGTTTTGTTGTATGTTCTAAAAAAGTCGTCCACCTCCGTGAAAAGCTTCAAAAATCACTTTACGCTATTCTTTGTTCTTTGAGCTGAGTCCTGGTTATTTTGAACGGCGAGTCACAATTATTTTTTATCTTGAAAGTTCTTTTGATCTTACGACATTGACATGACAATGATACTCATCCTCTCTTCCCCATTTTTAACTATAGCAAGAGAACTTAATCGGGATAGAGCGCTCTTTCAAGATATAAAGTTGCCGCTTACAGCACGTATGTATGTAATTTGAGCGAAAATTCAATTCATAGAAGGTACTTGGAGTAAGAGAGAAAGATTTTAATTTTTGCGCACTCGAACCCTTCTCCTATGTTTCAACTCTTATCCTCAACTTTCGACATCCCCTATCTCTCTCTCTCAGTCTTCTCTCTCTATCTCTCTCTCTCTATCTCACTTTCTCTCTCTCTCTCACACTCTCTCTCTCTAACTCACTCACTCACTCACTTCACTCACATCTACTTTTCCTATCCACTCACAACATTTCCTTATACCCTAAGATCCGGTCCAGAATAACCGATTACGAACCAGGTACCCGAGCTTTGGCTAAAACTGACCTAGTTATCATTACTCGTTCTGGCTCCTGTTGAAAGTTTTTCAGCTTCTCGATATACACCAGTTTGTTTTCAGACTTCATTTGAACATATTGAGACTGTGTTAAACTTTTAAAAGTTGAGAGTTTCCTGCTTGGTCAACTTAAGCAAATCATGTCGTATTTGCTTGGGTCCTAATTTTAGTTCTTCTCAAGGTTGTCTTCCTGTGTGTATTGTTTCCGGTTATGGAAGTTTTCGTGTTTTTTTGTTGAAGCTTATTTTCCTTGATTAAAAGCTCAACCTTGAGTTTAAAATTGTAGAACTCGGTTGATGTCATAACAGCTTTATCGCCAAAGCATAACTTATGAAGAGTTTTCGCCAAACTTGTATACAGAAAGCAGTTTTGAACGTGGAAACTTGAACAGACGATCAAAATCTGTTGATTAGCAGTTTTAGGATGCACCTGAGTTTTAAACTATGTATGTAGAAGAGAAATGCTATTAAGGACTATTTTCCCCAACCCTTCCCCCCCCTTTTTCTTCCGTTTTCTCCAATAAAAAAGCAGCACTAATATAACCCTTCAGCGTTGTTATATCCATTTCGATTTGGACAAAAGGGTATCCTTTCTCTATGAACTAGGTGCCAAAAAACTGCTAAAGGGGACATTAATATGTTTTTTGATTAAAAAAAGATTGTGAAATCGCTCAATTCAAATGGTGCCCTTTCAACTCAAAACGTAGTTAAGAAGAGAAAGAATATAAACGGGCTATGTTTCACTTAATAGCCACAGTCATTCATTTTTGGCTGTTTTTGATGCCAAAAGCATCGCGTCTTGCCACGATCTTTCTCAATCATTCTCTTTTCGTCCTTTTTTTCTTCCTTCTCTGTTCAATTCTCTCTTAAATTTTCTCTCTTCCGTGCTCTCTCTATCTACGCTGCTATCCCCCTTTCCATCTATCTCTATTCACTCCCTCATATCCCAGGGCAATCTCTTTTCTCTTCATCTATTTCTCTATCTTTCTCTTACTCTATCTCTCTCTCTCTCTCTCTCTCTCTCTCTCTCTCTCTCTCTCTTTCTATCTCCCTCCCTCCCTCCCTCTTTACTTCTCTTCCGCACTTTCTCTTTCTTTGCTTTTTTAAAATCTGTTTTTCATTCACTCTATACATATCGCTCTTCTCTCTATCTCTCATGCGTTGTCTCACTGTTTCTTCTCTCTTCTTCATCAAACTCATACCTATTTCTCTCATGTTTCTCCATGTCTCTTCCTTTTTGCTAAAGCTTTCTTTATAACTTTTTTAAATTGTTTTTCCAAACATTATACATTCCTCTAATTCTATCTTTTCTGATCATATATGATTTATCTTTCCAACTCTTCGTTAAAAAAACACTCTTCAACTCTTCCCTTTGACCTTTCTTTCTATTTACGGCATCTTTTTCTCTTAATGGTCATTTTCACTGTCTTGAGCCTTATCTGCTATACAATTAACTCAGATTTCTGTTTCTCCTGTGCATTTATGTTCTATCTGTCAAAAGCTCAAAAACTTTAAGCTTCATGATCTAGAAGTTTAATGCCCCACCGATAAAGCCATGCCCAGTATTGTCTGTTTGTCTTTATTTTGTTTATCAATGTTTTGTATTTTTGTAGCTTACTTTTTTCTGCTCTCTCAAAAGTCTTCATTTCCAATCTCACATTATTTGATGCTAGTAAAAAAATTTTAACTTTTAGTTATTCAACCTTAAAGAAAAATGAACACATCGAAGTCGTAAAAAACTAGCCGAGTTGTTCACCGCTTTTGATACATTTCATACTGAATAAAACGAGTTTCCGCCTTTGGATCGATCATGTTCGTGTTATGAAAGCATTGAATGATTTCACAAATGTTTTTATTTTCAAAGAGCTCTAAAAAACGGCTATAACTAGGAAAAGCGTTGCAGGCAGCTTCTGCACTAGCCGAGGTTTGCTGCCTTCTTCGGTCGCCCAACCGACATGGTTCGGCTGCAATGGAAGCCGCGTCCCAAGCCGATAACACTGCTGGCTACAGTATGCTCCGTTATGATAACACTGGGCTCATCACAGTACTACGGTCAGCGGCGGCAGTACTATGTGCCTGTCGGATATCGGCAGATGGCCCCACCGTCCATGGAATACTCGGGTTACGGTAGCGAGGCCATTTCTATACCGGCATACTATAACGCGGACCCGAACCCGCACCCACAAGAGGCGCTCCTGTCCTACGACCAGCAGTTCACTCAGGTTAGCAGCTGGTGAAATTCACGAATTGATAGGAGGGAAAGTTATCGAACAAAGAAATGTGAACGTTTACGAAAGAAATTCCAGGAATAGAAAAGTTCGAAAAATCCAGAAAAACTGAAAAGTAATCCAACCGGCTTAGAATTGAGAGATTCCTTTGAATTCTTTGCCAAGGTTTCAAATACTCATCTTAAAAGAAGGATTCAAAAGCTAATAATCATATAGCATAAGCTATAAAGCATACGTTACAAAGTAACTACCCCAGCGGTGTCGTAAGACCTTATTAAAGTTTAAGCCGCAAAAAATACTGGTCCCTATATTTGGAGATTTCTCTCGAATTCTTCCAGTGGTTTTAGGTATACACTATGTAAGTACATAAACTAACTTTAAAATTTTTTTAAAAATTGCTTGATTAGGTGTTTTGCTTTGTTTCAAAAACAGTTCCTCGATTATTCTTTGCTTTTATTCCAGGCCCCGAGCGTCCAGGTTCTCTCAGTTGTTCCAGTCGCTCTCTTGAATCGCCCTGTTCGGGAGGAGGATACACGACCTGTCCCACCGACGCCTCCTCCCCAAACTACCGAATTCCAGCCCAGTCAGTCTACCTTCCTCTTGATACCCGCTCCCCAGCAGCAGCAACAACATCGGCAACCACCACCACAACAGCCTCGTCAACAGCAGATACTGATTTCACTCTCCGCTCCTCCTCCAAACAGTCGTCCTGCGCCCCAAGCCCCTCTTCCGATAACACTCTTATCGCTCGACTCAGTACCTGCTCCGGCTCCAGCGCCTTGGCCCGCGCCCACGTCTGGTTCTTGGCCTGGACCTGGTCCAGGTACATGGCCCGCGCCAGCTCCCGAAACCTGGCATGGGCCCTCTCCAGGTTCTTGGCCAACGCCGGGTCTTGCGCCTTGGCCCGCTCCCTCTACTGGGTCTGCTTCGGCGCCTTGGCCAGCACCAGCTCCTGGACCTCTGCCTCCACCTACGGCGCCTCCTCCAGCACCGCCTCCTCCGCCTCCTCCAGCGCTTATCACACCTCCACCGGTGCCTCCTCCCACTCCTCCACCTCTCCCAACGCCGCGTCCTTCTACACTTCCCCCGGGGCCTGATTCATCCCCTGTGCCACCGCCAGCTCCTATTTCAACGGCTCCTCTGCCTATTCCTCCCCCAACTCTCAGCAAGCGGCCAACTCCCCCACCATTCCCTCCTCTTCCGCGACCGCTACCGACTGATTTGCCGAGAGCAAAAAAGCGAAAGGAAGTGACCAAGAGACACGTCCCCGATGGTCGATTAGCAGGGAAAGAGCAAGGTGGACCACCAGAAAGGCCTCAAGGTACATACTTTCTAGGTCAGTTGGCTAAAATTTTTGGCAAGTTTATAAGGAAACTGAGATGTTGAACTTCATGACTGGTTTTGCAAAACACAAGAGAGGGAGAGAGGGAGAGAGAGAGAGAGAGAGAGAGAGAGAGAGAGAGAGAAGGAGAGAGAGAGAGATAATTTAGGGAAAATAGATGAAGAGAAATAGAAACATTAAGTGTATTTGAGAGAGAGAGTGAGTGTGAGGAGAATGAAAGGTAAAGAGAGAAAGAGAGAAAAAACAAAAGAATGGTCATGTACGTATCTTTGACTATCAAATGTATTTAATCAATAGTTATCAACCTTTTTTTCTTGAAAATCCATTATATTCATCATCAGCTTTACCATCTATTTCGGGTCTGTCGTTCACTTCCAAGGGCATGATTGAAGTTTCTAGCTAGAAAAAGGGGTATCCAACACTAAGGACTCTAGGATTTAATTTATTCTCTGGAGTAAGAAAATCGTCGGCTAATCGATCAACATTATCTCGCAAAAGAATAATCTGCATCAATTTTGATAGAAAACTTCAAAACAAACAAAAGATCATCATCAGAGTTGAATATTTTAAAACTCATAGTTAATTGATTGTAGAAAACACACAATCTTTAAAAAAAGAGTTTGTATACATTTAATGAAAAGCACTGAGTGGGAATACAAAAGGAAACATGTAGATTAAAGATCACAGAGTTTAGCACCAAAAACCCTTAAAGTCTTATATTATAACTCAACTTCCCTATGAAAGCTATAGATAATAGAACAGCTTGGGAACAGGGATTATTTAGTCATGTCCGGTCGCCTGTCGGCGGGCGTCCGTTTTAGACCTTCGGCGGACGTCTGTCTTTTAACTCATAAGGGGGGAACCTTATGTGAATTTTTTAAAAACTTTTTGTCATAAAATTGAAACTTGAAAAAAATTTCCAGATGTAAGGCAAGTATCTGTATACAAAAATTTCCGCCTTCGGCGGGCGTCTGTTGGATTTTCGGACCAAATAAGAAACCCCTGCTCGGGAAAAGTTTAAGGTAGCAGCCGGTCTTTGCGGTAAGCACTATCAAAATGTGATCGACTGTTTATCAGAATTCGTCATTGACGACTATGGCAATCCGGAGATCCAAGATTCCCAAGCGCTTGTCACGAATCCAGTTAATATTGTGAGGGAGGAAGAGACTACGACGACAGAAGCCCCGACGACCACTGTCAACAAGTCAACAACTTCAACAACAACAACAACAACAACAACAACATCAACATCAATACAAAAGAAGCCGACCACATCGAAAACTCGTACTCCTCGAAGTTCTTCCAAGTCTCCAAAGGTAGCAAGAAGCACACCATGTAATTATAATCATTGGAAGTTTTGCAATTATTCAAGAAACGCATTCGAAAGCATTAATTTTACTATGGTATAAACGCTTAATTTCGTGTACGCGTTTTGAGATGGGGCTCAATGGTAAAAAGCAATAAGTTGAGAGAAAAACAATGCTTGAGAAAGAACAACATAGATGCTATTAATTAAAAATCTATCTCAGTTATCAATGAATGATTCCAGAAAATAAGAGATTATAGTCATTAGTAGATGAATATGGTCTTGCCACGAAAGAATGTTTTTTTTGAGAGAAAAATGACAAACTCGGAAGAGATCGAAATGGAAATGCAAGAGTTCTACGAGGAAGCCGGCCCTTTTGAAGACTACGGCGAGAGAGCTGACCTCCTTAGGGAAATTCAGGAGAGACTGGATCGAGCTCGAAGCTCTTCAAGGTTAGTAGACCCTCACTTTTCTCAGAAACACTTAGAACATCCTTCGACAGCAAATGACTATAGTCATGGAGTTCAATCCCAATCATTCATTTAAGGAGCAGATTAAGATAGTCGTGTAACATTGTAAATACTTACCAGTTACTAGTTTTTCACAGCATATTTATTCACTAACTTTTATGCTTACTAACGTTTAAAACTGCTAGAAATTGTTTACTAACAACTTTAGAAATGGCTTCTTTTTGTAATTTTTTTTTGTTCTCGCTGTTTTTTTTCCTTAAAAGTCCTCCCAACTAATTCCTCTATTTAAACAGTTCTGCCGCAATATCTCGATCGCTCTTTTATTGAATTTGCAACTCGCATTGTGCAATAAAGTATTATTATCCCAATAAGAAATAACTATAATAGTGATTATGCCAAAGCGGTCGGCTGTTTTTTTCTTTTCTAAAAAACTTATTTCAATGTTACTGGTTGGAGAAGAGTTTCGTATTTTTATATGCAGAACTATCAAAACGGTTATGTATTATTTATAGCCCAACCAAAGCTTAATGTGCTACAGAAAACAAAATTTTATGTCGACGTAAGTAACCATAAAATGCAACAAAAAAACACCCTTCTTAACCGAATTTACGGAATTTTTCTACTAATCAGCAAACTTCTTTTCAGAAAACGAACTGCGTCACCCTTCCTTCCTGTCTTCAGATCTACTCGGAAGTCTACAACTACAGCGGTAGAAGAAGTGAACACGACACCAGCTGGGCAAGAAAGCGAGGAAGAGGATCAGGTCCGTGAGAACACCTTGCTTTCGAGAAACGAAATCTGACTTACAACATTGCTTTTGACTCATTAAATGACTTAATATATGACTCTTAAACGGGACCTATCTTTTTCAGTCGAATTGACTCACATTTTACGTCATTCTATGTCGCAATGTCTTTTTAAGATCACTAAGGTTACTCTTTAAAAAATATTTAAAAAGTATATTTCAGAATGCTTTTTTTACGTCCGTGTGGGGTGGTGGTTAACCACGCACATTATACATATTTTCTTGAAATTCTTGAGTGTAACTGTTTTTTTTTGTTGAATAAGTTTAAGACATAAATTTATTTTTTTTGGAGAAACAATGATATGTATTATATTTCGTAGTAATTTTTTTAGAATATTTTATAGAATTTTTTAGGATATTTTTTCAGTGAATAGAATATTTTTTCACACGTTTCAATCCGAATGGGGGACCGTTCGCATAGTGTAACAGTCCACCTCGAGTAATTGTACGCGCTCCCTCGAGATCAGTTGCTGACCTAATTTCTTAAAACCGGTGGTTTCTTCGGTCACCACTACATAGTAAGTGCGGGTTGGGAAAGAGGGGTTGCGAATAAAAAAATTTGGGCAAGCAATAATAACTCATTGATTTAAGTAGATATGAATGTCTGGTGAAGGTTCGAACTTGGGACCCTACGCATGATAGTGCGCGGACATTACTATTAAAAAATTTGAGAACGTTTGAACAAATTAGTGAACAATATAAAGGTGCAATCTTACAAACGCGAATTATATTGTTCAGTTTGATCGCGATAATATTATACCTCGCCCTAATCTGCTAACTGGAATGATGTTCATGAACTACGACAGATTTTGATCAATTGCAAGAAAATGGCGTGGTAAAGTCTCGCTCTTAAGCGGAAAATATTTCGTCTCCGTTCATCAAAACCTTCTTCTACTGCTACTTTACTTTAAAATTCAGAGCAGTGGAAGGACTCAGCCTTGCGTAACCCTGCGCCGTGCTTCAATACTTTACCCTAACTCTACTTTCATAATGCCGACTCGTATCTTTAACCGTGTATGTTCACTTGCCCGAAGGCCATGACTAAACAATCAGTATGGAGCTCACAACTTATATGGGACGGGGTTAGAGCAAGTGTAAATACTAAAGCATGGCCTAAATAAACAAATAAATAAACAAATTGATAAATATATATTGTTCAGAGAGCGCACGTCGAAAAATGTATCAAAAGGGATCTTTAAGCGTGAATCCTTCTTTGGTGATCAATTTTACTCTGTGTATAATGTCACATCCGGAGTCCGGACTACAACACGAAAAAAATGAATGGGAAAAACCTAGCAAGTAAGACCAGGGTTCGACGACTCCGGCCTTGAACTCAGGAAGAAGAATTCACCGTCTCATCGACAACCCCAGTCTCCACCACAAGTGCTCCAAGAAAAACGAAAAGAAGGAGCAAGTCCACTAAGTGAGAGCGATCTTTTTTTTGGAAGAGTTAGCTCCTAAAGGTTTAATCGAGTAGGATAAAACTTTGTAGTAAATCTCGTCAAAATACTCAATCATATTGATTCGTCATGTCGTCGTAATCATCATAATGCCTTAAGAATTCCGAGAAAGAAACATTATGGTTTTTCTTGGTAACTATTTTCTCATCTATACTTGAGACTTGAAAAAAAATTAAGGAAAGGCATAACATTTTAGGGAAAGGCATAACAACAATTGAAAACTGGATAGATTCTTATACACTTTTTATGTTCAAATGCAAAATAATGGTGCACAAATACGAATTTTTTTTTGAAGTAAGCCCACCACGACTCCCACTACTTCTCCTACCACAAGAACAACAACAGTTGAGGAAGATGAGGAATACGAAGAGGAAGTAGTGGAAGTCACAACAACAAAAGCTCCTGAGCAGGAAAACGAGGAATATGAAGAAGAGGTTTGTGAAATAATCACAAAGAAATCTTCTTGAGGGATAAACTTATTCTATAAAAAACTGTGCTCTTTAGCCAAAAACTAGATTAATTCCTAAAAATTATATTTTTCCAAGAATCTCCTCAAACACTGAACTTAATTTTTTTCCGAAAACCATATTTTTCTTTTCGACGAACACGTTTTCTGATACAATATCTTTTTTTGTTGTTGTTTGAAATAGAGTTGATTTACGACATCAAATAGTTTTTTATTCTAGTTTTGAAACTTTTCGCTCTTGGGCTCAAAGAAGCTTATCGAAGAAAATCAACCGAAGAAAACCAATCGCAGCGTGAGCTATGAGGCTTCCTAGGGAGGCTATCTATGCCAAATGAACGTAGATGTATGTGAATGTATATTTAATGTAAATGAATGTATATGAATGTATATGTAATGTATTTGTATTCATGCATATGAAAATTTTAACAGTATGTTCATATAGAGGTGAAAAATATAGTTTAAGTTTTTAGTGTAGTACATATGGATCATTCACTCTGCGCGATAGTTAATTCACATAGTCATTCTGAAAAGTGACTGTTATGGAGCGTTAGAATTCAACTTTTCACTTTCTCAACGTAATCTCTGCAAAGTGATTTCGTTGAACACTACAATGTCTCACCACGAATTCCCGTGAGAAGGAAAATAGGCTACGGTATTTTTTATATAGTAACTTTTACTTTTTGACGTAATTTTATAAAAATTAAAAAATACCGTACTCTTTTCTCCTTCTCGTGGTGAGAAATTGATGCGTTCAACGAGATCACTTCGCAGAGATTACATTGAGAAAGTGAAAAGTTGAATTCTAACGCTTCATTAGTCTACGTGAGATTGGAGAAAAAATAATATCAGACTGCTTCCGGCCATAGTTTTGTTACTCTTTTTTCATTCTAACCTCTTTCATTTTTTTATTGTCTCACTTAATCTCATTCTGCCGAAGCCCTGCGACTGAAAAATTAGAAATTAAACCTCTCCTTTTGTTAAAGTATACCAGAGAAACACTGCCTCTGAAACAAATATTTGTTTTTGTTGTTGATAGAATCTTAATCCATGTATTTCCCAACTATATGTGTTACATCTTCAAATGCTCAATTACACAGTTTAAAGGCAGTGACGCCTGGTAGAGAAGACAAATTGATCAAACCACCGCACGGAAAAAGCTAGTCACCGGGGGGACTCGAACCCATGCAACCATCTCTCCTCTATCCGGGAGCGAGCGTGTTAACCATTACACCACGGTGACACATTGCTATTCCGTGCGATAGTGCTTAATAAAGGCTCAATTGCCTCGTTCTCTTAGTCACGCATGCTCATGAAGCGAAAGCGTCGTGAATGGAGAGCATAACTCCAGATTTCACAATTAAGACAGAAGAGAGGTCGAAGATGGATGATAAATCTTCAAATGCTCAGTTACACAGTTTAAAGGCAGTGACGCCTGGTAGAGAAGACAAATTGATCAAACCACCGCACGGAAAAAAGCTAGTCACCGGGGGGACTCGAACCCATGCAACCATCTCTCCTCTATCCGGGAGCGAGCGTGTTAACCATTACACCACGGTGACACATTGCTATTCCGTGCGATAGTGCTTAATAAAGGCTCAATTGCCTCGTTCTCTTAGTCACGCATGCTCATGAAGCGAAAGCGTCGTGAATGGAGAGCATAACTCCAGATTTCACAATTAAGACAGAAGAGAGGTCGAAGATGGATGATAAATCTTCAAATGCTCAGTTACACAGTTTAAAGGCAGTGACGCCTGATAAAGAAGACAAATTGATCAAACCACCGCACGGAAAAAAGCTCTCCATTCACGACGCTTTCGCTTCATGAGCATGCGTGACTAAGAGAACGAGGCAATTGAGCCTTTATTAAGCACTATCGCACGGAATAGCAATGTGTCACCGTGGTGTAATGGTTAACACGCTCGCTCCCGGATAGAGGAGAGATGGTTGCATGGGTTCGAGTCCCCCCGGTGTCTAGCTTTTTTTCCGTGCGGTGGTTTGATCTATATGTGTTACGTAAAATGTTCATGAAACTGCATGGAAATAAAAACTTGAGTTGAACTGAATCGAATACTCCTAGGAGGAAACAACAACAACTTCAACTACTACTTCGACTTTAACAACATCAACGTCAACGACAACTTCTCCGAAGAAATTGAAGAAAAGGTGTACTACTTAAATAATTAATTTTATTGATTCACAACCTTTTTTTTATTCATCAATTACTCATTTGATTGTATAATCATTCAATTTTCATAATGTTTGAAGCATGTTTTAACTTTGCGTTTGACTAAATATCAAAAAGGAACCAGCTACATACTTAATTAAAATCAGCAACAAAAACTCTTAAAGAGTGAAAAGCTGTTTAAAAAGAGGTTTTCAGATAATGTAAAACTCTCTTGCCTATTTTAGGAAGCGAACGACGTCTTCGACCACGACTTCTACCGCAAGACCTACCACAACACAAGAAGAAGAGGAATACGAGGAGGAAGAAGAAGTCCCCGCAACAACAACGACGACTACGACGATTACGACCACCCCATCAACAACAACTGAAGTTCTAGAAGAAGAGTTCGAATATGAAGATGTCCGTAATAAGATATCAGTAGAGAATAGAATGTATAAATGAACAAATCCTTAATAACAAAACAAAACATCGAATGTAAATGTTAATGAATGAGGAAATCTTCGAAAAAACAGTCACATTATTGTTTTCAAGCAATCCGTTAAAGAATGAGAAGCAGATGGTGTTCTCTCATCTTTTCTACACAGACGCTGTTGAACTTTAAAATAATAAAATTCCGGAAATCGCGTTTTCAAAAAAAAATGGAAAACTATGTCATTTTAAGACAACGCGGTGTTTGTAAACAAATCGTAAAAAAAGAAGAGAAACATAAGGCATGGAAGAAAAGTATTTTTATTGAACAATTTTTCTTTTACACAATTTAAAGACAGTGACGCCTGGTTTATTTGGTAATTGAGTGAATTCTGGCACGGTCAAAAACAATTTCGCGGAGCGTGATCGAACCCAGCCAACTGGGAGTACCACGGCGTTACCAGTTACACAACCTAGGACACATTTATATTCTTTGTGATGGTTCTATAAAGAAGGTTTTTTTTTACTTTGAGGAAGAAGAAGAAACAACAGTGATATCTACAACTCCAACTTCCACCACGCATGAACCCAGCAGTACAAAGAAGAGGTGCGTTCAAAGAAATTCAAATAATGAGAATTTAATCAATATAAGTTAACTTGGCAACACCATTTCCATTCTTCATTTTCTCTAGTCCCTCTCGCTTGTCTCAATATTGATATTTAGGGCCATATTCATAATCAGCTGGGTACCCTACCCGGATATGGTACCCAGGGTACTCTGGGTACATACCCAGTAATTATTTATGTGTTCATGAACGAGCGTTGGGTATACGTAGTAGGGACAATTATCGTTGACTTACCCTTCGTCTATGAATACGGATTTTGAAAGTAGGGTCGGTTCACCCCGGGTGAGCTCTACCCGAAAATCCCCTACCAAGTGACTATGAATATCACCCCTGCTGAACACTGAGCGATTTCCTAAGACTTCTCCATGCAAGATCACATTTTTCTCATTTATCTGGGAAAAAAGTCTTCAGGTTAATATTCTCCACTTTTTCAACCCTGTGAAGGATAATTTGACTCGAACAAATTATCCTTTGACGATAAAAGTAACTTTTGTTGTAGGGACCGTGAAATGGGGAAATATATTGTGTGCGTGTAAAGCTCAATGGGTAAGAGCATCGCCCGGAAAGCAAAGGTCGCGGGTTCGGTTCCCGTCACACCACACGATTTTGCACATGTTTCTGCGAATAGTGCGCTCTGCTCGGTAGAAAAATCCGCTGCCTATGAACAGTGAGGAGTAGGGTAAACTCTTATTTACACTTTTTTATAGTTCGTATATGTGATGCTCAGAACATCCTAGGTTCAGTCCATCAATAATTTATATAATACCAAGAACATTTTGAAATTTAAAAAAATTTCAGACGTCGAAGGAAAAAAAGCTCTACTGCGCCGACTACAACGGAAGGTAATTACAGTCTTATTTGTCGCCATTGTCTAGTTACGGGATTGTTAGTTCACTCTGCTCCTTAATTCAATAGTCTTTGATGTACACATGATAATATTAAAAAATGATATGCGCCCACATGTATGTTAAGAAACAATTTATTTTTCAAAAAAAATGGTTTTTCAAAAATCGAATAGATGTGTTCAGTCGTCACTACTACCACCGCACAGCCTACCACCACAACAACTCAAGAAACCACCACAACTACCGAAGAAACTACTACAACCACTCCTGAAACCACTACAACTACTCTAGACACGGTTTGGTTACGATTTTTATCGATCCTTAGTTTTATTTTAATGAATTATCTCAAAAACCAAAAACTAAAGTGAACTTATATTTTGAAAATTTACATTGCTGCAAACAGCAACGTTGTAACAAAAGTTCCCTGCACTCACAAAAGAAGGAAAAACGTGATGAGAAGCGATCTAGAAGTTGAAGACAGAGATTGGATAGAGATTAGGCAATATACGACTTAGACATTGCGAAGACTTGTTTGCTTCCTATTATTCTAAGCAAATCGCTCGAATGATCGTTCGTGTTGCCCCTTCTTATCAATAAAGTAACAGGTGCGCTGTGTTGCCCAGGCAGCGCTCTTCAGCGGTACTAATTCTACGGTAAAAAATAATCGTTTCAGGATTTTTTAAAATATTGTTCGGGATTTTTTCAAAATAAAAAAATTGTGTTCTCAACTTCTGCGTCGGACAGACTTCTTTTCGTCTCAGAATAGAGAGTGGTAATCTGTTGCTTAATGAATAATCGATATTTCTACTAGTAATCAAATAAGCAAGTACAATAATAGCATACTTGTTTTAAAATACTCAAGTACTAGCGAACATGTACTCAAATACTCGAGTAACTTGCAAACTTGTACTCAAAATACTCATGTAAATACTACCCAAATTAAACTTGCCCTTGCAGGTGACTGAGTCGCAAGTGCCGGTGATGCGAGCAGTTTTCTGGGATCCCCCTGGAGTGAGTTCTAGTTTTTTCTCTCCCTAGTTGTTTTTCACATGTCAGCTTATTTGTTTCCACATTGAGTCCTAAATTGTAGTGAACACAATTCACCCAGTTTGATTAAACAGATTCTCCGATTCATCCAAAAACAAATGGTTAATAACCACCTATCCATACTTAGGCCACACCCTGCAGTTGAATGTAGGTGTTTCGGTGCGTTCACTGAATTATCAACTTTCAGATTTAGGAACAATGTATCTTTCTTAAACTAAACATTTTTCACGAAATATTCTTTCGCAATTATTGACCCACAAATTTTAACTTGTTATCCTTTCTCTGAATCAAAAATAACTTCTTTTTAAAAAAAAACTCTTTCTCGAAAAAAAGACTTCTGTTGAAGAAAGGCCTAAAACAGTCAAAGTCGGTGTTCCTCGAACTGTTCACTTCACCTGCGCCGAGTGTTAATCCTTCACAATTCACAACACTTTCTCAGCAACCACAACCAACGAATGTGATTACTCCTGTTCTCATTACGGTATGAGCTACCTCTTAATGTTATTACGGTATGCTAAACTCTTGTGGTTGAGCAAAAAGTTCAGCAACCTCTTCGTCCCTATGGTGAAGTGACAATTTTTTTTCAAAATGTGTTGATAAATAAGATTTATAAAGTCACCATCAACACTATGTATTAAATTTTTAATTCAACTACATAAGTCCTAAATCAAAGTAAGAATTCTGATTTGCTGAAGAAACATTTTAGAATAGTAAGTTTTAGAATTGAAATAGTCAATTTTAGAATATTAAGAATTCACAAAACTTATATGGTGACTTGATGATTAATAAAAGGTGAAATTACAACTCACATTAAGCATTCATTCATCAATTTAAGTTCTTAAGCTTCGTTTCACTCCATTCAACCCCAAGCATTAAATGAAAGGTTCAACCCCATGCAATAAATGAAAGTTTAAAGAAAAACGGAGAGATGAACGGAAGAATGAAATAATTAATAAATAAAATGATGAATGAATGAATTTATAAATGAATTAGTGAATTAATGGATGATTGAATGAATGAATGGATGAACAACCGAATGAATTAACAAAAAAAAACTGATTCAGGAACCTCCGCCTACTCCGATGTCAGTCACGGCTTCTGAATCCCCAACGGCCGCTCCATGGGCAACGTTGCCGTCCCCACAATCCCAGCCTGAGCAGCCGATCCCACTCATCATAAGCCTCGCGCAACCTTCGCCTCTGGGCTCCGCTTCCGAAATCTCCGATACGGTTAGTCGAGGACCAATCAAAGGTTCCGAAACTGCTTGCCGCTTCATACATTAATCAAAGCTTCATAAACTTTCAGCCGCACGTTCAATCTCTGTTTTAACTAAATGACCGGTCAGGGACCGGCCACCTAGCTCGTTGTCTTAACTAGATGACTGGTCAGGGACCGGCCACCTAGCTCGTTGTCTTAACTAGATGACCGGTCAGGGACCGGCCACCTAGCTCGTTGTCTTAACTAGATGACCGGTCAGGGACCGGCCACCTAGCTCGTTGTCTTAACTAGATGACCGGTCAGGGACCGGCCACCTAGCTCGTTGTCTTAACTAGATGACCGGTCAGGGACCGGCCACCTAGCTCGTTGTCTGACACATGAACCTGTGTTTTTCTCAGTGTTAATAACACAGAAAAAAATCAAAAGGTTGCACAGGAGAGCGTGAGCTCGTTGTATCGTTTACGAACTCAGTCTAATGGAGTGTTAGAATTCAACTTTTCACTTTGCTAAGTGATTTACTGCTCGGGATTTTTTTTTGAACGCTCCAATGTCTCACCACGAATTACCTTAAGAAGAAAAATGGACTACGGTATTACTTTTATAATAACCTTAACTGTTGGACGTAATCCAAGAATTTAACAGAAAAATCGTCGCTTCATCTTAGAATGCATATTTTCGTTTTTCTATCTGTCATTTCTCTTGCTTTCGAAGGTTTAACTTCGCACGCGAAGGGTTATATAGGGATGATAAGTTTTTGAATTACAAACTTAACTCGTAATTACAAACTACACAAACTTAACTCGTAGTTTTTTGATGTAAAATTTTTTTACGTAAAAATAATATTTTTACTAATTTTACAACAAAAAAAATTTTTTCAAGAATGCTCAAAATGATCAGCTATGAAAAAATTTCTCGAAACCATAGCGTTTATATATTTATATATAGACAATTTGATACTTGTTTTTTCACTACTTTTCTCCTTCGGGGGGCGGAGTCACGGATTTATGACTAATTTTTCAATACGGTCTTGTTAGCGTAAACTATTACTAAGCCTAAGCGTATTTTAATGAAAAATAACGGAGAGGGATTAGAAAGAGAGGAAAATAAGAAAGAACAGGAGCAACATCCTGCAGCAAAATTCTTGGATTACGTCCAACAGTTAAGTTTATTAAAAAAGTAATACCGTAGTCCATTTTTCTTCTCAAGGTAATTCGTGGTGAGACATTGGAGCGTTCAAAAAAATCCCGAGCAGAAAATCACTTAGCAAAGTGAAAGGTTGAATTCTAACACTCCATAAAACTACGACGTAAACAACGAGTGGTGTGAGAGTGCGAAAAGTATTATACAAAGTTGGAGAAGTAGAGATTTCATATCCCAGTCTACTTTTGTTACGAATAGTATGTGATATGTTAACAGTCCGTAATCAGTAGCATTCCGTACATTTGAGAAAAAAGAAATGCATCGGCACACAGCAAATGTGCTGAAAAAAAATGCCTTTCGAAGTCAATCGAGCTTGACAACACATGAAGATAACCTGCGGTCGAATTCTAATGGAGTGTTAGAATTCAACTTTTCACTTTGCTAAGTGATTTTCTGCTCGGCATTTTTTTTGAACGGTCCTATGTCTCACCACGAATTACCTTGAGTAGAAAATGGACTACGGTATTACTTTTATAATAACCTTAACTGTTGGACGTAATCCAAGAATTTTCCTGCAGGATGTTGCTCCTGTTCTTTCTTATTTTCCTCTCTTTCTAATCCCTCTCCATTATTTTTACATTAAAATACGCTTAGGCTTAGTAATAGTTTACGAGACCGTATTAAAAAATTAGTCATAAATCCGTGACTCCGCCCCCCGAAGGAGAAAAGTAGTGGAGTATACGTCGATCTGGACAAGTACCAAATTGTCTATATATAAATATATAAACGCTACGGTTTCGAGAAATTTTTTCTTAGCTGATCATTTTGAGCATTCTTGAAAAAACTTTTTGTTGTAAAATTAGTAAAAATATTATTTTTACGTTAAAAAAATATTTTTACATCAAAAAACTACGAGTTAAGTTTGTGTAGTTTGTAATTACGAGTTAAGTTTGTAATTCAAAAACTTATCATCCCTATATAACCCTTCGCGAGCGACGTTAAACCTTCGAAAGCAAGAGAAATGACAGATAGAAAAACGAAAATATGCATTCTAAGATAAAGCGACGATTTTTCTGTTAAATTCTTGGATTACGTCCAACAGTTAAGGTTATTATAAAAGTAATACCGTAGTCCATTTTTCTACTCAAGGTAATTCGTGGTGAGACATAGGAGCGTTCAAAAAAATGCCGAGCAGAAAATCACTTAGCAAAGTGAAAAGTTGAATTCTAACACTCCATAAGTCACTAATTATGAACCGAAAAATTTGTTTTAGGTTTTTAAATTGTTTTTTTATTCAAATGGCTTCCTAGTGTTTTTGACTCATGGCCTTTACAAAAAGTAAAATTTCCAGACGTCAATATCACAATAATGTCTCCAAGTTTTGAATAAATTTTTTTTTGCGCGCTCGGTGCTCTAAAACTCATACCTACTATTGATGATTGACATTGGAAAGCTCAAGAAAATAAGTTTTAAATGCTTATCAATTGTATTGTTTTCCCGGTGTTTTATACGTTTTTTTTTATCATGCTTCTCAATTTCTTGTCTTCTTCTACCAAGTATGTTTGTTTTCGATCGTTTCACTCGACCGTTCTTTTTTAAAACAAGGGTTTTTACTAAGATTTTGATGGAAAATTTTTTACACGGGACGTTCTCGAGTGAATTTTACCAAAAAACTTCATCAAGATATTGACAAAATTCACCACTTATTCAAAGGTGGACAAATTCAGTTAAAACTACAAAAATTACAACTCATGAGTTAGCAAAACGGAATTTAAACCCAATGAACGTGCCCTAACTGAAAATTATCAACCGTAAATCGTATTTCAAAACTTCAGAATTCTGTTCAGGACTCCATGGTAAATGATTTTTTCATATGAATTAATGATATTTTTTCTCGAGGTGACTTGTGAGGTCACTATAGATAGATCAAACGTTCGGCAGCTAGAATTCTTTGGTTTCTTTCAAATATCGAATGTCAAACATTGACTGCAAAAAAAGACTCAATTGATTATTCACAAACATTGGCAAGAAGAATCACGGCTTTCAAACATCTCACCAAATCTTTTGCGGCTCCATGGATTTTTGTACCTCGACAGTTCGCACCCAAATATTAACGATAATTTTTAAATTCGGTTATATGTGACTGGTTTTTTATATGGTCTCATACTAAGCCGTAAGGCCTCGTGACTAAGAAATTAACTAAGCCTAAGCAGAGATTTTAGCGAAAATATATGGCAAATGTTGATTGCGAAATATGGGTGTGAAATGCCGTGGTAAGCAATGTCATGTTAAAGTCTGTTACACTTGCTACATTAATTTCCACTTTGCTTCTTCTTGGAAAAATTTCTCGAACTATTCGGGTCCGTGTTAACATCACCATAATCGAAACAGTAGCAATTTGCTGCACTTTTAATGTTGAGACGAATGTGCCCTAAGATTTACCAAAAAGAACGCCGATCATCTTCATGTAGTATCCTCTGTCAACCGGGGTTAAGCTGAAGAGTTAATCTGCACAACTGATTTTCCCGATTAAACCATTCTGTGTCATGCTAAAGTCTGAAAACATGTATGCTTCGCTCTGGATGTAGATGGTTCATATTATGTAGACTCTTACTATTACGACCAATGAAATGCGACCTTTGAACTTGTTTAAAATCTCGGAGCGAGAAAAATTACTCAATGCTTCTTCTCTCGAAAAAAGTGGACAAGAATGTATTGAACGCTTTGAGCTACATAGCTCGTTCTGATAGCCTTAAAGCTACCCCGCAAACATAGTCTATGTATAAGAATTTCAATAAACTAAACCAAAAACAGAAAATGGTCATTTGGCACATGCAGTAGGGTTAAGAAAACTTCTAGTACTTGTGTGAAATTGTTGATTGAAACGAGCCGCATCCATTATATTCAAGTGCGCTTCCACGAGCTTGCTATACCGATTTCCCACCTTATAACTTCCACGCTTGCTTTATTTTCCGATGCTGTTATACTTGCTAGCTTCCTCACAGCGTGGTCCGAATCAATATGGGCAGCCATGATTTGATAACTTCGACCCTTCGACTACTGTTGATTTTGTATTCCCGCTGATGACTGTAACTGCTGACTTCAGTAGCTTATAATTACTAATAACTGCTGAATTTGACTGCGAAGTTTGACAGTTGAGTTTAGACAGATGACTTAGACAGATAACTATCTGATTTGAAAGCTAACCGTAACCTTTTTGACTGATTTCGCGTCTTTTGAAGAATTCGCAAAGCTTTCTTCATCTACGCTTACGTCCATCGAAGCAACGCAACTGACTCGTTTGCCTGACTCGTTTCAATCTAATCGTTCTCACCTTCTTCCAGGCATCCTTGAGACCAACCAATCGGCTCCCGCCTGGAGCGGAACACTTCCGACACTCGCACTTCAAGCGACCTCCTGTCATGGAAAATCGTTCCCTAGAGCTGGTTCCTTTGTCGGACGCTTCTCAAGCTCAAAATGCACAGGTACCAAACAATTCGAGATGGAATCGCACGCCCCTCGCAGCACCCCAAACACGCCAATTGCGGTCACGCCAAGGGCGGTCACGCCCTCGATCAGAACGCTTTGGTTCAGTGCCCCGAATTCCCTTCGATGACCGTGCACCAGAAAAATTTCCAGCACGTGAGGCTAGGCCTGAGCAGTTACCGGCAACGGATATACCATTGACTGATTCCGGTCTGCGTAGCTCGGTCCCGGAAGTCAGCCATAATCTGATAAGCTCTCCTAGTCCTTCTCCGCCCCTGCTCTATTCAGAAGTATCCTCAAGGGAACCCCTGGTGAAAAAACTTCCTCCCACTCCCAACACGCCTTTTATACCTGCACCAACACCACCAGTGCACATTTCTCAGTCAACTGCACCCTCCGTTCATTTGGTAGTTCCCGAATTCGAGACTCCGAGCACAAATACCGTCGCACCACAGTCCGCTATTTCGTTCAACGATCGTTCGCTCCCTCACTTTTCTCTCCTAGATCATGAGTCTCACAGCACTCATTCACTTCAAGGCCCTCAGAGACCCCCAAGGTCTCAAAGGCCTCAAAGGTCTCATAGACCTGTCGCCCCACCGCGGCGTCTTCAATCTTTAGCGCAGAACACAGCTAACAGAAAACCTCCAACTGATGAACCAAAATGGGATTCAACCACCACTTTAACATCCGTAGGGTTCGAAAATCCAGGAATTGTGACAGGTCATTTGCCCCAATCATGGAGAGGAGGCCAATGGACCCGGTCACCACAGGTCCGTTCCGCTACGAATCCCTCTCTGCCATCAAAGTTGCCTCCTCGAGAGATCCCATCTGCACCATTCACCACTTACCCTCCACGCACCACCGTTGTATACACAGTCCGACAACAGCGCTTGCCTCACGCCCATGAAACGGTTTGGCCTGAAAGTGCCCGAGTAGCCACCGGTCACTTATCAAACTCAGGTAGGCAAGGCCACCGAACCAGGTCACCTCAGGTGTCAGCCACCAAGTCTTCTCCTCGTGAACTACCCCGTGCACCACACACCACCTCCCCTCCCCGCAACTCCGTAGTGCATAACCACCGACAGCAGCAAGTGCCTCCTGCGAGGCGGACATCACAGTTTCTGCCGAATTTACCCCCGTCTTATTTCTCTGTTTCTAAGGCTCCTGGAACGCCGCTCGAGACACCGCCGCCAGCGAGATGGCGCGAAACGCCCCCTCCGTTCGAGATGCAAGACCGAGTTCGGCCAACGGATCACGCGCAGCCGAGGCATACAACACGCTCACCGAGGATGAATACACAGGTCAGCTGTAAAGGAACGGTGGTGTTAAATTTGATAGTTGAAAAAGAGGAAAAGTATCTGAAATTTTTTTATAGCAAGTCTGTCAAATTTGTTACAAAACCGTGTCGAAATTTTTTCGAATGCTGTAAATCTCTGTTATTGTTCCATTGAAAAATCTAAAAAAATTTGTAAACAGCAGCTGTTACGAAGTGCCATATAATCAATAAGTGCCATATAATCAATAAGTGCCATATAATCAATAAGTGCCATATAATCAATAAGTGCCATATAATCAATAAGTGCCATATAATCAATAAGTGCCATATAATCAATAAGTGCCATATAATCAATAAGTGCCATATAATCAATAAGTGCCATATAATCAATAAGTGCCATATAATCAATAAGTGCCATATAATCAATAAGTGCCATATAATCAATAAGTGCCATATAATCAATAAGTGCCATATAATCATTAAGTGCCATATAATCAATAAGTGCCATATAATCAATAAGTGCCATATAATCAATAAGTGCCATATAATCAATAAGTGCCATATAATCAATAAGTGCCATATAATCAATAAGTGCCATATAATCAATAAGTGCCATATAATCAATAAGTGCCATATAATTAATAAGTGCCATATAATCAATAAGTGCCATATAATCAATAAGTGCCATATAATCAATAAGTGCCATATAATCAATAAGTGCCATATAATCAATAAGTGCCATATAATCAATAAGTGCCATATAATCAATAAGTGCCATATAATCAATAAGTGCCATATAATCATTAAGTGCCATATAATCAATAAGTGCCATATAATCAATAAGTGCCATATAATCAATAAGTGCCATATAATCAATAAGTGCCATATAATCAATAAGTGCCATATAATCAATAAGTGCCATATAATCAATAAGTGCCATATAATCAATAAGTGCCATATAATCAATACCTTCCCATATAATCAATACCTTCCCATATAATCAATACCTTCCCGAGTTTTCTTCTTTACGAGCTTAGAAACCTATTTATATGCTTTTTCTTAGTTTGAAACGTTATTAGATGTACCTGGTTACAATATAAAAACAATTATTTGGCTTCCAGGGTGTCTCGGACCAGGTTCCCCTTTCCATTGTCGCTGACGAAAGACTTAATGAGGCGCATAGAGGGCAACGGAGGCCAAACAGGAAGCCTAACCAAGGAAATATCATAAACAGAGTATGTTTACGCACTACTTCCGCTAAGTTTATACTGGTATTAGCCTCGACTTAAAACAAAGAATTCTCATCCGTCCATTTTTACAGCGACCGTTCGAATCGAAGAGTCGACCTCAAAACAAGTAAGGATTTCTTTTTCCATGACACCTTTCATCTTTTTTTTCTTGAAAAAATGATTTTTGTCAATTCACCCAATTAATGTTAATTATGTTGATCCACTTTTTTCGAACTTTCACCCTATGTATTCGACAGATTATAAAGTTTTCTACCGTTTTTCCTCTATTGGTGATTCGTTCCTCAGTGCTAATTTGTTTTTAATTTTCTCAACGCATTTTCTTCTTTCTTGCCTCTCTTGCTTTTTGCTTCTGTTTTTCGCTTTTTCTACTCATTAATATGGTTTTTTTGAGCAAACCCAAAGAGAAGAAATGCTGCCCATGTTGTGCTGAACGACTCGATAGAACGGAGGTAAGTGGCAAAAAATTTATTCCTATAAAAAAATAATTTTTAAAAGTTTTTTGCTGCTCTGCTTGCTACAATGTAACCCCAGCTTGTGGAATCTAGTCAGTTGGTTTCTGTAGCTCAATCCTTTGTTTTCACATTTAAAAATTTCAATACAGAAACTTTCAGTGCAATTTTTTTTACCTAATTTCGTTTTTGTTTTCTCGTGGTTTTGTTCTCATTCACCGCATAAAAAAGCTTTTATGTGAGAAAATTTTTTTGAAAAAACTTAAATATTTGAGATAAAACTTTGGAATTTAGAGAAAAAATTAATTTTTAGGGTTTGATTTGAAACAAAAGTTGAGAAATATAGTTGCTTCCAACTCCTTTCACGTAAAGATTATGTCAAAAACTCAATTAATTTCCAAAGCCTAATTTTCAACGCCTCCTGAGGACACGGATTTTGTTAAGAAGGACTTAAAATTTTAGTTTAAAGTTCGTCATTTTTAACAACAAGAGTTTATTGACATGATATATTCATTGTAATCAAAAAATAATTCAGACAAGGTTTGAAAAAACTTTCCTCGTGCTCTCATCTTCTCCTAACTCTCTGTAGAATACAGTGAAAAGTAAAGAATAGCTATGGTTTAAACCATCCGAGTTATTTTGGGGCTCATCTGAAAAATAGTGCGTGTTCTTGAGGTAAAGAGGGAGGTACTATCCGTAGTTTTTAATAAATTCACGTAGTTTTTAATAAGTTGAATATACCCAAAAAAAGATTCATTCTACTCGCGGACAAAAAACTGTCTACAAAAAGGATTCGAACCCATGAATGTCATTCCCTTCCCAGTAGTTAAAACGCGTTACCAACTACATTGTCGAGGACACATTGCTAAGCCGTATAATAGTGATATGAACAAGGCTCAAATGCTTTGTTCTATTTTGCTCGCGTTCTCATGAAACATGAGTTTAGTTTAACCATGACGAAAGCAATGTGATGAAAATGAGAGACAGCATTGAGAGGAATTGGCGTCAAAAACTTACGGTTTCGAGACGACGAGCGGTTTGAAAACGTTGGAGCCTCATAAGATTAAACATATTCCAGAAAGTAAAAGTTCCTTGCGTTTTTCAGCAAATGTACTTTTGCTACTGTAATGGCTTTTTTCTCTTAACTTGCTTCAGGTTCCTGGTTCGAACCCAAAAGAGATATGGTCAAATTCTGTGCTTCCGGTTAAAACGCTTCACTAATATTTTTCTCAATTTCTTTCATTTCATTAAATTTAACTTTGCTTGAATATTCTCTCAAAAATTGTACTTGTTGTTTCACAATTACTCTCTTTTCCGAAAGGAAATAAGAAGCTCGCCAGAAAACGGTAACGAAGCTTTCCAACTTCTAGCTTTTGTAAAAACAGCCGGGGTTTGCTGTGTAGAATGCACTTTGCCATTTCACGTTTGATAGAGAGGAGAGAGAAATAGAAAAAAAACCTGGAAAGGGAGAGAGGGAGAGAAAATGGGAAAGAGAAAGGTAGAGAGGAGAGCAGTGAAGAGGTATAGAGAGAAAGAGGGAAAGAGAGAGAGAGAGAGAGAGAGAGAGAGAGAGAGAGAGAGAGAGAGAGAGAGAGAGAGAGAGAGAGAGAGAGAGAGAGAGAGAGAGAGAGAGAGAGAGAGAGAGAGAGAGAGAGAGAGAGAGAGGAAGTATTAAATATTTAGCACTCGGTGTAATTTACACATCCAGTCATACCAGCTTCTGATATTAAGATCCATTTATAATTTAGCTTACCGCTAATTTACGTAGCCTTTTTTGTCATGAAATGCTTAGCGTAAAGAGTTTTAACAAATATTCAAGTTTCGCAAATTTAATTTTGCTTGTAATCGCATCCCAAAAAACGGCTACTTGCGTATACAGGATAACTGGCCAGAAATTTCCCGGCCATCTATCAGTGTAAATGTGAAGCGTCCGACTTCGATGAAGACGGTAAATTTTACCTGCAATCCACCCGATTTTACTCTGCCCATATTAAGCTTGCTTTACACTTTCTATGACAGTTAATCAATCGCTTATTGATAGTATGAACAGTCATACATTCAAATAATGACTAGTCATTCTTTTAAGAGTATACATACGTGCCACTTCATACTTGTTTCATTATGTAAGAATGGAGTAACAAATGAAAATCTCATGTTCACTCTATTGGAATAATTACCCTATAAACCCCAAGAGATAATTACATATGTTTGATTTGCAGTAGTTTAATTATTTTCCGTTCGGGACCCTCCCTAGTTAAGCTGTTCTGAACAACTTGAAAAGCAGGACAGTTGGCCAGATGGTGAGCGACGTCCACTGGTGTCCGTGAAAATGACGCGTCCCAAGCTGATGGAGACAGTTAGTCTGGGCGTTGCTTCGGCCTTACTCGGCTTTGTCTAAGCTTGCCTCACTCATAAACAACTGATCTGAGCTTTGCTCTGGAAATTCTTCGTCTTGTCTTCACGCTCGCCCCATTTAGTGTTAGCCTAAGCTTTGCTCTGGCCATTTTTTTAATTTGTTAAAGCTTACCTTACACGGAAAACAGTTAATTTCAGCTTTTATTCAGCCGTTCTTTGTTTACATCATTACAAGTTTGCTTTTATCTGTTCATAATTTTTTTCTGTCGCTTTTCCAAATTAAATTTTCTTTTGCTCTGACCATTAAAGCGTCATGTCTGCTTATATTCATTGATAGACACAGATACACATAAAAGAATGATTATTGATAGTTATGAAAAACTTATATCATACATTCAAAGCGTGAATAGTCATTCTTTTAGAAGTATACGTGTCATTTTTGATTCTTATTTCTCGTGTGCGGCTTCAGGACTATATATACGACGACGTCCCGCCATCGATGACCAGCATGCCTCAAATGGAATCGACTCCTCCTTCAGCGCAACGAGCACAATTCTATCCAGTGAGAATCAAACCCGAACTGATGCCTTAAATACTCCCAAGGCCATTTTAAAGCTTAGCTAAGAATGTGAAGAGTGGTAGAGCTGGTAGAATTATGACTGCTAGATGTCTAAACGATTCAGTGGATGTAGGATATCGGACCGTAACAAGCCTGCAGCTTATTGTAGCTGCTCTTCCAAGGCAAGTTCTTTCTTCGGTCAATAGATCATACTAATAAACTGAAGTCATGACTCATTCTTGCGAGACAAAGAATGTGGTCGTGAGAAGTGATTAATGTCGGCTAATTGTTCTTGTTTAAAGCTTGTTTTTTTTAAATTAGCTTGCTATAAGGAGTCCTGAAATTAGCAGACACGTGTTTTGCTTTTCGAAGCACATGCTTGTCACGTGCTTTGCTTGTTGATTTTGCCGGGATCATAGCGTGACTTCTATTTCAGGATGAGCTACACTACGGAAAATTGACCTACACCCGTGGTCCTACCTTTTCCGAGTCTCACAGCGCCGCTACTCTATTCACCGAATATGTAATTACTTGCATTGCTTTGACACGACCTCAGCTTTGACACTCTGCTTAAGCAAGCTTTTTAACTTCAATTGAAAATTCGTAGGACTATTTTAATCATTTTCTCCGGTGTAATGGAGAAGAGGAGATTTTCTCTGATGTAATGGAAAAGAGGAGAAGGAGATCAAATGTTTATATAATTTCCAGTATCATGATAAAACTACCATGAGAACAAAATCTAGTCATCGAGGTGGTATTAAACCCAGCGTTGTTTTCTGACCGGGTGTGCGAGCGCGTTAACAGCACACCATCGAAGACTCATTTCTTGATCGGCTGATAGTGGTATACAAAAAGTTTGAAAGCATACTGTCCCATCATACGTAAAATATTGATGACCGAAAAGTTACTGATTAAAGGTTTTATTTGAAATTTTGCATTGAAAAAATATATGGATGAATGTATGTACATATGTAGAGCAACTTTCATGACTGGTGAGGCGCGATGGGCTCTGACTAGTGCGCATGGGATACCTAGTTCCATCACCCGGGAAAAAAACTAGCTAGATTCAGCATTGGTTTACCAGGGTCTCCGTTCCGAAAATTTTTTTTTATTTTTTTAGCCGAGTCTTAGAAAAGGTACACTTTTAAAAGCATTAATTCGAGAATAGGACACACCACATACTCAATAACCCAGTGTGGAGACAGTAACGCCTGTTTAAACGAATCACGAGTGAACTATTGCTCGGATGATATCCTGTCCACTGAATATAATCAAACTTCTCTCTTGTACTATGGCCGTGAGTATCACTACAACACTATCGTTTTTCGTTGTTATTCCGGGCGAGGATGCTATATGTATGAGAGGGTAAATATGAGTTTGTTAATTGACCTCTAAATTTTCGACGATTCGCCATCATTGTCGAAAAAGAAGAGTTTTTGTTAGTTCGTCTCTAAATTTTTGACAAAATGTCACTCTAGAAAAATCTGAGTGTGTTAGTTAACCTGCAAATTTTGTACAATTGGCTTTTTAAAATTTTTGGCGTAAGCTCTATCAAACCCTGACACAGCGAACGACGATTGCCCCGCGCAGACCTACAGTCAAAGTTGCTCGGTACGCCGAAATCCCGCCTGATCTTTCTTCATATAGCGGTAATATTTAGAAGAGATTTATGTATTTTTATCGTTCATCGATTTATGTATTTGTCATACATCTGAAGATGGGAAGAAATAGGACATTGAGAAACATGAAACAAAAACGCACTTTGAGAAGGGAGATTATATCACAGTTACAAGATGAATCATTTAAAAACATCAAAACCTAGCGATGAAGTAGTACAGAAAACAGGCAAGTTTTGATTTATTGACCGATCAAATGAACCACAAATACCATGAGGTAGTATCCAAGAAAATAGTTACAATGGGATCATAATAGGTCCAAGGTTAAAACTCGAGTACCAAAGCTACTGTGAAATTCCCACATGCTTTTTATAGGTAACATGTTAAAGCTAAAGGTGAATGCTTTTTGAAAGAACTTTACCACCGCAGCTTATATGTACAAGAAGTACACTATGTTTGCAAAAGTGCAACAACTTATTTATAAAAAAGACAAAACGTATTTAGAGAATTTTTCTGTGGAATTCCAAGAGTCTGAGCCCTCAAGTATTACAGAAAAATTATTTTTGAAGGTAGCTATAATACAATACATACAATTTGCTTCAACTCCACTATTTGTTGCTGTTGAGTCTCGTAGTAGCCTGGGAATTCATTGGAGGCTACTCCTTCAGGGTTTCACCCAACCCTGGTAATTCTATGTTCACTCTCTCGATTGTTGTTCACGAGTGGAATTGGTAATGGTGTATGAGAGATTAAGGAGCGGCCTTGGCTAGGCTGCAAGGCAAGACTCTCTTGATGAGGAACTTAGGGGCGTGACAAAGGCAAGCGGTGTAATACCTTGGCCCCGCCCGATAGTCAAATGATAATTGAATTTGGCTCCGTTTCAGAAGAACCGCCGCTAATAACTTCAACACCTTACCCAAGTCCTAAACGAGTCTTCGAGGTTTGTTCTTACTGAGAAGGCTTGGCATTTATTTCTAAGATTAAAACAATTCAAAGTGATTTTGGTATAAAAAAATTTAATTTCTAAAAGAATTGCTCATCCGAAATCAAATTATTTGGTACTCATGTCTGGGAGTATGAGATGTAAACTGTTCTTAGGAATAGTGTTAGATGATAAAACTACCACATGCACAAAAGCTAGTCTGGGGGGTGGAGTTGAGCCCAGTCATTTATTTCTGTGAGTGCGAGTCCGAGAGCGTTACCAATTATAACTAAATAAATCGAGAAAAAAATCTCCTTACAAAGCTAGCAAGATAAGGCTTCGGAAAGTTCTAAATTTTACTATAAAACGGCTCCTTGATGATGAGGTTTGAAAAAACGAAAATGAATAGCCAAAAGCGCTCTTCGATAAGATATATTAATGAGTTGGTAGGAGTTAATAGCCCACTTAAACTAAGAGTTTAAAGCGTTTCCTTACACCCCAATGGACGCGAGTTTAATACCCGGCCAGTCAAAGTAAAGCTTTGCAGGAACGTTGGCCGTCTCCTCAAGACGCTGGTAGCCATCTGGACTCGCCGGAAGTGATTTTTCGACCAGCACCCTCTACTCTCCCTCCCCCTCCTCCACCTCGGAATCCTCATCCACTTCCTCCTCCCGCACCTCGCAGACCTCCCCCCCCTCCCCCTCCTCCACTAGTCTACTACCCACAGCGATCTCGAGAGCCTCGTCCGTCTCCTCAGGCCTATAAACCTCCTTCGCCTCCTCGTGATCCACAACCTCCACGACCTGCCTACTACCCGAATGATATAATTCGGGAATCTCGTCACCTACAGCCCGCCCCATACCCACCTCCCGTTTGCCTATGCGTGCCAGCGCCGCCTTGCTGCGAAGTCAAGCCCTGCTGTCCACGTGAGTGAAGCCAACTAGATTTAAGAATGGTTAAAAACTGTTTTATAGGACATATTATTTCCTTTATACATAGATAGGAGCAAAGAATTCAGCTAAAAACGCTAACTGCCTCATCAACTTTTCATTTTGACATTCCCTTTACGAAAACCGGAGAAAAGTTAGGTAATACCGCTATCAGTCCCATGAGAATATTGTTTTATGGTTTCTTCATGAAAAAAAGCTTCACGACTATGTCCGGTTTTCTGATTTTCAGTTATGACTAACTCATAATCAGTGTATGCAACAAGTTATTACTATTTTTTCCAATTTTTTTTATGAGAGATCTTCTTGTGCATAACAGTATGAGCAGTGTTGGCTGAAAGGTTTGAGCGGTCTCTCACATCTCGATAGCTTTGAGTTCTATGATTTGACGCGCTCTGATTTGACGAGTCCATGTTGGATGAGAAACTGATTCAAGGGGCCTTGAGAGAAAAATTACGCTTGATTAACCAGAAAACAATTGCACAATTCCTGTTCAAACCGATTTGGTAATCTCACCGAAGAATGTTTTGTTGTCTAGACTTGAGCTGCAAATACAGTAACCGCGACTAAAAGGGAGGGAAAGCTTTAAAAAAAGTTTACGTTTCCTGCGGCTATATGAATGACTTATTCAGGAAAGTGAAGTTTGAAGTCTTGAAGTGAACTTTTTATTACGCGAAGTGTTTTGAAATATCGCGTGAAAATAACCTTGAAAAAGTCAAAGAATTGACTGAGGGAAAGGAGATGTAGACATACATATGTATAGGGTAGACATACATACATATGTATAGGGTAGACATACATACATATGTATAGGGTAGACATACATACATATGTATAGGGTAGACATACATACATATGTATAGGGTAGACATACATACATATGTATAGGGTAGACATACATATGTATAGGGTAGACATACATACATATGTATAGGGTAGACATACATACATATGTATAGGGTAGACATACATACATATGTATAGGAAAGAAGTGTTATGCATACATATGTACATACGATGACTGAATTAGTTACATATATGTTCATATGTTCACGGGAGTGACATACTTTACCTGAATTTTTATAAACTTTCCCATGGAAAAACAACGAGGAGGAACCCAGCGATCGCTCCAACTCTTTGGAAGAGTGCGTGCGCGTTTCGATTCGCGCTCCCGAAGGCACATTGCTAGTTCGCCTGATAGTGGTATATGAAAAACTCGAAGGCCTTGTTTTACCTTTTAGTAGACCTTAATTAAATGAAAAGTGATTGATATGTATACCATTGCCCGGAAAAAACTTCTCCAACGAGCGGTATCAAACTCAGCCATCTTTCTTCTGTGTGAGTTGAAATTGTTTTTGGAAAAGTGTTTGTTTACTGACTTAGCACCGCCCCCTTGCTGTCCTCCACCACGGCCACTCGCTTGTTGTGCTCCAGCAGCCGCCCTCTGCTGTCAGCCGAATCCGCTCGAGCAGTTGAACCAGCTCTTAGGGGCTCTTGGTTAGTTTCAGGGTGTTTTTTATTCCGCAATGCGGGTAAAATCATGCGCTAATGTAAGCGCTTCTCTATAAAATATAATTATGCGTATTGTGTGTTTGTACAGAATTTTCGACAGCACTCATCGCAGGCACTCGGTCCTTTTTTCGAAACGTGCTGTACAAATTACAAAAATACGTTCTTTGATCTACGAGCTTGAACGATATGCTAGGTTTATGCTCGATGATTTTCGTTGTTTAAGCTCTCATATAATTGAACTTTATCTTATTTTTTTCATCTTTTTCTCTTATTCCTTGCTCTCTCTCATTTCTTGCTCTTACTTTTGATTTGGAGGAGTTCGACAACAAATTAATACGGAAAAAAATTCGATTCGAATTTGATTTATAATTTTTTGGTACTTTCAGCTCCACCAGCCATGAGCAGCTGCGGTGCATGTGGCGGAAGCGCCATTCGCGTCGCCAGAGTGAAGCGGAGCTCCCATGTAAGTGAACAATGTTTTTCTTTATCTTACTCTCTTCCTTCCTTGATCTATCTATCTCTCTTTCACTCTCTCTTTCTCTCTCTCTCTCTCTTTCTCAAGATCTGTTTTTTCGTACCTTTCTTTCTCTCTACTTTTTTATCTCTTAATTTCTCTCCCTCTATCGTTTTCTCTATTTCTCTCTCCTACTCTCTATTTAGTTTCTCCCTTTCTATTTCTCTTTCTCTAGTTCTCTCACTTTTTTCTCTCCCTCTTTGAACATAGATTCTCTACCCCTTTTGATTTCTGTCTATCACTCGATTTCTCTTCATTTCCTCTGTATTTTAATTTCTCTCTAACTCTCACTTTTTCCATCTTAACTCTTCCTTCCTTTTTTGGGCTCCCTCTCACTCCATATTTTTATTCTTCTTGTGAAACTTCTTTGCAACGTGCATGAGAGCCAAAGCCGACTAGAAATTATTTCTCTGAACAGAATTGCCAAGTCTGCAGTGGACGCCGCAAGAGAGAATCTCCATATGACGAGCACAGGCGAGTCAAGCGAACCACTGTAAGTTGGACTTGTTTGATGGTTGTTACATAGAGACACCTTGAGGTGGCGAGGTCTCTAACCACAAGTCTCGAGGGATTTTTCGACTTGCTGAAGTTGCGCGGGCTTTTCCCACAATTAGCGAAAGCTTCTGTTTTAGACGGCTTACAGCACAACTTGTGAGCACTGAAACTCAAATTGACGAGGGCTTTTATCAAAATAAGCAAGGGCTTTTGTTCAAAAGACCTTTTATTGTTGCGAGGACTTTCTCAAAAACAAGCCAGAGCTTCCGTTAAGGGGATTCGTTCATATTGCAAGGGTTAACAGCACAATTTGTGAGGGCTTTTTATTACGAGGGACTCGTTGAAATTGCGAGGGATTTCCCCACAAATGGCGAGGGAGCTTCTGTTCAAAAGAGTCGTTGAACATGCGAGGACTTCTACCAGGGGGTAGGAGTGCTTTTTTTACTAGAGGAAATTGCGAGTGCTTCCTCAGTGCTTTTGGAGTTTTTCATAATTGAGTTCGACAGACCTGGCTAGAGTTTTATTTTAACTGTGTGGACTTATGCTGCGGTTGATATGCGGTGATTGCGGGGGATATGCTGGGGCTGCGGATGATATGCGGTGCGACGTGAGTGGAGTCACATTAAGGTCTTCAAGACTAATACTTTAAGAAAGTCCCCGCACTGGCAGCTTATTGGGAAGACCTATGAATTGAACATTGAATAACTCGGTTTCAGTAAAGGGCTATATCAACATCAATTCATTAATCTCTATGTTATTATATCATCTGCAGTTCACAGTTACGAAAAATTGAGATTTTCTATTACTAGATGAGACGAGGTTCAAAGTGATAGGAAAAAGCTGCAAAAAAATTAAACTGAAGGAATGCAATATATGTGTGCATGTATATTGTTAAAAGCTGGTATTTGCAGCCTTGTGTCAGCTGCAACTTGTGCAAGTCAGATAACTGCTTCAGTAGACACAAACGAACAGCCGTGAGTGACTTTTTTTTAAATGGCATCTTCTGTTTAAAAAAGTTTTTTGTTGTTTTCAATTAACTTCGTAATACTTTTTAGCTTTGAAATAAAAAAATTCTAGTGTAAACGAAGCCAGCCCCTTTTCAAGAAATAGAAGCAAAAACACCGTGATTCATTGGCATTTCTTGGAATTTCATGGTAAGACAAATGAACTTACAAAATCACCACTTTTATTTATCTTACACTGTGAAGTTATCTATTTAAGGTTTAACGCTCTATTGAATTGTCAAAGAATGCTTTGTTATGAATACCAGGCAGTGCGCCTCTAACTCATAATCAACCGAACTGTGTTTTTAATTGAAAAATTCTCGATCTAACGATAGAAGTGCATAGAAATTTGAAAAAAATTAAGTAATGAATGAATGGATGTATGAATGAATAAATGAATTAATGAATGAACTATTGAATCAAGCGTCATGGTTCAGCATCATCTTTTGCGCGTAACCTCGAGGTTTCCGAAAAATGATCAGACTTCAGTTAGGCGGATTGTTATCTCTAAAATTCTTATACGGAATTGATTCTTAGCACTGATAATTTTAACAGTTCGCCGAATGTGCTCCTTGCAACAACCTGGACGGAGTCTTGAGAAGATACAAGCGATCATCATTCGTTCGTCCTTTTCCTGAAAATTTCGTTCCATTTTTTGATGTATTATAATTCGAACCTTCTTTTTCAAAATCATTTTATTTGGAAATTTCAGAACCGGAAATCTTAAAAAAGGGTAAGAAATCTTTTTTTTTAAATTTATATATTCCTTTTACTGTGTGTGGTACCATTTTGTCGTACCATGTGGTACCATGTAGTACCACTAACCATTTACACCTAGACTTGTGTGTGGTAAACAAGATCCTTTCCAGACATGCACACCGTGCAGAGTTAAACGAGGTGTCGAAGGGAATTCCAAAGTCAGTTCCAACTCTCTGCTGTTCGAAATAAACTTTTTCTAACAACTCAACTTTTTTTGAACGAAGCAAATACTTTTCAAAAAAGGTAGCAGTGAAAAACATATGTAGTCATAGACTGGAATTCCACGGCAAATCGTGTTGAGACAAAAGAACGTGCAAAGTTACCGCTCTCTTCATCTTTCACTATAAAAATATTTTTGAACTCTCCATTTTATTTGAGAACTGTAACTGTAACTCGGCTGCACACGACGTCACACGCTCTCATGGTCACGCCAGAGCGAAACGAGGCGTCGCTGAACGAGAAGCTGTCGAGGCGCCTTTAGATGTCAGCGTCGCTAGACGAGATATTCACAAGGTGCACTTCGATCACGCGAGAGCTAAACGAGGCGTCGCTCGACGAGAGGCTTTTGACGCACCCTTCGATGTTAATGAACCCGTACTCAACCCAGACGGAAGGGTTAGTCCTTCACAAATATTAGTTTTTTCACCCGAAAAATGTGTGTTCCAAATCGAACTTCCTCGCGAAAACGAGTCCTCGGGTGAGCATTGGGTAGAATATTTGGTTTTAGAAATGTTTTAGGCAGTATTTCACAACATCATCATTTTCCGCGGTACCGCAACTTGCAACAATTTGAAGAAAAAAACGAAGTCAATCGATAAAAAACGAACTCGATAGATAAAAACAAATTCAATCGCTAAGTTCTATCCAGGCTCACTCGTCTCGAGGATACGAGTCCTTCTTTACTTGCGATTCGTCTTGCTGCGACTTCGATCGATGTAATGAAGTGCGCGAGCTCTCTCTTCCCAAGCGCCATTGACACCCCCAGGTGACCAACGACAATTGACAAATGACATACAACGCTACAATTCTCATATTTATGTGATTTCAAAGCTTCAACTTCCAGGTTGTTATTTCGAAATCACAAGATGAGCGTAGGGTTTTCTACAAATGATTCCGAAACGCTAGAAAGAGCTGAACACTCAATTTTCAGTAGTTGCCTTGGACTCGCAAAAAGAGAACTCGAACAGCGAGTTTTGCCGAGCCTCGTTTCCCAGTGATTGCCCGAAACTTACGAGTCATAACTTCGAGTAGGCGGCTAAGCCTCGTTTCCCAGTGGTAGCCTCGAAATACTAGCAGATTTAATCGAATCTCACGCGTAGCTAATTTTTCACCATATGCATTCTTTTTGAATACATCTTATTTATTACATGTATTCTTCCAACCTTTTAACATTTATCATTCTCCAGTTTTTTATTTATAGAAAAAACATCTTCTAAACTTAAGCTTAAACTTAAACTTTTCCACTTTATTGGAATCCTTTTTTGAAACATGGTTTGTTTCTAACTCAGTGATGAGAACGTGAGAAAACCTCTAAGTTATAGTTTAAGTTCTAGTTTTAAATCACAATCTAACTTGGTTATTTACTTATTTCCCAGTTTGTAAGGTACGACAAGGTCGTCCTACTATTCAATATCTTCTTGCATCCAATGTTTTTATCACCGATATGTCCTTTTTTTCCTCGTGTGTTTTCATCATGATCTCTGCTTTTCCTCTATGTCTATTCAACCCAAATGAGATGTAATATTTGGTTTTTATCCAGTTTAAATTAACCTTATGAAACCCGGACTAAGACTCGAACCATGACTGTTCGATGGATCATTCTGCCAATCACCTATATATGCGTCCGCCAACTTATTGTGAAACAAATTCAGGCTAGTTTTAATGTATTCGATTATAATAATTTTCCGTGCCTTAAATTCGTTTATATGTGATTTGCACTGATAATTGGTAAACGAAGGTGAACCATAAATTATATAGCTGTGCACCAAGCATCGCATTTTGAAAGAAGCCAAAAGCATCTAAATTTCTTGTCTTCGACTTTTTGCTGGTTTCTTACTGAAATATATTTTTAGTTTTTTATTCATTGATTTGGTTGCTCAAAATATATTTGTTCGTATCTGTTGTCAATTGTTGTGAATTGTTGTCGGTAAACATGTTCCGATGTTCTTCAAAATGTTTTACAGAAGTCTTCTTAATGCGAATTATCAAAAGCAAGAATCGCAGAATAAATGCTGAGGTTACGAACCAAGTAAAGTATCTAAAAAGTTGAACACGGACGAGAATGCAGTATTTAAACAACTATTGAAAGACACAAAACTTTAAAAGCCCTTTTTGATAGTTTGAAACAAACCCTAATAAGTTATAGGTATTCTTGTTTGCGGCAAACTACACGTGCTTAAGACAGGAACTTTTTTTCTGCTCAGAGCGCGGTGACTTTCAAATGTTTCCAAAAAGTTTCGAAACAATATTTTTCTAAGAAAAATTTTGTTAAACAATGAATCTCTTTTAATGTCAGAAAGTGCTAGGTTTTTAACGCCAAAAAAACACTGAACTACAAGATTCAAAACTTTGATAAGAACAATGGGAATAACTAGATACAAGCAATATTACAATAAGTCTCGACACATGAGAAACACACAAATCTTTCTTGAGTTATGATTCACAAGATAAGTAAAGCATCAATTTTTAAATGAATACTTAAGAGATACACCTGGCTTTTCGGAATTCGTATTTTAATGCCCTATTCCGCCTATCCGAAATCATCTTAAAATCTTTTCTAGAACCGTAGGAGATGCATCAGAAAAAGATGGCGGGAGAATTTTTGGCTGTTGCTTCAATCGTCGGATCCGTCCAGGAAGCCGGTTTTGCTGTAGCCAGCAGGCAGAAAATAACGTTGGTGATCAGCAGAATAGCTGAGTGTGTGAGGAAGACGACGCGCCACTCTGAGGGCGCACCCGTTACAAGCATGCTGTTCACCTGTAAACAGTGAGTCATCAAGTACTGGTTAGCACCGAATTAGTCGAAATCTGGTACTTGGCAGAATCAGTTTAATACTTGTCAGTGCTCAGTTTAAAAATTCCGGGTACTGTTCAACACTGAATTCGCAGGAATTAGGTATTATTCAGTTACTGGTAAACGATGAGTCGGCGGATTCAAGAAAGTGCTACCTTTTCCCTGTACTTATCGTCCCTGGGAGCTGTGCTTGACTGAATGCGTGTTGTATCCTTAGACGGTAACCAATCTCCTTATTTCCATGGTACCTACTCTCGATGCAATGCGGAGTTCAACGGTACCTACTTCCACACAGAGACAAATTCGATAACCTACGAGTTTTTCACAGTTATAGACTATAGGTGTGCCTGTAGCTATTGAATTCCTGTTGAACTGCTAAAAATATTGTAACTTACCAGTACTGGAGAAATGAGAAGAGACAGACACCACACAATTTGTATGTTGGACATGACGAAGTTGGAGTACTGTCGAGAGACTAGGCTGGCACACTGCAAATAAGAGAGAAAACGGGTGCTGGAGAAATAGATAAAGAGAAGAAAGCAGAGAGAGAGAGAGAGAGAGAGAGAGAGAGAGAGAGAGAGAGAGAGAAAGAGAGAATGAGAAAAAGAAAGAGAAATTGAGAAAGATAGAGAGATAGATCAAAAAACCATCGGCTCAAATCAACTGCTAGTCAAAAGTATACCTTATTGAATCCCCCGCTGTTGAAGCCAAACATCGCGTTGGAAAGAGTCATCATGGCTATTCCTATCGCTGGATACTCTGGAATCGGAACTTGTCATAAGAGCCCAAATCAACGGTCTAATCAGGGTTGACCTATCATATTGCCCGACCTCGTTTCTTCCTTTCTTCTAGACTCCCGCATGATTATTCTATGTACGTATGTATGTATGTACAGTGACCCTTTGGAAAAAACGGAAGTTTCACAAAAACATAAAAAATCTTGGTAATGGAGAGGTTGAATCTTCAATTAGTAACTCCACAAAACAAAAAAGTGACGCCTCATTAAAAGATGACAATCGATTAGACTATTGAACAGAAAAAGTTAATCCACATAACGGGATCGAACTCAGCCATCTCTCATGTTCCCATCCGGGAGTGAGCGCATTACCATAACACCACGGGGACACATCGATATTATGTGCGATATTGTTATAGGTAAGGCTCAAACTGCTCGAGAAAGGTTAAGCAAAGCAACCTTTCGGAACAAATGCGAGGGCCGTCATGAAGAGCGCCGATGCTCCGAGTGCGAGGGAGTTGAACACACGCAGTTTAGTCGTCTCCGATAACCCAACCAGACGGTCACTGCTGTGACCAGCAAACATCTGAACTGTCCATAACTCTTCGATGATATACTGGCACGGTGAAGACTTTCTTCTTTTTTTTTTTTCGTGGAACCATTTATTAGATGATGCACTATAATAATGAAACCTATTCGTCACAAACTTCACTCAAAGCTCGACTGATTCGTAATCTTTTTGATCACTTAATGACGCTCTGAGTGGTAATCTTCGGGACGAGTTCGAAACGTTGAGGTCTATGACTAGTCTTTGAAACCACGTTACGGTGCCCAGTCGATGGTACTACTCTGACAAAGTACCATCACTTGATGGTACTACTCTGGCAAAGTACGAAAAACATGTAAGTTCTACGAAAACCAAGTTAGTTATACTTTGAAGAAATATAATTTGAACAAGTCCCTTTTGGCTATGACTTCATCGGTGTCAGTTTCGAGTCATAGCTGGTTCATATTTGTCAACCTTGACAAAGAATTGGAAGAGCACAGGGAGAGCAGATGTCCAGCCGGTCTTTTCAATTGAGTAGCCCATCACATCATGAATGTATAATGGAGAGAAGATATGAATCAACTAAAATTGAAAGTTAAAATTGAAAAATAAGAGAACTCAAAAATTGATTAAATTGAAGCTATAAAAAATGAGTTTGCTCACTAAAACATCAGTTTTGTTTTGGTTTTGTTCTTTTTCGGAAGTCGCGTTAATTCTGAGGATTATTTGAAGCAGAAACGTTCGAAGGTTTTTTTTAGTATACAACACCGCATCTCAACCTTTGCAAAGCAAAAAATATATAACTACAATGCATTTCTACTACAGCTACGAACATATAGGCAGAAGCGCCATGTTTGAATATTCGTACGAGTTTAACCGGAAAATTAAATGCGCAAACAAAAACTGCCGCATCGAATTCGAATAAAAGTATAATTTGATTAAAAGTTTAACCTGGGCAGCCATAAGATCTCCTGCAGCTCCAATCCAAACGCCCCATATCGAGGGTGTAGAGACAATTTGCATATATGGCACTCTGAGTCTGCAATGTATACATAGTGTATGCATTCCCAATACTCTCTAGTCTGCATATTTAGAAATCATCGCGCGAACTCTCAGCCACGAGTAGCAGATCGCGGCAACAACTCTCAATTAAAAATCGTCCCTCTCACCTTACTCATAAAAGCTTATAAACCTCTAATATCTAGTCACCATGCATATATGGTCATGCCTCATATCAACCTGGACCTGTAAGACGTACCTCTGCCCGTCATTGTCATATTTCTGCAGATTTGCTTGAGATCTTCCCGCGCGGATCTGTGACAGCTCCCTTGAGGACATCAAAGGGTGCTTGCCTGCGATATTAAGAAATTTGTTTGAATTTTCTTGTTGCTTCTTGTCTTGCGCCTCAACAAGGGTTGTATCCCGGCTGTTTCTAACTAGCCAGACTGATTGAGCGAGAATAGAAAAGATACTGATAAACAGACTTCATGAGAAATCTCAATCGACCAAGTGGCTAAACCACTCGTTTGACTTTAGAAAAAAATTTGATTCAACTGTTCTTTGAATAAAAAAATACTACTAAATGTTCGAAAAATTCTAGAAAAATTTATATGTTTAGAGTCTATCGCGGTTTCATGAGCGGTTGGCTCTTAGTTCCCCTCCCACCATTCATTTTGTCGGCCCACCAGACAGAACCCGGTTTCTAGCTTAAATCGATCAAACTGACGTTTGTTCGCACTCGGGAACCCGGATTAGATAATTTTTTCAGTTACTCATACGATTTACGACGGTTCGAATCATAACCTTGCTAAGATTTTCACAATAGAGTACAATTTGTTTTCCAAAAGTTTTTATCGCTAGATCTAAGAGGTATCGGAACCTGGCTGGTTGCGATAGATGAGCAGCCATCCGGAGAAGATAACCAAAGTGAGGAAAGAGTTCAGATAGAAAACAGAAGCCCAACCATACGTCGACGTGCACAACTTGAACAAAAACAACTGTAAGCATTTCTTTGTTTCTTTATCTTCTTCTCAAGCTTGGGTGAATCGTTGCCATAATAGTAATTGAGGGTAATCGATATAGACAGGGTGTTTATCTGACCCACACTGCGGGTGAAATTTGTGCTCAACTCGATGGGCTCCTCAAAAAGCTGAATAAACGTTTTCTGTGGCATACCCTATTCTACCATCACACGCACTCGACCTCTCCTCCTGAAGTATTCTTTTCTATTAAAACACATTTTTGGGTGGTAAGAAAGAAAAGTGTAAGGATTATCGATGTTAACGGTAACCCTCATTCTGTCTTTTCCCTACTGTTAAAACTCTTTTCGTGTGATGGCTCTCTTGATTCATCCTTCTTACTCTCACCCTCAACATGGCTGTCACAAACTTCAAGGATCATTCACGTATTTTGTCGGCATTCGGAACAATCTTCGTTTGATCTACTTTAAACTAATTTCACATTATTTTTCCCATGAGAAGTTGTACAAAACTTTGCTCTTTGACTGTTTTTTGTTCAAAAAAGCCGCACGTACCACACCTGATACCGGCATGGCATAAACGGCTGAAATCTGGCCAAAAGTCGTCAAGGAAGACATGAAGAGGCCGTGCTGTTGGAGCGAAGCCCAACTGGCAGTTATCGATCCGACGGTTGGCCACAGGGCGGACAGTGACACGCCCTGTACGATCGAACTGCTCAGATTTGAGCAACTTGGTTTTCATTCATTCTTCGACTTTCGACCCGCTCAAGATCGCCATTTCCTCTACTCTCTGTTGAAGATTACACCTCAAGCCACGTCTTTCGGAACGTTTTTTTGTTAGTGCGCTTTTAGGTGAGTAAAAGAAAAAATTTTGAAAAAAGGTTCTGGGAAAAAATTGATTCATTAATTTATTCAAAATGAATGCAGTTTGTGATTTATAGTTTATATTCTTGTACCTGGAGTACACGGAGAACGACGAAACAGTGGAAGGAGAGTCGGGAAGCGAGCGGAATGAGAGCTGTTACGATACCGGAAAGTATACCAGCCGAGAAGAAAACCTGTTCTAACATGAACTTGCTCCGAGCTGACCAATCGGGATTGATATGTAAAGAATGGTTTTTACTGATTGAGATGAGTTTAACTAAAATCAGTATTTGAAATATGTAAACAATGAATATTTATATTGAACGTAAAAACGAAAACGATTTTTATGAAATTCCGTTGACCACTGATTAACTTTAGATAATTAATTTTCAAAAAGGGTTTAAAATTATTCACTGAAGATGAAAACGTGATGTTACAGATTAACTGTTTGTATGGTCCTGCCTAGTTTTTGTATCAGCTTCTCGGTGTTTCCCTCCAAAGTGTACCGTTCCATGATAACTAGCGTTTTCATTTATTTCTTCTGCAGGTGGTATGGAACCACCAGCCGCGACATTAATCTCTAAACGATGAGATCATCGGCGCGATGATCTCATCGTTTAGAGATTAATGTCGCGGCAGATTGATCCAAACCCTTCTATTATTCATGACCAAACTATCAGGCAGGCATAAGTTAGTTTCAGTAGACGGGATCAAACCCTGACTATGACCGGGTGAGTCTCTATCTCTGACTAACCCATCTTGTCCCGAATGTGTGGGTGGCGTGGGAGCAAGGCACAACGGCGGCGAGAGCTCCGACCGCTACGGAAGAGAAGAGTACCGTACGCTCGTTCTTCTCGTACCCGTTGTAGGTCTGCAGTATATAAGACGGTGCTGGGAATTTAGTTCGGCAATTTGTGTTGTTTCGGTGTCTGTGGCGAGTTTTGAAACATGGCGGTAAAAAAACTCGTTTATCCGTAAATTGCACAGAGGATTTGAAAAAGAAACACGTGTCATATTTAATATACAGATTTTTGCTTTAGCAAGATAAATAAGAAACAAAAGCACTGAGTGTCAAAGACATAAGAGTTGGCGAACTTAGAACTGTTCGAATATCGTCACCGGTTGATGATCATTATAAGGCCAATTTAGAACTGTTCGAATATCGTCACCGGTTGATGATCATTACAAGGCAAATTTAGAACGGTTCGAATATCGTCACCGGTTGATGATCATTACAAGGCAAATTTAGAACGGTTCGAATTTCGTCACCGGTTGATGATCATTACAAGGCGACTTTAGAACGGTTCGAATTTAGTCACCGGTTGATGACCCTTACAAGGCAAATTTAGAACGGTTCGAATTTCGTCATCGGTTGATGATCAGTACAAATCTATTCAGCAAAATAAGAGCAGACTTATATAGTATGAACAAAACGAGCAACCTATACAGACCGGGTTTGCACGAACGCTATACTGTTTTCTTTTTCTGTGTCGCGAAAAGAGAATAGTATAGCATTCGTGCAAACCCGGTCTGTATAGGTTGATCGTTTTGTTCGTACTATATAAATCTGCTAAATAGACGGAAGAGTTCGAAATTGCGAGAGTGTGGGGAGAGTGTGAGATTTAGAAAGCGAGCATCGTAACATGACGAAATTCGAACAGTTCGAAATTCGTCAAGTGCTGAGCATCGTAACGTGACGAAATTCGAACAGTTCGAAATTCGTCAAGTGCAGAGCATCGTAACGTGACGAAATTCGAACAGTTCGAAATTCGTCAAGTGCAGAGCATCGTAACGTGACGAAATTCGAACAGTTCGAAATTCGTCAAGTGCAGAGCATCGTAACGTGACGAAAATCGAACAGTTCGAAATTCGTCAAGTGCATAGCATCGTAACGTGACGAAATTCGAACAGTTCGAAATTCGTCAAGTGCTGAGCATCGTAACGTGACGAAATTCGAACCATTCGAATTTCGCCATGTGATGGGTATTGTAGCATGACGAAATCCGTACCATTCGAAATCCGTCAAGTGATGAGCAACAATACATGACGAAATTCGAACAGTTCGAGTTCCGTCAGGCAAGATTCGCTATCTGCTTACTCTTGTGTTTCATATTTGATTGTTTATTGTGCCAGATGTGATGAAATAAAATAAAATTTTGATTCCACGAATTCACAAAGAAATGGCGAGAAATTCCGATGAATTTTACGATAAACTTGCCACAGACTCCGAAACAACACGAATTGCCGAACTAAATTCCCAGCACCGTCTTATATCCAAAGTTGGTTAAATTGTATGTGAAGTGACTCTAGAAAGATTTTTTCCTCTTTTTCCAATCGAATTTAATTTTGCTTGGAGTTTCAGCAAGATCAAACTTTTCTTTTCTCCCTTTCCTCCCCTCCCCCCCTCTCTCTCTTTCTGTACCGCTCCTTCTCTCTAGATTTATTTTTCTTCCAATCTTTATCTCTCTCTTTTTCCTTCTTTCTCTCTCCGTTTAGTACCAGAAACGTGCGCTTTACCACTAAACTTCCGAGGACACATTACTGCCCCATGCGAATAAGCTATGGGAAAATCCCAATGACCGTGTTAAGTTACTCCTTGCGTGTCTGACATGGTTTTCATTTTCGGCTTCTCCGATTCCTGGCATACAGAGGACGGTGAAGCTGAATGATACCACATTGGCGGTCATTATGGAGAGAGCGAGCATAGTCAGCACCAGAATCGGGTACCTGAACTATTAGTAAGTACATTTTAAAAAATTTGGAACTTTTAAAGTACCATTCTTTCTTGCGTAATGGTGACGCGTTCTCTCCCGGTTTGAAGAAAGAAGGCTGGGTTCGATTTCGCCCGATGGACTAGCTTTTTTCCGTGCGATGATTCAATCAATTTTCATCTTAACCAAGGCATCACTGCCTTTCAACTGAGTAATCTAAGATTATTTCTTATAGCAACAGGCCTAAAAAACTGGTTTACGAGGTAGATTTATGCCCGGTTTTTATCATCCCCCCGCTTCAATTTTTACCTTTTCTTTTTTCTTTTGGTATAACAGGATTTGATATAACAGGATTTGGTATATATCTATATTCTTTTGGTATAACAGGATGCCTACTTAATTTCTTCAAAGCTTTTCTGACTCAAAGAACGCAAGCTGTGATGGTAGCTTCATCTTTCTCAGCCTCCTATCCTGTTCTCTCTGGGGTTCCTCAAGGATCTGTCCTAGGGCCCTTATTGTTTCTACTTTCTATAAATGATCTTCCCAGTCACTTCCAGCAGGCGTTCATTGCACTCTTTATGCCGACGATGCAAAACTGTTCACTATGAATGATGCATCTCTGCTGCAGGGAGCATTAGATGTTCACTCAACTTGGTCTTCCTCATGGGGTCTTACTATTTCTCCAAATAAAACGTGCTACATGCGACTGGGAATTAATCATCCTGATTTCAATTTCTCTGTGAATGGTCACTCTCTTCCGGAAGTGAAACGAGTGATCTTTCTTTCAAAGCGCATGTGAAGAGTATGTGTAGTAGAGCCTCTTCTATAACATTCCTAAAAACTAAGATTTTTTCGCACTCTGAACGTCAACATTCTCATGAATCTTTTCAAGATTTACGTAAGACCAATACTGGAATATGCTTGCGATATCTGGAACACTAAAAGCATAACCCAATCTAAGCAAATAGAAAAATTTCAGCAGAAATTTACTAGAGAAATTTTCAAACGTGCCTGTATGAATATCCCTTATAGTCAACGATTGAAATTATTAAGAAGCTTGAGCCTTAGAAAACGTCGACTGACAAACGATTTGATGCTACTTTATAAAATAGTACATCACAACATAGACATTCCTTCCTCTTGCTCGCTCCTAGATGTAGATTCACCCGTGGTCATACATGGAAACTTCGTATGCCTATTTGCCGTTTAAATCGATTTCAATCATTCTTTCCTTATAGGATAATTAGAGATTGGAATGATCCTCCTGTTTGTTTGTTTTTTTTAGCTTATCACTTCCTAAGGCCAGGAAGTTCTTAAATGAATTGACTTTTTGAATTTTTTCTCGTCAGTTGTTTAATTATTAGTAGCCCAGTTGCTACTTCTTCTTTTGCCATTGTAAATTATATTTGTTTTCAATTTTTACTGTGCAATCAATTGTAAAATCATGTAACGATGACAATAAAATTATTCTTATTATTATACCCTTTTTTTCTCTTAATGAGAACGAAGACTGAATCTCTAAACTACTGAGGACTGATTCCTATTCCAAAATCGTCTTTTTTTCCAGAACATCAGTGAATCAAGAATCAATTCTATTCAAAAAAAAAATCAAGAAAATAATCTTTCCAACATACCGAATCGTTAGTATTGCGAAACCGCTTAATGACGAACAAAAACTGAGTAATTTGCATGGTCCCTAAGATCGATGTAATGAAGAAGCTTTAAATTTACACTTTATCTTGTATGAAAGAAATCAATCCCACGGGGCAAAAATGACACTTGGCCGGGACCGAACCTCCGTTGCCTAACCGGGGCTTGTAGAGCGTTACAAATACACCAACCGAGAACACATTGTCTCATGCGATTTCTTGTCCCACACAGTGTCTCACTTTATCTTGTATCTCTCAACATTGCGGAAAACAGAGAGAATGAGACAAAATGAGACAAGCCGGAATCTACTTAATCTTCTTTATACAGTTTTGAAGATAGTGGCACTTGGTAAAGATGAAAGCAGAATAAACTGTCATACAAACAAAAGCTGGTCCCAAAATCAATCCAACTATTTTTCTTTGACCGGTAGTGCGAGCGCGTTACCAATAACATTATCGAACACTCATTCCCAACCCTTCTGATCCAGAGACAACTATGTATTTATCTGCTTACTTTTTTATGCTCTTTCTCTTTTTTAAAGCTCAGATAACTTGGTCAGAAAAAAAGTCATTAATCCGCAAGAAATTATATCGTCATCCATTGTAAATTCGTATTAATATCTTTACAAGGAATAAAGAATGAATGAATATCATGATTATAAGAAATTTTATAGAACTTTGATAAAAAAGTGTTGATTAGACAGAAACATGGAAACAGATGATTTTAAACTATAATTACTCTTTTTTAAATTACTTCATTCAATCATTCTATATTTTCATAAACTGGAAACACGTCTCTTAACTCATACACGTCTCTCAACTCATACACGTCTCTTAACTCATAAGAAGCGGTCGAATTGATTTATCAGTGCCAACTGGACAATTCAACAATTTTCCTTTTCATTCCTATCTCAATTCATCTTCAACTATGACCAGTCACCGTCAACCAATGGACTCTTTTTCTCCTCAAGATGACGCCGAAGATCTCGCCAGCCAACGCTTGCATTCGAGCTGAAGAAGATCTGGACAAGCCCTCTTTACCGTCCCATATTCTTCTGCTCCTGAAGACATGCTCTACAGTGATGGTCAAAATCTTGGCAAAGAGTAAGTCTCAACAGAAAGTCACTGTTGAGACTATTCGTCATGGAATAGATGAAGACAAACGTCTCCGCTCCGTGGTGATTGAACGCGCCCCAGAACACTCGAATCCTTCTTCTTTACCCTCAGTCCGTGTTGCCCACGACGACGCCCTTATAAGCTCTCTACTGGATGTGGCAGGAGTTGCTGTATCAGGGATCGCTCACTTCCGCATGGGCATCAGAAGAAACAATCAGACCTATCCTGTCGATGTTATCTATTTAGATTTTTCACGTGCGTTCGACACTGTCAGCATATTCAAACTTCTCTACAAATGTTCTCAGTACGGCATATCCGATAGCTTACTCTCTTGGCTAGAATCTTTTCTCACTAATCGTACTTTTTCGGTCCTTATGGGAGACAAGATGTCCACTCCCCGTCCAGTCATATCAGGCGTTCCGCAAGGATCGGTTCTTGGTCCCGTTCTCTTTATTCTTTACATATCTGATTTGAATTCCGTTCTTGAACCATTTCCGAACGTGTGTTACCAAGCATACGCTGACGATGTTAAGATTTATGTTTCGTACAAGAAAGAAAACTTCGTTGAACGCTGTCATGAATTACAATTGGCTTTGAATGATGTACATATATAATTGGTGCAATTCTAATGATCTCACTCTTTCTTCATCTAAGAGCACTCATCTGCACATAGGCTCTCGCACTCTCCACCCAGCCTACAAAACCAACGATGTTCCTCTGACCCCTTCCTCAGAAGTGCGGGATCTCGGAATCCAAATCATACCGTTTCTCCGTCGAAGCCAAGCAGTAACTGACAGGGTCTCCAAAGCAACGGCAGCAATGTATTCTCTGTTTCGAGCAGTTTCTATCGACGATTCCCAGATACTTGTCAAATGTTTTAAAACATATGTCTTACCTTACTTAGAATTTGCATCTAGCTTTTGGAACCCATATTTTGCCAAAGACATGAAATTGATTGAAAGAGTTCTGAAATCCTTTACATGCATTGCCTTCTATCGTTGTTTTCCCGACTCCAATTACCCACATTCTCTCCGATCATACAAAGATAGATTAGCTAGCCTCAATCTTTCGCCCCTTTATTTGAGAAGAATTCAAGCTGACATGAAAATGGGTTCGAAAATTTATAATAATCTGTCAATAATCGAAAGAGACCGAATCTTTAAACATGTTATTAAACCAACGCGTACAAACCCTAGCTGCATTTTTGTAGGTAGTACGAAAAACGCGGCTCGTTTCCATTCTTTCACTTTTGCATTTTTGTAGGTAGTACGAAAAACGCGGCTCGTTTCCATTCTTTCACTTTTGCATTTTTGTAGGTAGTACGAAAAACGCGGCTCGTTTCCATTCTTTCACTTTTAAAGTTTCACTTATGTTCGCTCAATAACCTAGAGAAGTTTTGCTGAATACACCTTTCGCTGCCTTTAGAAGTTCTCTGGAGAAATCATCATTCTTAGAAAGTCTGGCTGAGTTATTCAATATTCATGTTGTTGATTTTTAAAAAAGTTTTTTCTTTTGAGAACTTCATTGTCCGCTGTTTACATGATGTTCATCATGTCACGCTTTATGAGTTGTTAATTAATTCTCTGGGAACTGTTTTTGCATTGAAAAATGTAGATAAAATATATATATAAACAGATCAATCAATAACACTCGACAGCATGGATTGGATTATGGGCACTAACCGGATATGGATGCCAAGGCCGTTAGCTTCATCTGACTTGGTTTTCCGTTCCAGAGCATCCAAGATGCCTACTTTTCCAACTCCCGCGTTTTCTGCCGGTGTGGAATCTTCACCGGTTTCAGCACTCATGCTTCAATTCGCTCTATAAAATTTCTAAAAGCCTTTTTCGTTTTATGAATTTGAAATGAATAAAAAATTCTCAAAGCTTAACCTATTAAACAGAACCTAACAAATGAATGGGGCATTTAGGTGAGAAAAAGTGAGAGATTTACAGTGAAAAGTTCCGGCTAGGGTCAACATTCGGAGAGTGAAACCTTTCACTCCAAACGCCCATTATAAGAGTCAGCGACACAAAAATATATATGAATGGAAAAGGTGTCAAAAAATTAGGAATTGTTCTGATTTTTTTCTAAAATATAATACATGAACTGAAAAAAGGGTTTTAAAAGAAGACATAAGATCGTTCGAACAAAGAAATACTCACAATAGTGTTAAACTAGGAATTACGACAGCTTTAGAGTACATTCAACAGTCGCAAGTCATATGAAAACAATCTTTTGGTCATATACTCCACAATAGCATGACTTTTTGTTAAGAATATATCTCAACAAAAAAGTCATGCTATGCGGTTTTTGTGTTCATATCATATTATATCATATCATAACATAACAATTATTTCACCTCAATAATAGTCTATTTTGATTGAACGAAAATCAAAAAGATTGATTGAATAATGTCTTCAATCGGAGAAACACTATAGATTCCGAAAGCGAATGGAAGAAAAAGGAATATTACGTCTTTTCTCAGATATTTTTAGTTCACTGGAACGTCTCCGTTGAACGTAAATTCTAGATGGTTTATAAATTTGAAAGAGAGTGTAATAGAATATAGAGCAACGCAGAGAAAGAGATATATATATATATATATAGAGAGAGAGAGGGAGATAGAGATAGAAAAAGAAAGAGAGAAATAGAGAAAGAGAGAGAGAGAGAGAGAGAGGGAGAGAGAGAGAGAGAGAGAGAGAGAGAGAGAGAGAGAGAGAGAGAGAGAGAGAGGACAGAGAGGAGAAAAGGATGAATTCGGCAAGCGATAAGATGTTATGAGCTCGAGACAGAGAAACAAACAGAGAAAGGCGGCCTATAGAATATGGAAAAGGCTAACTGATGAAAAGATGGTTGATGAAGATACATATAGTATCAAAGAAAGGATAGAATGATAGCACTAAATGTTGACCCTCTTTCATATGTGAGGAGAAAAAGACGAGAATCAGTTTGATCATTCGCAAGATTAGCTGTATCAGATCGAACGTTTAATCTCAAGGATTGAGAGATTATCAGAGACTGAAGATGAAAAACAGATTTGATTTTTTGACCGCTGGTCAAGAGAAAGATGAGAAATGTCAACCCTTGAGAACCCCAGCGTTTTAACAGCGGGAAGACCCCTATGCGCCCGATCAGTAGTGAGACCTCCTAGCGATGTTGATGATGCCTCCAGCCCTCAAGCCAAAAAAGATGTATATTATATATATTTATTTATTTATTTATTTATTTAGATACATTTTTGAAACAAAAATGCGACAACACTCGGAACATGGTGAACACATGATAAATTCTCTACAGGTTAGGTAACTGCAGATTGAGTAGTTCTAATACATCGAGAGAACTCAATCTTGCTTTCAGAGCAAGTACAGTGGGAGCAGAAACTATATCGTAGGCAAGCTTACAATAATATCTAGCGGAACGAAAGGCGAAAGAATTGAATAATGGTAGTCTACGCGTACGGGAAATGTGAAATGAATACTTAGAAGTACGACCATTACAAGGCTTAAGCCTATACATTTTACTAACTGGAATATCAATTAATCCATTCAGTATTTTATAAGAGAAGATGATATCTGTCTTAGTTCTACGCGACAATAAAGTATCTAATTGGAAGCTTTTAAGTCTATACTTGTAGGAAGGTCGGGTTTGCAGAGATTCTCGATTGTAAGAGCATCGAATGCATAGTAATCGTGTGAAAATATGCTGGACATGCTCAATTTTTCTGATGAGATTCTTTTTGTACGGAGACCAAATGACAGAGCCGAAGTCTAGTAAAGGAACAATGAAAGATTTGTAGCAACGAATATATGCTAATGGACTTTTGATGCATAATGACCGAAACAAAGCGTAGACTAATCTCATTGCTCGTCTTGTAACATGTTCAATATGATATTCGTAAGACAAATCGACATCAATGAAAACTCCCAAGTCTCTTATTGGTGATTCTGCAACTTTGAATGGAATGTCACTATGATCATCGGTTTTTACAAAATAAGGTAGACCAGGATTAGATTTACCCAAATGTAAAACACTGCATTTGTTATTCGCGACCGTCAACTGCCATTCATCACAAAAAGTCTGTATTTCTAGAGCAGCGGATTTCAATTGTAAGTTGGCAAGAGTAGAGTCATTAGGAGAGAAATTGGCAAATACTTTGATTTCATCCGCGAACAAGTTGACAGAAACGAGATGGAAATTTTCGAGCCTATATGACAGGCTAGCGATATATAGAGAGAATAGAATCGGGCCTAAGACAGAGCCCTGGGGCACACCTGAACTAATTGGAAAACTATCAGAAAGGGTATTGTTAACACGAACACGCGAGGTACGGCCTTTCAGAAAACACTCGAACCAGCAAAACAAATTGCCTCGAAAACCTACACTTTCAAGAATATGTAACAGCTTATCATGTGAAACTGTATCAAAAGCTTTCGCTAAATCGTAATATAGTATGTCTACAACATTATCACAGTCTAGTACACGCTGCCATGATGAGGAGATTTGTTTCAACCGATTTACGAGAGCGAAACCCGTGTTGACAGTTTGGAATGAGATTGAAGACATTGCACCAATGAATTATTTCAGGCTTAAGACAACGTTCTAGAACTTTAGAAGCAACAGGAGATATTGTAATTAGCCGAAAGTGTTCAGGAGAACTTGGGGAAGCAACTTTATTAATCGGTACGACAATGCCTTGTTTCCAGATGTCAGGAACCTTACCCAGTATTAAGGAAAAGTTAAACAGAAACGAAAGGGGCTCGGCAAGTACTTCTGCACAATTTATATATATATATATATATATATATATATTTTACAATGCAAGGTTATTGTGAGACAAATTGTAAATGATACATACATAAAAGTGGCGACAGGTAAGAAAATTTCTAAATGCTACTGATTATTCCACAGTTCACTTAGCACATTTTCGTTACGGAGACGACTTATGAAATGCTCTTCTCCTTCTTCTTCCTAGCGTTGTCCCGCGATGGCAGGGTCCGCTTTTTTTTCTCTTTCTCCACTTGTCCTTTCGGGCTTAGATGACTGGCTTTCAAGTCCGCATTCATGGTGTCTTGCCATCGCTGCTTCGGTCGCCCTCTCGGTCGCCGGCCGTCCACTTCGAGATTGTAGGCTGTGCTGGCTACAGTTTCCGGTGATGCTCTGGTGACATGGCCGAACCATCTCAGCCGATTTTCGCGCATCTTCTCATCGATATGGGTGACGCCAAATCTTATCTTTATGGTCTCATTTGGTAGGTGCTCGCGGAGAGAGATTCCCATGATCCAACGGATCATACGCATTTCCATAGTTTGTAGACGTCGCTAAACTGTTCTCGTAGTAGGCCAGCACTCTCGTAGTTGGCCAGCACTCTTCTTTTGCTCTACTGTACCTGAATTCAATATTTCACTCGAGATTCCGTGAAACATTCTTGAAACCCGTAAACCAAAAAAATAGAATATAGAAGTGGAAGAAGTACATTCAATTGCAATACCATTTATATTTGTATATATCAGTAAGAAAAAGTGATACAAATCAGTTTGAGTTATCCTGCACAGATTCTAATCTGCAAAAAAACCCTCAGCGAAAACCGTACTTTGACCTTTGCCAAAATGTTGTTTTCGTGTCTTCAGTTTTTTGATTCTTTAAATGATTTCTTTCCTTTCCAAAACAGTAACTTATTATTTGAAAGAAAAGTTTATCGACTCTCGATATTTAAAAAGAGTTTATCAAGTTTTAATGGTTAAAATTTACCAATGTGTTATGTATGTATCTCATCTCGAAGGAGCGCGTGCCCCACAATGAGGCGGGTATACGAATCAAGAACACTTTTGCTTCTCTGCTCAATTGCTGATACAAACTGAATTCAGTTTGTAACATTTCACTGAAACTCTTTTTAACAAAATTATCCTACATACAGTTAAAATACCACTTTTTTCGCTAACGAAACAAATTTAAAACATTTTTCTCAACTTTTTTGATTTAGTTTTTGCTATCGATATTCTTATTCAAACTGTCACGAGGACTTGGAAAACCTTCACTGAATCGAAATAACTGAAGCTGTGCCCACTATGCTACACCTCTGTCTACTTTTCATTACTAGGCTTTCCACCCGCTCAACTGAAGCTGTGCCCACTATGCTACACCTCTGTCTACTTTTCATTACTAGGCTTTCCACCCGCTCAAGAAGTTCCTTTCCTTTTCTCTCAAAACTTCATCCCCTAAATTATGTGTCTTCTTATGTATATTATGTCGTTTCCAATTCGGATGATCTGTACTGGTTTCTGTCAACAGAGATCCAGTTACATCGCATTTCAACAAGGAACTTCTCACAGTCATTGACCTGCCAAACTATCTTTAAATGAATGAAAGAATGGATTTTCAGATGTCGACATGATATTCTATCCCGTTCTTCCTGACCAAATATTATGCACCGTTCTTCTTCTTCTTCGCGTTGTCCCGCGCCGGCCGAGGTCGGAGTAGGATCCGCTGTACGGCTTCTAGCTCTTCAGAAACATCTGTCCGTTGCGTCTTCCGAGTGAAGTCTTGCAAGGCGCAGGTCTTGGTTGAGCGTATCCATATATTTTGTCTTCGGTTTGCCTCGCGGGCGTTTGCCTGGTACTTCCATGTCAAGGGCGTGTCTTGCGATGTTGGTCGCGTCTCTTCGCATCACGTGTCCATACCATCTAACTCTCCCTTCTCGCATCTTGTCTTGTATTGGGGCCACGCCGAGTCTCCCTCTCACAATCGTGTTATGCACACAATCTAGGCGAGTCAGTCCTAGTGTCCAGCGTAACATTTTCATCTCATTCGTGTGGATAATGTTCTCGGTTACACGCGTTGTAGGCCAGGTCTCCGTCGAATAGAGAAGCACGGGACGGATCGCTGTTTTATACATCTTTCCGCGAATGCCAGCTGTGATCCTATCACAGAGGACACCTGTAGCTTCTCTCCGTTTCATCCAAGCTGCATTTACTCTTTGGCGTGCCGCTGCATTTGTTGACGTGTCTGAGGAGATGACAGAACCAGGGTACTTGAATTCGGAGGTCTTCGGGAGCGGTTCACCGCTGATATGAACAGCTCCCGTCGTTTGCGCTCCGATTTCCTGGTACTCGGTCTTCTTGATGTTGAGGCGTAAGCCATGCCTACTAAGAGCGTCATTCCATTCTTGGGTGCGTTTCTCGATTTCGGCACGTGTAGGAGCAGCAAGGACAATGTCGTCGGCGTATGCGATGGTTGACGGAGCCGGAGTCAGTAGAGGACGCGTGACGGTATCCATAACCAAAATGAAGAGAAGGGGAGGAAAAGCACTCCCTTGGTGCACTCCAACGTTAACTGCGAATGGCTCTGTGATGCCAACCGGAGTTCTGACAGTACTCTTTGAATCATCGTACATCGTCAGTGTCCATCGAATGTACTCTTCAGGAACCTGATGATCGCGCAACGCATATGAAATAAAATCATGAGGGACGCTGTCGAACGCCTTTTCCAAATCGAGGTAGGTCAGATGGAGAGGTGATCTTTTCTCTGCGTGCTTCTCGACGAGTAAACGGAGTGCTAATATTGCATCTGTTGTGCCTCTTCCGTTCACGAACCCGCATTGCTGAGCTGGAATATCGACGATATCTCGTATGCGTGAATTCAGTATCCTCTCAAATATCTTCATAGTGTGGTTGAGAAGACGTATTGGACGGTAGTTGCTGCACACTCTGGCATCGCTTTTTCCTTTGAAGACTGGAACGGTCGTGGAGTAGCGCCAGTTATGTGGTATTTGGCCTTGCTTTACGATGGTGTTGAACAGGTGCACGAGATGTGCTAGTCCAACATCACCCGCAAGTTTCCAGGCTTCGGTGGCTATGTCGGCCGGTCCAGCCGCTTCCCCAGTCTTCATCTTAGAAAATGCCTTCTTCACTTCCTCGGCCGTGATGGTTGGCACGGGTCCTTGTACGGCGTGGGAAGTCGAGATGGGAGGGTGCTCAAACTCTTGGCCGCTCATTTCTTCGAAATGTTCGCGCCACCTGTTTCTGACTTTTAAAGGGTCAGTGACGAGCTTTCCTTGTATGTCCCTTATCGTGGCTGCTCTCTGGATGTCCAAGGTGTTGCGGTGTCGAGCCTTGGCAAGCCGATAGATGGCTTTATCGCCTCCTGGTTGGTTCATCTTCTCATAGAGATCGCGGAAGTAGGAGGCTTTTGAAACTGCGACAGCTCTTTTGGCGGCTTTCTTGGCTGAGCTTTATGCAGCACGGTCGTCAGCCTCATTTGACGTCCTCCATCTCTTGTACGCATTCTTTTTCGCCTTGATCGCATCCTGAACTTCGGAAATAAAAAACCAGGTGTCTTTCTCGATTCTTGGCTTTCCGGGTTTCGTCTTTCCGAGGATGCTTGCGGCGGGTGCTCTGATGCTGTCTTCAAGAAGCTTCCAGTGTTCATTTATGTCCTCTGAAAACTGCTTGTAGAGTGCAGGAGGGAGTAGATTGCGATGTTATGCGATGTAGAAATATTATGCACCGTATAAGTGGTAATTTACAAATTACCTTCCGGTGATGATTTATAAATTGAAACTTCAAAAATAACCTAGTGTAATACTTACCATGTTTTTGATGATTTCCGTAAATCATCGTTTGATGAATAAAGAATTGGAAAAAAACACCTCATTGAAAAAACCATCTTTTGGCATTACGCAACTTGAGTGAACATGTTTGCCATATTTATACTTCAAAATTTCATGTTCAGTCCGAAACAGTTATACTTTAAAACTGCAGTGATTAAATCTAATAATAACTTGGAAAGGCATGAACCCAAAAAGAACAGGAAGTTAGAGAATGAGGAGCTCAAGGACGCAGCCAGCAACATGTGCACGGAAAGATAAATGCATACGTGCGACGATTATTCAAAGATGGTTTTCTCCGAAAAGCGATAGTCAATCATCGAAAAAAGTGTTTATTGTTTTGCGCTGACTATATAGTATTATGCGGAGCATACCCAACATCATTTCTCCGCCAGTTCACTTGAAAAAGACTATTTCAGGAGAGAGAAAAAATAAAAGATTGCGAGATAGGGATATAGGGGAATTAGATTTGAGGAAAAGAGAGAGAGAGAGAGCGCGCGATAAAGAGAGATAAAGAGAGAGATAAATTGAATTTTTAGAAGGGAAAGAGAAAGAAGAGAAGGATAAAGAGACAAAAAAGAAAGAAATTTTTTTTTTTATTATAGTGAGAGATGAATACAGTGCGTCCCAAAACTTTGGCCCACATCGAGTTTTTTGCTCTTTTTTTATACCAGGCCTTTTTTAGGCCAAAACTTCAAATACACACCAAAACACGTGGAAAAATATTATGATATTTTTTTAGCGGTCACCGCTCGAAATTGACTTTTAGCGATGACTTTTTTTAGTTTTACAGTGTCCCAAAACTTTGGCCTAGGCTATTTTTATTATGTTTAATAATTTATATTCCCTAGTTTTTTTCATGTTTTTGTTATTTTCAGTTGTTTGGAAACCATGCCTAGCGGCACACAACTTTCTCACGTTGGAAGAGCCCAAATTGACGCTCTTCATGCCTCGAATCAGAGTATATCTGCTATGACGAGACAAATGAACCGTAGCAGAAAATCCATTCGAAACTATGTTGAAGGAAAACTGAAAAGTAAAGACGACAAGAGAGGTGGACGACCTCAATGGTTTTTGAGCGAGATAAACGCCACATTGTCAACGTTGCTTCGAATGCCGTTAAGTCCATTCGTCAAATCGCAGCGGAGTCTTCTGTTCACGTTTCTAGATCTACGATTCATCGAGTTCTCACAGCATCCCCTCATCTTTAGAATGTCAAAATGAAGAAAACTTCTCGTTTCACTCCAATTCACATCACAAACAGACTATATTTCGCTAGAAGAGAGATGAAACGGGACTGGAATCTGGTGACCAAAACTAACGAATATTTCAAAAAAATTTATGTCCTAAAAACACTGTTTTTTTGTATTCAGGTTATCTGCCGCGACATAAATCTCTAAACGATGTGATCATCGGCGTGATGATCTCATCGTTTAGAGATTAATGTCGTGGCAGATAAATCCAGATTCTACAAGCGCGTGGTTGAAATAGTCTTAAAACACAAATTCAGCCGAGCTCGTACCCAGGAAGCTCTTATCTTAGACCTCAAAGTCATGTGAGCGCTCATAATCATCGCGCCGATGATCTCATCGTTTAGAGATTAATGTCGCGGCTGGAGCGATGAAAATATGTGGTGCCTGGACGGTTGCGATGGCCAGGTGTCATATTGGCATGATCTCCGGAAAGATCCGCTCTAATATTCGTGACGAAATTTCGGTGGAGGGTCTGTGATGTGCTGGGTTTCTATGCAAACGGAGATTCCATGCAAACGGCACTTTTCCAATTCTGTTCATCACGAGTAAAATGAACTCCAATGATTACCAACAGGTCCTGGCGAAAGATATTATACTTTTTTCTCAAATCCAGCGAATTCCGGGTTCACTTCTATGCAAGATAATGCCTCAATTCATGCCAGCTCTTCAACCAAGGCATTCCTTGCGGGCCACAACATTGATGTTTTACCGTGGCCCGCTTATTCTCTGGATTTAAATCCCATAGAAAACGTCTGGAGATTGTTTTTCAAGCGTGTGTACGCCAACGAAAAACAATACAGCAGCTTAGCGGACCTGAAAGCCGCGATAACTCATGAATGGGATCGCCTCGATGTCAGCTACCTTAGAAAGCTTTCAACATCGGTTGTTAATCGAATTTATCAATTGGTACTTCGCAAAGGAGCATTAGTTGATTATTGAATGTTTTTTGTTATGAACAATTGTTGAAATTGAATAAAATTTGTTTTTAAAAAATGAAAGGTGGGCCAAAGTTTTGGGACAGCACAAATTTTGTTTTTCCCGAACAGATACTTTATTTTTCAAAATAAAACTATGAATCGTTCATATTATTATTTTTTTCACGATTTTTTCTAAAAAGTTTATAATTTTGATATTTAAAAAAACTATTAAGTGAAAAAAAACAGCGAAATAGTGAGGTGGGCCAACGTTTTGCGACGCACTTTAGAGATAGGAATACATATCATTTATGTACATATATGTAATTTTTAAGGTGAAAGGTTTATTTATTATGAAGCATTGCGAACGTGAATCAATTGGCTTTGATCGACACAATGATTGAGATAATTTTGTGCAATCTTAGCCGACAAAGTACATTTGTTTACTTTCGGAATAACTTTATTACAAAAAGAATGGCGAAAAGTACTTGAACAGTTTTGAAATCGCATTGTACCACTTGGTTGCACTTGGTTGTAATTGCACTTTGAAAATGGCTAGAAATGTTACATACATATAACAATCATATATACTACATATATATAGATGTATGTATATAACAATTCAACGTCAACAGCTTTCAATACGCGAGGCTCTCTATATGGTCACAGTACCGCGTAGTGGGGAGTTTTTCACAGAAAACAAGCTTGGATTGTAGAAACATGATATTAAGCACCCAGCCTGTTTCACAATGCACTTTACAAGAAGATAAACTTTCTCAAAATTCTTATTATGATACGTGAAACAATTCTTAAACTAATTGAAAGATTGATTTTTTGATAAAGGCACATAGTTGAAAGTTATGCTGCATATACCTAATACTTACAAGAAATCATCTGTTAATATAACAATTCATGGAGGTCTGCAACAGTGTTTTCGTGCGCGAGTCTCTCATTGGTTAACAGTATATGGCTTCAATAACCTCAGAATCAACCATCCACACAGTTTTAAAGAGCAGGATCGCATTTATAAGGCCATTACTAAACCACGCCCCTCACGCCCGTTAGTTACTAATCCACGCCACTGCGCGGATGAATTCTTAACTTCGCCCAATGGTTCGTTATTTTGCTTTGTATTTGTTATTCTTATTCTTTTTGATACTTATTTCTGCTGTGCTCACTGTTTATTCCTTGCAAATACAAATTGAATATTCACAAAGGATTACTGAGTTCATTTGATGGGAGTTTGTGAGCCGACATGAGTTCATAACAAATGGGAGAATTTATTCAAATTCAACTAATGTTCATAACAAAAAACATTCAATAATCAACTTTAAGGACGAGAATTCAAGATAATTTGAACATTGTGTTTAGGTGATTCCATTCGCTGACGATGCTTTTATAAAGCGAAACGTTCGAAGCCCTATTCTTCTTAAAAACGCATCAACAAGGCAAGACACAGATCAAAGTGTACATTTGTTTAATTTGAGAATAGGTGTAATACCTCGCAGAACGTTTAGTAAATATAACATTAACTCTAAGAAATTGTCTCTAAAGTGTTATTAATTAGAACTTCACTTTCTTCAACCAAGGTGATAAAGTTATTCATTCTCTGGCAATCAATTTATTCATTCAGAATAGATGTTTTAAAAGTTAATATAAATGTGGGCACTGCCAACTCTGTCCTTAACACATGCAGTGAATAATGTGCGGCCCTCCATACTGTAACTGAATGTGGATCACACTAAGTACTTAAAAAATATCTGATTCACATGAGTGGATCCACACGACCAAATCCTTGTTCTCGTGAGTAAATTTGGGTCCGAAGTGCGATTTACCTGCGATAATACGAACGTATAGCAGTTGAAAAATATGAAAGTGACAGAGATTGAAAGCGTAGAGCTGTCAACTCAACAAGAAGAGAAGGAAGGGGAGCAAATTTGGCAGAACCAAAGAACAAAGATAATACACCAGAAAGGGACTGGTCGTCTCTAGCGACCTGGTGACGTCGATAAAGCACAAGCACATGAGATATGAACTGAACTGATTTAGAAGAATTTGTGCTGGGTTAAAAGCCAGTTGACGATACAGTTTGATCTTTCTTTCCTTGTTGATGCGTCTTTAGTAAGAGTGAGACTTCGGAAGTTTCGCTTCATAAAAGCATCGTCAGCGAATTGTATCACATAAGGCTAAAAAAATTCCATTTGAAGTTGTGCTTCCTTGTCCGAGTGTAACAGATTGACGATTATTTGTATTTTCATACATATGTATAGGACACAATCTTCTGATTATAAATAACTATAGACAGCTATTTCATATAATTTTTTTTCTTAGATGATATTTGGATTAGTTGAATGCCATTCAGCACTTTTGAATGAATGATTGTTTTTTGTCTCCCTATCCTACGCGTCCATGCTAATTGGAACTACCATTCATAATTGTATTACAAGTTGTTGCTCTTGCATGGAATAAATGAATTGAATGAATTGAATTGAATAAACACAATGGTGAGCGCAGCAGAAATATCAATAAGGATAGGAATGAGAAAAAGGAATATGTATAATGCAAAACGACGAACCAGGAAATGGCGACACAGCCGAGAAAACCGGACATAGTATATCACGCACGAGCTATGCGAGATAAAAAGGAATATTCTTCGACGATTGTTTTTTCTTGTGTTCCCATCATTTCCTATTTCTGTCAATGACTCAGCCGCGCTTTTAGCTTAACTGTTTAAGTCACCGGTGACATTAACTCAGTTCTGTGAAAAAAGTTCACATTAACGCTAAAATTACAATGGAACAAAGTGTCCGGCGCGGCAGTCCTTCTGTTTCAACTATCAAATCTCGCAATTGTTTCAAAAAGGTTCATTTTGAAATCAGTTTGGATTTTCTACTCCTCATGAGTTTTTAACATTTTTGATTTTCAATTTTTCTTAATTATGATAGTTTATTGAACATTCTCTACTGATGAGATTGTCGTTTTTATTTGATTGACCTCACGCACTCACAGTATTACAAGGACTAGATAGATGCGTGTTAGTTTACCTTCTTATTAATAAGTGTTATGGAGTGTTAGAATTCAACTTTTCACTTTGCTAAGTGATTTTCTGCTCGGCATTTTTTTTGAACGCTCCTATGTCTCACCACGAATTACCTTGAGTAGAAAAATGGACTACGGTATTACTTTTATAATAACCTTAACTGTTGGACGTAATCCAAGAATTTTGCTGCAGGATGTTGCTCCTGCCTTACTTTAGATATTTGCCTTACTTCTCGCAACACTTGAATATTATTTACAATGTCTCTCACCATAACTTTGCATTGCAAAATGTCGATAAAATATAATATATAATATATAACCTTAACTATTGGACGTAATCCAAGAATTTTGCTGCAGGATGTTGCTCCTGTTCTTTCTTATTTTCCTCTCTTTCTAATCCCTCTCCATTATTTTTACATTAAAATACGCTTAGGCTTAGTAATAGTTTACTCTAACAAGACCGTATTAAAAAATTAGTCATAAATCCGTGACTCCGCCCCCCGAAAGAGAAAAGTAGTGGAGTATACGTCGATCTGGACAAGTACCAAATTGTCTATATATAAATATATAAACGCTACGGTTTCGAGAAATTTTTTTCTTAGCTGATCATTTTGAGCATTCTTGAAAAAAAAATTTTTGTTGTAAAATTAGTAAAAATATTATTTTTACGTTAAAAAAATATTTTTACATCGTTTGTAATTACGAGTTAAGTTTGTAATTCAAAAACTTATCATCCCTATATAACCCTTCGCGAGCGACGTTAAACCTTCGAAATCAAGAGAAATGACAGATAGAAAAACGAAAATATGCATTCTAAGATAAAGCGACGATTTTTCTGTTAAATTCTTGGATTAATGGCCCTTTCTCGAGACGTAACGGCCACTCTTATTGGCATCTTTGACCGATTTCGACCAAATCCTATCGTTCTGGTGGTTGAAGGACTGCTCAATATTGAACAACTTCTCATCGGTGAAGAGAATATCCAAACAATCCACCGGCTTGAACCGCTTTGACAGTTCACGACATCTCCGAAGACGGGTCGCCTTCATCTGGTCCGTCAATGCGTGAGCGAAGTCCCAGGCGAGATTTGACGATCCTACGAACAGATAAATCCGAGATAACATTGGATTCAAATCTGGACTATTAGAAGTTTTGTGATATTCACTCTTGTGTCTTCTTGCTGGTTTGAGCAAAAGCACCGTCCTGCTGAAATATCCAGTTCTGTGTTCCGAAGTACCTCTGGGCCCAAGGCTTCACATGATGTTGGAGGATCTCATAGATGTACACTTGTGTATTTAATTTGGCCTCTTTTCTGACGAAAAAAGGGGCAGTTCGACCCGTGGAGCAGATGCCAGCGAAAACCATTATAGATTCCGGAAGGGAAACATGTGAGACTGTTTAGCCGTCAGCATCAGCTTCTTGAGAAGACTGAGCAAGCACCCTATCATTTCATTTGTTGAAGATCCTCTTCACGGTGAACGTCTTCTCATCGGTAAACAGGGTCATGAGATGCTCTCCAGTCTCGGTCCAAGCAAGAAGAGCAGGGCATTTATCGCGCCGTGCTTCCTGATGCTTAGAACTGAGACCATGACGCTTCTGGAACTTGTATGACTTCATACCAAGCTTCTTTCGAACAACATTCCCCATCCTACCGACGTATCCAGTTGGGCAGTCATTTTTCTGATGCTTCTGCCTTCGTTGCGGTTCAGGCGTTGATTAACGATATTTTTGATACGGGAGGTGGCAGCGGAAGTGGGACGACCACAGCGTGGACGGTCCGTGAGTTTACCTCGTTTGAGACTTTGATGCATAAACTGACGGGCGACCCCCAGCCGACGAGAGATCTCCGAAGGGGGAGGGGGTGTCAAGCACTACTCAGCGAAAATATTGCGCACCGACTAGGATTAGAACGCACCATTTCGCGAGTGACAAATTTTGGAAACTTAAATTTCGGTTATAGGAAGATCAAAAGTTAACGAAATGGATGGTGTCATTTAAAATCTGCAGATCGAACACGTACCCAAAGTTTGTCACCGAATATACTGACCACCCTGTATGTTCGTCATTTCACATACTTCTTTTCATTTTACAACAGTTATAAAAGTTTTACTATTTCGCATTACACACGGATACATGATTAATACGTTTGAAACAGTCAAATTTCTTTCAATTTTCCATTGTTGAATGATTTTAACTGCAATTAATTTTTTGAAGCGTGTTTTTAATAAAAAAAAAACCCTGAAGTTTCAGTTAGAAGATGTTCAGACGAGAAGGTTTCCAGCGATTAAGCCTCAAGAGGTAAACTTCCAGCGATTAAGCCTCAAGAGGTAAACTTCCAGCGATTAAGCCTCAAGAGGTAAACTTCCAGCGATTAAGCCTCAAGAGGTAAACTTCCAGCGATTAAGCCTCAAGAGGTAAACTTCCAGCGATTAAGCCTCAAGAGGTAAACTTCCAGCGATTAAGCCTCAAGAGGTAAACTTCCAGCGATTAAGCCTCAAGAGGTAAACTTCCAGCGATTAAGCCTCAAGAGGTAAACTTCCAGCGATTAAGCCTCAAGAGGTAAACTTCCAGCGATTAAGCCTCAAGAGGTAAACTTCCAGCGATTAAGCCTCAAGAGGTAAACTTCCAGCGATTAAGCCTCAAGAGGTAAACTTCCAGCGATTAAGCCTCAAGAGGTAAACTTCCAGCGATTAAGCCTCAAGAGGTAAACTTCCAGCGATTAAGCCTCAAGAGGTAAACTTCCAGCGATTAAGCCTCAAGAGGTAAACTTCCAGCGATTAAGCCTCAAGAAGTAAACTTTCTGACTTTTTCACGCTGCTCAAAGAAAAAAAAGAAAGGATTTAATAGATGAATAAATGAACGAATGAATATATAATATGAATCAATGAATGAAATAATTGATGGATACTCATGCATTGGACGAATGATTGAATGAATGGATGAATAAATAATAATAAAAGTTAAGAGAATCGTTAACATATCCTTTGAAATGCGCTCCCAGCAGTTCTTCTGATGAATACAATAATTTTTCAAATATGTATCAAAAATGCCTCTAATCTCTTTGCACATTACTTTTTCTGTAGCTGGTTATTTTCCCCGTTTTTCTTTTTTTATTTTCTCTTTTCTCTCAGAAATCTTAAAACAACTCGTGATCAGAAGGGTCACTTTCGTAGTCTCTATTTTTCGTATCCTACATTTTGTATTTTGCATATATGTTTACAGGGTGCACCCAAAAGTCCAGGTTCCCGTCTTTGTCATTCTGTGACTTTTTTGTTTGGAGTAGCGGTCGTGTGAATTTCCGCTTGTATCTTATTCATAATGTTGCTAACATACCCTGAAAAAATCAGAATGATAACTCTTTTCGTTTTCGGGTAATGCTATCTGATATGAACCGAGGCTAAATTCTGCGCTTCAACCAGTCCGGGCACACTCAAAAGCACATCGCCAGAACCACTGGATTCTCCGCAGGACCACTGAAAACACAATATGTCGCTTTCGTAAGACTGGTACGACAAATGACCGTCCCAGGAGCGGCAGACCAGTGACCACGACCACTTCCTTCAAAGTGAGAAGCATCCGAGACAAGATTCGAAATAACCCCAAGCGGAGTCTCAGGAAAGTCGCAAAGGAGCTGAATATCTCGGATTTATCTGTTCGTAGGATCGTCAAATCTCGCCTGGGACTTCGCTCACGCATTGACGGACCAGATGAAGGCGACTCGTCTTCGGAGATGTCGTGAACTGTCAAAGCGGTTCAAGCCGGTGGACTGTTTGAATATTCTCTTGACCGATGAGAAGTTGTTCAATATTGAGCAGTCCTTTCAATGTTCAATATTGAGCAAATATTGAGCAGTCCACAGACCCCCAGAAAGATAGGATTTGGTCGAAATCGGTCAACGATGCGAATGAAAGTGGCCGATGCGTCTAGAAAAAGAGCCATCGCGTTTCTGTCATGGTCAGGGGCCGGGATTTGCGCGACTGGCAAGACTCCACTCGTTTTCGTTGAGCAGGGAGTCAAAATGAATGCCAATAACTACCTGAACGACATTCTCATGAAAAAGTACTTACCTGGAGCCAGGCTTACTTCGCCTAACGCAAATGGTCGCCGAACGCAAAAATCCATCAGGGACTTTGTGCCCGCCCACAAGGCTAAAGTGGTGCAAGATTGGTGCAAGACCAATTTCCCCTCCATGATCACCTCCGCCGAATGGCCTCGGTACTCACCTGATTCGAATCCCCTGGGCTTCTCTGTGTGGTCGGTCCTTGAGAGCAAGGCCTGTGCTTCCCACACAAGAATTTGGGAATTCTGAAGCGCGCCCTACAGAAGTCGTGGGGAGATCTTGACGTCGCTTACCTGTTAACCACGGTGGGTGCCTTCCACAAGCGACTCCACGCCTGTGTCAAGGAGAAAGGAGAGGAGTGTTTTGAACTTGAAAAAGCAGTTATATCCCAAACTGTTTGAATAAACTCTGAAGAAAATTTTGTTTGACTTGCTCAATATGTAGGTTAGTTCCCCTCCCTAGGAACTCTCGTTGCGGCGTACAATGGACGCGAGAGAATATCTCTTTTATTAAAAACACAACTCTATGATTGCAATCGAAACAAAAGCAAAAAACACAGAAGAACTGAATCAAAAATAATAATGTGGCTGGCCAGGCCGAAGTGCGAGAGGTCGACACTTCCTACACAAAAACATAACATCAAAAACATAACATACGATTGTAGATCATCAATAAATTCATGAACAGAGAAGAGAGACTAGTAGGATGAGGGCTTCCTATCTTACATGCCCCCCCCCCCTCCAGACTAGTAGGATGAGGGCTTCCTATCTTACATGCCCCCCCCCTCCAGACTAGTAGGATGAGGGCTTCCTATCTTACATGCATTCCCCCCCCTCCAGACTTGTAGGATGAGGGCTTCCTATCTTACATGCCCCCCCCCTCCAGACTAGTAGGATGAGGGCTTCCTATCTTACATGCCCCCCCCCCTCCAGACTAGTAGGATGAGGGCTTCCTATCTTACATGCCCCCCCCTCCAGACTAGTAGGATGAGGGCTTCCTATCTTACATGCCCCCCCCCCTCCAGACTAGTAGGATGAGGGCTTCCTATCTTACATGCCCCCCCCCTCCAGACTAGTAGGATGAGGGCTTCCTATCTTACATGCCCCCCCTCCAGACTAGTAGGATGAGGGCTTCCTATCTTACATGCCCCCCCCCCCTCCAGACTAGTAGGATGAGGGCTTCCTATCTTACATGCCCCCCCCTCCAGACTAGTAGGATGAGGGCTTCCTATCTTACATGCCCCCCCCCCCCCCTCCAGACTAGTAGGATGAGGGCTTCCTATCTTACATGCCCCCCCCTCCAGACTAGTAGGATGAGGGCTTCCTATCTTACATGCCCCCCCCCCCCCTCCAGACTAGTAGGATGAGGGCTTCCTATCTTACATGCCCCCCCCTCCAGACTAGTAGGATGAGGGCTTCCTATCTTACATGCCCCCCCTCCAGACTAGTAGGATGAGGGGCTTCCTATCTTAGATGCCCCCCCCCTCCAGACTAGTAGGATGAGGGCTTCCTATCTTACATGCCCCCCCCCCCTCCAGACTCGTCGTCCTCGACGAGGTGGGTATCTTCTTCGTCAACGCGGAGTACGGTCCGTACTGGAGTCTGGAGATCTCTCCAGCTGTTGCCGTCTTTTAGGGAACGGTTTTCCTTTCTCTGTGGGTAGTCTCACGGGGATCCTCTCTCTTTCCATCGGGTAGTGCTTCTTTTCCATCTTAAGCAAGTTTTCGTTATTCTTTTTCTTTTTACTTTTCTTTTTAGTATTTCTCCATGTTACTCGCACTCTTCCGTTCAACTTTTCATGGTACTCTTCTAGTTCCCCACACTTTTCTTTTCTTTCACTAGCATGGTCGCCAATTGGCTTCAGCTCACTTCTAGCAAAGGAATTTTTTGTATTCTTCCCTGTTTCTGTGAGGACTGCCATATTTTTCTGCACAAACGACATTTGGAATCACCTTGTCTGCTTCTTTTTCGGCAAATTTCTTCTGTCTTTCACTTTCCTCCAATTGTTCCTGTAACGAGTTTAATTTATTTTTCATCCGCAGAATTATGCTCTCAAGTTCCTTGATTTTCTGAGCTTCCCTGTCCTTCTCGACCTTCTCTCTTGCTGTTTTCTCTTTTTCTTTAGTCAACAGCTGATCAAACTTCTCCTCCATTTCTTTCATTTTACCCACTGCAAACTTTAGCTGCGCGTCTTTTTCCTCCTCTTTTGTTGCAAAAAACATCTTGGTATTTCAGAACTACTTTATTGGACAGCTCACTTTTCATCTCTGCCTTTCTTTCAATCGCTTCATCTCTCTTCAAAATCATTGGCATTTCCGTAGCGTTATTCCACTTGCCTTCCTCCTCTTCCATTACGCCTGGCCCTATTCCTTTCTTACCTGTCCAGAGCATGATCTTTCCCGAACTGTTGGGTACATTAACTACTACGTCTCTTTCCTCTCCGGGTGCAATGCACATTATCTTCGCCATGCTTACTGGATTGCACTCTTTTTCTGTTTCTCTCCATTTCTCCATATCCCGCTCGCGTTCTGACCCAACAATATGTAGTCTTCTTTAGAGTCCACCACAAACACACCAATCATCGACTGTTCTGTTCCTTCCATTTTGACCGACAACTCTGTCTTACCTACTATCTCTATCGGTCTGCCTATTGCATCATTCATTGTCTCTCGCGCTTCCCGCCATTTAAGTTTCTCTCTTCCCCTTCTCTCTATATTTTCCATTATCTTTCTCGGAATGACCGTCGACTTTGCCTCCAGTGTCTATCACCACTGTGCATTTTACCCCGTTGAACTCTGCCTGTGCTTTCCAGATTGTCCCGAAGTAGGGCACTGAATCTATTCTTTCTTCCGGGTTTTTGTCTCTATCTTTCTCGTGCCCAAATTCCTCTCCGGTTCTGTGTTTTTCGGGCAGGTGTAGCTGTAGTGGCCCTCCTCTTGACACTTGTAGCATCTGGTTGCTCTATCTCCTCTCACCTGGTTTACCATACTCTCTGTTTCTCTCGGAAGGTTTTGATTCGGAATGGCTGCTCGCGCATTGGTCATTGAGTGCGTTACTCACTGTATGCGCCGCATTCCTTTGTTCCCCTGATCTCATGTTTTGAGAACCACTTCCGTATCTGTTCCCGGCTTTCCCCCTTTGCCATCCGTTGTTTGTTGACCTAGTGGAGAATTCTGCTCTTCTTTCTTCTCTCATAACCTCTCTTCTTCTTTCCAACAACCCTAATTTTTGGGCCTCTTCTCGCAACCTCTCATACTTTTCATACCCATCCGTTTCGTCCAAGACTTTGAACATCTGTATTTGGTGTTCGAAATTCGGGAGTGCGTTAACTAGCTTTCCCGCTCTTATTTCGGAGAGCATTTCAGGGAAGCATCGGGGTACGCCTCCATGGTTAGTGAATTCTAAGGAACAGCAGAACTGTACTACGGTCTCACTCTCTCTTTTCTGTAACCTATCGAGCTTTCTTTGAGCATCGTACTTCCTTAGGGTTTGGTCACCCCTGAACCTTTTGGCCATCTTACTCACAATACCTCTATATGGGTCCGTTCTTAATATCTCGTGTGAGCGTCTCAAATATTCTCAGCGCGTCTCCTTCTAAATTCTGTTGAATTATTTTGACCAGTTGGTCTTCATTGACCATTTGCGCGTATTTAAGGTCCACTTTTCCGACAAACGCCTCAAATGATCTCAACCCCCCCTCTCCCAGAAAAGTTTTGAATACTTGGCATTGCCATAGAGGTTATGACTGCGCCTAATTGTTCTACCGTACCGTTGCGCTCTCTCTCCGTCAATCTTTCTCGCCTTCTCATTTCATTTTCCCAATTATCTCTGTGCTGTCTGTTCTCAAAGAACGAATACCTGGTCGTTCTGTGTGTCTCTCTGTCTCCTCCTCGACTTGCTCGGGCCGCTCTCTCTGCCAGCAGTCCTGCAATTTACTCCTTTCATCTTTATTCCCATTGTTATTTATAGGCTCGCTTACGATTTTTCTCCATCCTCTTTCTTTCTCACCTTCAATTATCTTCCTCTGCTCTTCGCACGTCTTCTCTATTTCTTGTTGGCTCGTCGTCTTCCCTGCGTGCCACTGAAGAGTTGTTTTCATTGTATGTGTTATCTCTCTCCCAGTTTTCGCATGATGCCGCCCAACCTTTACATTCCTCTCCCAGCTTGACAATTATGTCAGCCATGACCTTTTTGGAGAATTTGGGATCATTGGCGAGCTTTGTAATAACTGCAAGTTTTTGATCTATTTTTGTGTGAAATCGCTGCAACCGTGTTCCACTGACCCTGTTCTGCTGCTTGCTGCTCTTCCGTGTGGAATGGTTCTGCGAGGCCGAGAGGGTCGTACTCGGCTCCTCTTTCTTCTTCCATCCCTGCTCAACTGTAATCAGGATCCTTTAAACCGTTAATATCTGCAGTTGACAATGTCAAGCGTAATGTACGGCGAACAATATGAATCAGCACCAATTTCGATCAATGGTCTTCTTTTCACAGCACCTTTTTCTCCAATATGAGGTCAATCTTCGTTCCTCTTCTCAATTTCTTTTAACTTCTCTACTTTACAGTTCTTCAAAATAATGGTTTCTCGAACCAACTCTTCACTCTTTTCTTTTCTCAACACTGTCTCACAGCGTTATCTTCCTCTCTTCAATCAGTTTCCTCTCTGTCCAAACTCTTGAACCAGACTTCGATCTCCAATTTATTGGACGATCTGTGCTCTCCCAGTTCAACTTATTGAACAGGGGCACTCAATTACTCAACTTATTGAGCAATTCCTTTGTCCTCGAATTATTCGAGCGGTTCGGCCCCCATGTAGGTTAGTTCCCCTCCCTAGGGAACTCTCGTTGCGGCGTACAATGGACGCGAGAGAATATCTCTTTTATTAAAAACACAACTCTAATGCAATCGAAACAAAAGCAAAAAACACAGAAGAACTGAATCAAAAAATAA